>JACCIB010001703.1:0-23926 GCA_018906965.1 Philotrypesis tridentata | reverse complement strand
GTATTCAATAGGGAAGAAATTTTTTTCGAAAAAATCGGAAAAAAATTTAATGTTCGAGAAACATTGGTGGAAGGTTGCGATAGGTCCCGGCAATATTGCTGGGTTATTACTTTTGTATTCTCTCTGTAATGGAAAAACGGACATGGAAGGTTCGGACAATATTACAAATCCATTGCATGAACGTTATATAATGTTCACACAATATTGTCGAAAATCCCGAACATCCCAAAGTAACGTTCAGGCAATATTCCCTGAGTATTGAGTGCTATATGGGATTCTAAATAAATGTAAAAAATGAAATAAAAAATGAATTTTAATAATTTCAAAATTCTAATGTCATTTAAGACTTTAAGTATCAATGGAGCTCTATAAATAAAGAAAATATTTAGAGGAGAGGATGACTCTGAGTTTTCTGAGCATATCTCAGATGCGACTGATTTGATTGCATTCATTAAAAAATAATTAGAAGTAAGCTGCCTATCAATTTGATGAATTTTATATTTTATTGATTATTGCAAATTCATTGAGATTTTAATTTTTAATTAAATTTAATTATTAACATATTGATTAACAAATTTTCTAGAGGAGACTACAAGGAACTTTTAGACTTACTTCTAATTTTCCTTGGAGCGAAGACCCATGACGTAAAGTTTAAGGCTCCTGGTGCCATGTCACACGCAAGGTGGATGGCACGAGCAATTTATGCATTAAAAATGTATATGTTCCGAAATAAATGTTCTCTCACAAAGGTACATGAAATTGGACTTCGGGACGTATGCATTTTTATAATAACTATTTACACTGAAGTGTGGTTCACGGCGACGGATGCGGCGGCAGCTCCCAGGTACGCCTTACAACTTTTAAAAAATTTAGCTGTCAATGACTATTTGGAAATATCATTACGCGAAAATGTTTTAAACAATTTAGCTGAGCACGAGCTGTTTTCTAATCAGAAGGAAAAGAAGAAAATCTAATTCGAAGAAAAAATGATGTAACTAACATTCAAAATGTTAGAAACATAGAATTGGAGGATCTAGTCTCAAAAAACACGCTGCAATTTTTCGAAAAATTGAATCTCAGCTGTGAATTTTTGAAGACAGATGCCGAGACCTTGGAAGCTAGAAGCGACTATGAATTTAATTTGAGAGTCGTTCAGTCACTTCAGGTTGTAAAAGATCGTGCTGAATGAAGTGTAGCTCTCATGAGCGAGTATCATTCGCTTTTGTCTCAAGACGATTCGACAAACGAAAAAATTATGCAAATTGTTCAAATGTACAGATCGTATTCGATGGATGGTACTAAACAATCGTTAATGAAGTCGTTTTATGATTTATTTTTTAATTATAATAAATAAAATAAGTTAAGAAATAATTTTTATAAATAATATTTTATACAATTGATTTTTATCAATAATATTTTATATAAATAATTTTTATCAATAATATTGTGTGTATAAATAATTCTGTATAACTGATATTCTTTAATAATTGTTTTTTAGAAATAAGTAGTAATCATATTTACTTTAAGTATGATTTTTTTATTTTAATTATTAGAACATTAAATTGACAATGATACGTTAATATTTTATAATTTTATTAAATTTCAATCGATTTTTTCGATTCAAAGTTTGTTTTTATCGTAATTTAATTTGCAGAATTAATGTACTATCTATTAATTACAGATTTTATTATTAACAAATTTTTGTATTCGATACAATGTTTGTATTTTTTGCTGCAACCCTTACTTTGAAAGAGCCATAAATAACCGACGTCTGAGTCTATCTCAGGTCAAAATTTCAAACCGTTCGAGTCCCTTTTTCCCCCTGTAACTCGGAAAATTTATGGTCTTATTGTTTTCTCTAATACGATAGTAAAAGCAGCACTTACTCTCGGGCTCTTATACGAATGTAGGTTAGCAACTTTAATTCGCTCTTAGAACCTCTGAATATTAATTTACAAAATTTTCAAAATACTGATGTCAGTCTTATGGACATATCTATAGGAATCTGTTATATGCAGTTTAGTTTTGACACCACGTACATTCTGAAGCAGTCTAAAATATATAGACACACACACACACACGCACACGCATACGCACACGCACACGCACACGCGCATGTACACGCATACCCACACGCAAACACACACACACAAACACACACACACATATACACACACACAATTTCTAATTTTTCGAAGACCTTCAACTTGTAATTTCAAATCATAATGATTTCACGTTCCTCCTATATTTTCAATTATGATCTTCACCCTCCAGCTATGCCGTAATCCTTATATAACCCTCTACGTATTACCTTCATCTATGACTTTGAGCTTTCGTCTAACATCTCGAACATCCACCTGCACCCCCGACCTATCACCTGCAAACATATACTTCAGCCTCCGTCTATCGTCTCTACCCTGTACCTCTATCGTTTACGCTCTTCTTTTATCGCCTACATCCTCCGTCTACCGCCTTCAATCATGATCCCTTCACTCTCCATCTATCATCTACAATCATGGTCCCCTTCACCCTTCACTTACCGCCTTCAATCGTTATCGCCTCATCCTCCAGCTTTTATTTCGCATATTATCAACAGTCTTAAGTAATCATTTCCAATCATAATGTTTGTATGCTCCTTCCATTCTTCGTGCCCCTAGAAGAACCACCATTCTCCTCTTGCATCAAATTATTACCTTCAACCTTCACCTACGATTTTTACGTTTTACCTATCGCCTTCACAAATACTCTGGGGCCTCCACCTATCACTTCTAAACATAACTCTTTCACTTCCACCTATTACCTCTACCTATAGCCAACACTCTAAACTATCATTTCTAATCATAACCCTACGTAACCCTACAATTTTCTACCACCCTATAACCCCATGTAACTCTATAACCCTATCACCGCCCCCTATGACCTTGATCCTCTACCTATCGCCTTCAATTATGTCTTCCAGCCTCCACCTATTGCTTTTCATTGTATTCTCTAATCTCCCTATGGTTTCCAGCCTCTACCTATATTCCCATCATCCACTTATCGCTTTCAATCATGATTTCACTCATTCCTTTAACTAAACACATTTAACTTATCATTTCGAATCAAAACGATTCCTAGTTTCCTAGTTTTCCTCCTAGTTTTTCAATCATGACCCTTTATCACCCTTTATCTACGTTGTAACCCATACATAACCCCTTACCTATGGGGGGAGGGGGAAATTCCTTCTCCGCTCAAAACAACTATATAATATCGGAAGATATATGTTAGGACTTGCTTAAAACCAAATTAAAAACGAAAATCAGTGAAAGTGAGATTTTGATCCGGAGTTCGACAACCAAAAAATTCATGAACATAGCTTTCTATGATGCGAAATTACCTGCAAAGTTTCAGAGCTCAATCTTACGAGTGATTGTGTGACACCGCGAGAGAAAGAGAGAGAGAGAGGAAGAGAGATAGAGAGAGAGAGAAAGAGAGAAATAGAGAGAGAGAGAGAGAGAAGAAAGAAGAGAGAGAGAGAAAGAAAGGGAGAGAGAGAGAGAAAGGGGAGAGAGAGAGAAAGGGAGAGAGAAAGAGAGAGAAAGAGAGAGAGAGAAAGGGAGAGAGAGAGAGAGAGAGAGAGAGAGGGGCTTAATCGCCCGAACACTGAAGTAAAAGAGAGCGAGTACTTACAAGGTCGCACGTCGGTGCCGGGAGGTTATTACTGTCTCAAAGTTTTCAGACGCTGCAGTCGTCCTGGCTGAGTCGGAGTGTATTCGAACGCAGAGGGACGAAGCTGCGGGCGGTTGAATAGACAATGGAGGTCGCAAGCGGTCGCACGAGTGTAGCACATGAGTATAGTAGAAACCGGCGCAAAGGATCGTAGTAATCGTTCGGACGCTACCGCAATACTGAATAAATAGCCGCGCGTGATACCGGAGGACGTTCCGGTTCTTGACACGGCGTTGTCATATTTGGCAGCGCGTGATCGATGGACCGGCAACATCGCACGCAGACTTACGCTCTATCTCTCTCTGTCTATGGGCCTACTATAGGCATTCTCTCTCTCTCTCTCTCTCTCTCTCTCTCTCTCTCTCTCCCTCCACTTTCTGTTTTGCGTCTCTGTTTGGGCCGGTAATCGGTGGTTCAGGTTTGGCTAGCGGTAGAAGAACCTCGGTTTCGCCTTCTCCGAGACAGACTACCGGACAGAGACCGTTATTTGCACTCACATTTCATCCGAAGAGAACGGCGGAAGCAGCGAAACTTGTGGACACGGATTGCTTGAGGTCGACCGAGATTTTGCCAGCCAAGCACCCTCCTTTGTCTCCTTTCCCAGGCCGAATGTGGAGAAAATCTTCTAAGTTTTAAAACCAGCAATTTCTCTAGGTTTGAATGTTAAAAAATCTTCTAAGTTTGATTTCAAAGGAGAATCGGGCAGCATGACGGATTCGGAAAAAATGAGCTCGTCGACTGGATTCTTCTAGACTTTTCGTACCCTTCGGTGATTTTGTTTTTCTCAAGCCCTTCTAATTTTTTTCGAGTTCTTCATGTTAGATTTGGTTGGTGGATACTCTAGTGCACCAAATATAGACCACAGTGTGTATATATACCGTAGTCTGCATTTCATTGGATGCTTTCGTTTTTCACTCGACTCCCGCTTCTTCAAAAAAGTAGATCCATTTTTTGGTATGAAAGTATCCCGCTTTTATACCAAAAAATGAATTTACTTTTGATGTAAAAATTACTTCATTTGGTAGCATATCGTCGATAGTCCGAGTTCAATGAGAAAAGAAATTTTACAAAATTTAATTAAATTTTTCAAATGATAAAAAAAAATAATTTGCAATAAATTTCTTAAAATTTATTTTATTCCTTTTCATTTCATTCTATTTTGCAATGGCCATGAATTTAAACAAGTAATGGATAACACAATAAGAGTAACAGCTTTTAAAATGAAGGGTATTGGTAGCAATGGTTAGTCAAAATTGTCTCCAAAATGTGGATAGCCTTTTCCCATAGCGAAAAATGTGATATAAAATTTTCGACTTTGAAGGCTTCAGAATTGCGACGTACAAACTGATATTTAAGGATGTATTTGTTCCATAAATATACTATAATTTTCCTAAATTTGAGCAAAATGGAAGATGATGGTTCCCATATAGTCTTCAATCCTGCAGAAATATTGCCTGAATGTTGCATTCACGGATTGACAGGATTCAATAATATTGCAAGACGGTTTTAAAACCTAAATGAAATCCTGAAGAGATATAGTTAATGACAGTAATGTCTATTTTTTCATTGCACAAGTCGCTGAAGTTGCCCAGCCATAAAGGTTTCTGCAATATTTCTGATATATTGAGAAAGATTTGTACAATATTGTATTTTAAATATTTATCTTTATTTTTGATATGATATGTAATATTCACTGAATATTACTAAAAATACACCAAAAAATGGAAAATCAGAAAAAAAATTAAAAAAAAAATTTCCCCGGTCAGGATTTGAATTGAACACCTTTTGCTCAGTGGACTCGTTCGTTATCCACTGAGCTACTGTTTTTTCCTTGTCATATAATTTTGAACCTAGGTTGTAATTTGAAGGTCCTTGTTTGTCTTACGTTTTAATCAACGCATTAACTTCAATGACAATAACAAAACAATAGCTCAATCGACAACGAACGAGTCCACTGAGCAAAAGGTGTTTGATTTAAATACCGACCAGGGAAATTTTTTTTAATATTTTGCTGATTTTCCATTTTTTGGTATACTTTTAGTAATATTCTGTGAATATTGTTTATCAAATCAAAAAATAAAAAAATATTAAAAATACAATATTGTGAGGACCTTTCTCAATATATTAGAAATATTGCAGAAACGTTTATGGCTGGGCAACTTCAGCGACTTTTGCAATGAAAAAACGGACATTACCGTCATTAACTATATTTCTTCAGGGTTTCATTTAGGTTTCAAAACCTTCATGCAATATTATCGAATCCTGTCATTCTATGAATGCAACATTCAGGCAAATTTCTGCAGGATTGAAGGCTATATGGGTTTTTAGACCCAAAGTTGGCGATTTTCGAAAACAAGGCTGTCTTCCAAGGGCAGTAGATTTGAATAGAAGTAAAGAATTTGACTGAAAGAAATAATAAATAAACGTCTCATCAAGATGAATATTTTGGTGGCGCCGCGCTTTAGTAGGAAATGGCAGATGATTAAAAATCAGCAAAAATCCAAAAAAAATCATTTTTGATTTTGATCTCTTAAGAATGACTATATTAAAGATATGTAAAAATTCAGTATTTTTTCCCTAAAAGTAGACATCAGAAAAACATGCAAATAGAAGCTGTACTTTTTTTTCAGAATAGCCCTTTTTTCGAGATTTTTTAATATCCATTAATTTTTCCTGCAGACTGGAGGGCACCTACAGGGCTAAGAATTTGGCTAGATGGATTTTTTTATGTACTTTAAGACAATAGCTAGCAACTAAATCGGGTGATTCCCTTCCCGACCACTTTTTTAAAAAATATATTGCAATGAAATATATGACGAAATCCGTACTTTTCATTCACTTTTTTGCCCCCAAAAGTGGCAAAAATAAAATTTCGGGCTACATCGACCGGATAAGGTTTTTTCTCTTCTATAGGACGTACAGAACAAGAAAAAAATAGTGTTCCCACGAAATCGATCTTGTGACACTGTTTTTTTTGCCATCTTTGTGATTTTATGCAGAGATTATTACGCATTTTTTAGTAAAATGTTCTGAATTTTTTCGAATGCAAGGCTAAATAGGCCTATAGACAGGCTTAAATTATAGTAAAAGAGCTGTTCTTTGAACCCAAATTGGTTTAGATCGGATGCACTGATCGAAAGTCACGTACTTTTCAAATAAACGAATTTTGCTTCAGACTCCCTTTAGGCTGTTACGAAAATTCTCGATTTTACATTTTTTTTCTTTGAATCCTTGTAACTTTTGATTCAGTGACTCGATTTCAACGTTTAATAGCTCAAATTAAAGCTCTTTTCTTCTACTTTTCTGTCAATGAGTTTAAATTTCAAAAAAGCGCGATAGTAAGATATATATATGGTTTTCAAGTAAATCATGTTTTGAAAGCATATATAATGCTCACTATATTAAAAAAATTAAATTTATACTTATTGATAGAAAAGTAGAAGAAAAGAGCTTTAATTTGAGCTATTAAACGTTGGAATCGACTTACTGAATCAAAAGTTACAAGGATTCAAAAAAAAAAAAAATGGAAAATCGAGATTTTTCGTAATAGCCTAGAGGAAGTCTGAAGCAAAATTCGTTTATTTGAAAAGTACGTAAATTTCGATCAGTGCATCCGATCTAAACCAATTTGGGTTCAAAAAACAGCTCTTTTATTTTTTGCTAATGTAAGGTGGTTACCCTTTAATCCTTCATATAGTGTTTTTAAAACTACCAGTCCACTTATTTCTTTTCAAGTGCTATATAATCCTCTTTTATGCATTCGTATACCTATATTCATATAGCTTAAATATAAATAATATAAAATTATGTTATTCATAATTGTAATACTTATATTATGCATTTTTAGTGAACCAAAAAGATTGACTGCTTGTGGTTATCAGACAGGACTGACTCTTTTAGTAGATGCAGAAGCTGAGGACTATTATTCTAGTTTACACGGTTCTTTTGGTGTAAAAGTATGAATTTCCGAGAATATTAATTTATTTCAAATAACCGATGTACATGATAATTAACTAGATAAAAAACTTTTTGTTTAGTTAATACTGCATCATCCATTCAATTATCCAGATCGCAGCACCGAATTCAAACTAATTGGTCTAGGAGTTCAAGTTTTTCTTGGTATTTCTCCAGAAGAAACGTACTCAACGCTTGGTGTGAAGGAGTTATCTTTAAAGGATCGCAATTGCATTTATAATGGAAGGGAGTTCTCAAAGACATTGAAAATGTTTAGCCAGAATTTTATATGGACTAATTACTCTTATTCAAATTGCTTAAATGAATGCAGGGCTAATACTGCAATTGTAAAATGTGGATGTGTTCCATATTATATTCCTCTAAAAGGTATTACAATTCGAGTTCAAAGTCAATTTTTTCATTTGTTGTTCAAATCAAACATACATGTTCATTGCAGGAGCAAAAGAATGTAATTTTAGTCATCTTGCGTGTTTAACAAGAATAAAATGTGCGTTAATATTCATAGAAATTTAATTCACTTTAATACAATTTTGAATGTAATATACCTATTTATCCATTTAGCTGAATATGATACGTCTTGGCCAGGTTCTCCGATAAGTACCTATAATTTTCGAGATTTAAACATCAATGAATATAACAAACCTTGTGGCTGTCCGTTGGATTGTACGGTTTATCGTTATCCCGTTGACAGTACCCAAGGCATGTTTGATAAGAAAAGCTTCTACACTGACACCAACGCTTCGTGAGTTAAATTGTTTAAAATTAATGAATGACAGTAAAAAACTATATTATTTGTATGTGTAATTAATAATTGTTGTTTTGCAGAATCGCTAATAACAAAAATTATAGTTTGATCAACGTGTTTTTTACAGATCTAGTATCTCTACAGTATCGACGTGATATATACTATAATTGGAAAAATTTATTTGGTAATATTTATTTTTAGTAATTTCATAAATCATAAGGATGAAAATAATAAATTTTTATTAATTATAGCATCTTTTGGAGGATTATTGGGACTCTTTGTTGGTTTTAGTCTCATGACTGCATTTGAACTTCTCTATTTTTTCGTGGTTCGTGTAACAGCTGACACCTATTTAAACAATGAAAAGAAAATTTGTTTTTAAAACTCACAATATTTTCATGTAATTTAATAATTCATAAGTTATCATCGAGATTAAGTGTGATAAAAATATTCAAAAATCAATTTTTTCGATTTAAAGTTGACTAGCAAAATCACTATATTTTTCACAGATTATCATTATATTGTCAAATTTATACAAACGGAATATAATATTTCAAAAAGGGAAATATATTTTACGACAGATTAAATTATTTTAAAGAGGGCTCGGAGAGTTAGGTACGTGAGAAGCAACAACGTTGCTGCTTCCGTTTAAAATCCCAGCTGGATTTATAAGCCTGCTGTGGCATAGAAGTACAGACAATATATTGTCATAAAAAATACTGCAAATTAAAAATTTTTTTATTTTCTTAAAAATAATTTTATGTTTGTACCATCATTTTTAAATTTCAAAATCAATTTTACATAAATATAAAATAAATCAATATGTATTATAATTACAATAAAATATATCTATTTTCAAAATTAAAAAAGAAATTAAGTATTTTTTATAAATCGTAATTAGCGCATCACACGCGACCTGGAGGGCCATAGTGGCTTACGCCTTGCATCGCTTCATGTTTATTCTTTTATTTCTGTATTTCCTACACGGCGCGGCGCTAGTTCGCGGCGGCGGACGGCTAGCTGCGCTGTGTTACTCTTTTGCGTTGATACGTATGCTCACACTGTCTCTCTGCTGCTGCTGGTCCTGACTATGCTTATGATTCATGGAAACATTACCGAGCATAAATCCTCATTTATGTGATTCCTAGTTAAAAAAATGTGTTCCTCCCACGATTGTTTCTACTATTATTGACTATGGAGAGGATGAATTATAATAAGATAAAAAAATGTGTTTTTAAAAAATGTGTGTATGCACGTTAAAAATTGTCTGCATCATATCTCTTGAACGTGTAGATGTATCAAGCTGAAATTTTATGTGCATATTGTTTGAATCTAACATAGATCTGATTAAATTTTCGAGGCGATTGATTGTTATTTACGGCTTTTATTGAAATTTATACGAAATTTGAAACTGATTTTTTTCTTTGACTTGCATTTTTATTTACAGATGAAGTCAAAGTTATTTATTTAACAACAGATGGATACACATCCAGAGCCATCGATGGGTTTATATCTCTTACTCTGCATTATGGTGTCAGAAATTTGAAACTGCAGCACTAGACACTTTGTGTTGAAAATATGCAAGAAAATAAGACTAGCATTAATTTAAATGAATTTTTGAACAAAAAATTGTCAGAGTAGAATTTAGAAAGTACTGCTTAAAGCAAAATATTTATTACTGACGGTGCAGTAAACATTGTAAAAGATAACACTGGAAAAGATCAATGTCATCTGATTGGAATCGAATTCCAAGATTCGACCATTTGTTGCAATTGGCAATTAAAGATGCCAAGAGCAAACATTATTGTTTGGATAAGGTTATAACAAAAGTAAAGAAAATTGTAGGGCATTTTAAATGATCCACAATTGCGAATAATAAATTAAAAGTAGCGCAGAGAACGTTGCATCCGAATAAAAAGACTCTGAAAATAATCTAACACGTTGAAACGAGATGGAACTCAAAATATTTAATGTTAAATCTTTTGTTAGAACTGTGCAAACCAATTTGCATTGCACTAAATGAGCGAGGAATGCCTGAGATTTTCACAAATGATGAATGGAACTTAATTGAAATTTATGTCAAAATGGGGTGATAAATGAGGGTGATAAATATCCGACACTATCATCCTATCTACCAATGGTTCTTGGATTAATAAATGTATTAGAATACGACGAAACTGCTAGTTTTGACGAAAACGAACTTGCTGAAGAATACAAATTATCTATAAAAAACCGATTTTATTTCGTACACAATAATGAAATTTTGATAACGGCTATGATTATTGATCTGAGACATAAGAATAGGTTTCTAAGTGACGAATTAAAAGAAAATGCATTTGAAATATTTCTAAAAAGTGAAAATAAATCTACAAATATTTTATTTTTGATACAGTGTGCTTAAAATGTGCTTCTAGACACCGCTTACAATCAATCGCATTTTCCGCCTACTTTCTATATAATTCATGTTTGATGCGCGTACAAAAAATATTATGTGCAACAAGGGGATAGTGTCTTTTTCAGACTCGGGTGATGTTTGAGCACTCGTGTCACTTTGGCTAGAAAAAGCCAATTTTTTCTACTATTTTCGCACTTATATTAAAATATATTATTAACGACTCAAATAAATATATTTTCGTTCTTTTTATAGGTGAATCGATGAAAAAGTTATTAAAGTTTTTCGATCAAGCGAGGAAAAACGACGAAGCTAAGAATCCTTCAAATACAGAGATCAGTAGGCAAATAAAATTATATTTGAGAGAAAACGTCATCGAAATGAATAGTTGCCCCCTTACTTGGTGGACACAGCATCAAAATGTATTCAAGCAATTGGCAATCGTAGCTCAAAATTATTTATCAGGCCCTGCTACACAAGCCAGCAGTGAACGTTTATTTTCCACTGTGGGTAACATTGTTACTCCGATGAGAATCCAAACGCTCGCAGAGCATGTAGAGGAAATTGCTTTTTGCCATGAAAATATGAAGTATAAATAAAGAAAATAAAATAAAATTATATATTTAATAAAAAATGAAAATTGTCTTTTTATTGAAATAATTGAGCCAATAACTAATTATGAACACAAAAACAAAAAAAATATCAAAATGGTGCGCCAAAAAGCCCACAATAACTCTAGTTATATTTAATATTATTTTTTTGCGTGAATCTCGAGATTTTTTGAGAATCTCAACTATTCTCGATAGTCTCGACTGATCTCGAGACTCGACTATTCCCGATAGTCTCGACTGATCTCGAGACTCGACTATTCCCGATAGTCTCGATTGGTCTCGAGAATCTCGTCTGATCTCGAGACTCTTGATTAATTAATCTCATCTCGACAAAAAATTTTGTTCCTCGTCTGAAAGCACGCACATGCACACACATACACATTGTCCACCGCCGCACGTTTACACTGGAAAATGTAAACTCACGAAAAGCCGCGTTTAGAAGCTTCGCGATGACTGCGGCCATCTTCACTGTGTGTACGCGTGCGAGTACGTGTATGTTATAGTCTTGAAAAAGACTTTGTCTAGAAACAAGTTTGTTCCTCGTTTGAAAACACACACACACGTGCGCGCGGACGTACGCACGCATGCACGCACACACCCGCACACGCACACGCACACGCACACAAACATTATCCACCGTCGCACTGAAAACTGCAAACTCGCGAAAAGCCACATTTGTAGAATCCTCGAGCGCGGGACAGTTGCGCACGTTCGTGAGAGAGATAAAGCAAGCTAACTGATGAGCCCGTGGCGGCGGCCTCTCTTACAGACTTGGTCGCGCTCACTGACCTTCCACACTGTGTAGCGTTGCGGTGCTGTTGGAGCTGCGACTACTCGCGAGTCCCTTCTACCATTTCGGCAGCCAATCGCGTGCTAGCCGTTTTGCTAATATAAGCGCGACTTTAACTGAGAATGAAAATTATTGAGTATCAAGCGATGCTTAACAACGAAGACAACGAAGATGCCGAGGTGCGGCGTATCATCAGCTTGCTAGTACCAAGATATTATAATATACCACCAACCCCGCCATGGATGCCTCGTGAGCTCGAGAGCCTGGAACCTGAAGAGCCGATTTCCCCGACGCCGTCACCGCCGTCTCAACACCAAGGCCAAGATGATGACGACTACGACGGCGCCAACGACGCTGATGATAAGGAGGAAGACGTCCACGACATCGATGATAATAAAGAAGACGACATCCTCCAAGGAAATTCACCACGACCGGATCTTTCAGATATTCCGGAAGAGTCGGAAAAGGACAACGACGACGACGATGAAGTCTTGATAGTGTCCTCATCGCCAATGTCCGTGAAAGTGATTGGGGAGAAATCACCAGATGTCAAGTTTATTCTTCAGGTCAAGCGGCTTCGAGATGACGTCGAAAACAATCGTCCATTGAACAAAAGAAGAAGACGGTTCACAATACAATCGGTCTTTCTCAAGACTACCCTCAATCGACCCTTTTCAGGGCCATAATAATATTTAACGTAAACAAACGTTTTCGATATAAAAAATTATAACCTATTCCTTTCCCCTTTGTATGTTTTCACGTTTTAGAATTTATTGTTAGAATTAAAGAGAGAGAGAGAGAGGGAGAGAGACTTTTCCGTCGCCTTCGTCTTCACCGTCGTAGTCACCGTCGTTGTCTCTGTCCTTGTCGTCGTCGTCGTCGTCGTAATCGTCGTACATGTTCACATTATCATTGTCCAGGTTAACGTTGTCCAGGTCTAGTGAAGAGACGTTGTCTCTTTGCTATCTAATCGGTCCTTTTCAGGACTACTATATAATTTAAATGTAGCAAGATAAACGTAGAAGATAGAAATACTTACATTTTTCATCAATATTTTCATTTTAATTGAAATATTAGTTTGAAGTGAACATCAAAGTATGTTTAACAAAAGATACTACAAAAAAATATTTGATATAGTCTAAAGTTTATTTTTTGCTTCATCAGAACCACAAATGTCAAATTTTTCTTAAACTGGCCTATGCGCTGGTGATAAATTTACATTTTTCAACAATATTTTCATTTCAATTGAAAATATTAGCTTGAAAATGAACATCAAAGTATGTTTTCATAAAAAATACTAAGAAAGACTATTTGGAATAGTCTAAAGTTCATTTTTGGTTCAACGAAACCATAAATATTAAATTTTTTCTTAAACTGACTTTGTCGATAATAAGAAAATGTACATTTTTTGGCTTGTCTCTTAAACTATAGGAGATATGGTTATGAAATTTTGTACCAAAGTATGTTCTGATACAACATAATATAAAAACCAGTTTGCAGTACTGTAAAATGTACAACTGGTTCAGCGTAACCAAAAATGTTCATTTTTTTGTGAAAATAGCTATCAAAATCCTAGCTATTTAGTGAATGATGCTATCAAAATCCATGTTTTCGAAAATATCTGTTAAACTACAAGAGATAGAACTATGAAATTTTGTATACAAGTTGCTTACACATCACTTTACTGAAGACAACTTGATTTAGAACGTTTCAATAATTATTCCATTTTCTACATTGAAATTTGTTCTTTTGCAACAGAGGTTGAAATTGCCGCTAAAGCAAATTTTCTTTTCAATCGATATCTATAATTTTTTTTTATTGTAAATAGTTGTTGATCATACGTATAATTTATATATAGTTCTGAGAAGAACTGTTTTTTTTTTATTGAAATATTACATACAAAATTGAAATACAAAATATATAATTAATTTTCAGAGTCTGATTTTTCATCATCAACATAATATTTTTCTTTCTCAGCCTGATACTTTTCCATGATCATCTTTAGGAACTTGAGAGGATGTGGTGAGCCGTTGTAGTGAACACCAATGTCATCGTCGGTGTCTTCATCATCATTTTGATGCGTTGACGAAGAGGAGCTTTAGGCACCTCGTCGCTGTCGTCGTCTACATCTATGATAATGGTGCTATCATTTTCATAATCAATATTATTTTCTTCTCGTTGTTGTTGTTCTTCTTCTTCGTCTTCGAATCACAATCGCTTCTTTGGGCTGCCATGTTTCTGCGGAGATACGTCCGTCAAGGACGATACAATTTTCGGCGTTGATGATCTCAATGATGGGGATTACGATACTGGCCCAGGTCGATTTGAATCGTCGCCACTGTCCATTTTATTTCGTGTGTGCGTGTGTGTGTGTGTGTATGCGTAAATATCCACGAGCGCAACGAGAATTGCGCACCATGTATGTTTATATTGCATATATCCGAGAGAGAGAGAGAGAGAGAGAGAGATCGCGAGTGTGATGGCCAAGAGAGAAGCGCAACGAGAGAGAGTGTGTGTTTGTTTACACGCATATAAGCACAGTTCGTTTTGTGGCGTATTGCGCTGTTCAGGTGTCGGTACCGCGTTTCTTTATTGCATATGAAAATCAGAACGAGATCGAAAAGTGCCTGTGTATATACACACGCTAAGCACAGTTCGATCTGCATCGTGATGTATTGCGCGCGGACTCAAAGAAGTCTACGCTGTCAAGGTGTTCACGACAGTTGTTCGTGCATTATCTTGCAAGAGATCGGGGATACTATACACTTTCAAGGTGTACAGATCGCACATGTACACGGAGAAACAGAAACACCTTAAATAACGGTAACAAAAAATATGATCACTTGGATTTTCGGTGATAACACTGGTTTTCTCAGTGTATACACCGAAAATGTAAGTGATGGTAAACATCAAAATTTACGGTGAAGCCGTTCACTGGATTTTTCAGTGATGAGCATCGTAAAACATGATGCAGATGGCGCACATAGATTTTGTGTATGCAACTCTAACCTAAAAATCGCAACTTCGATTCTGATTTTCAGATTATAGTAGCATAAAATATCGTATGGAACTGGTACGTAAAGGGTTTTTTTCCGAAACTCGTTGCAGCACTCGCCTTTGGCTCGTGCCGCAACTTCTCGTTTTGGAAATAAACCGTTTGCGTACCCGTTGCATAATATACTATTATAGGCGACAGACACCTAAAATAACGATGCAAGCGTTCACTCAAAAATCCAGTGAACGATCACCGATATACACGGTGACGCGCACCAGAATTTCTTATGATTACACTGTTTTTGATAGTGTAGAGGCGCCACCGTCATTCAAGGTGTTTCTGTTATCCGTGCACACGATAGATGACTCGCAGCGGCAAAAGTTGTTACGGGTTGGGCTAGTCTTACCGACATCGGTAAAACAAGGATTCGCAGATTCGAATTTACTTATAGATTGTTGTAATGCAACGGGTTAAATAATAATACACTTTGAATTATTTTGGATCGTCCTCACCATTTTTGATAATATAATAAAGGACAAATGTGGGAGGCAGCCCTGGTCAATCAAACTTAACCTCACTTATCTTGCAATTGGCAACGTTTCATCCCTGGTCTGGGACCTTTTCAAGCCAAACATTTACAACAATGAAATTAAAACTAAGTAGCGAATCGCCACGTGTCACCGCAAAATGACTAATTAGACTGACTAATTTTAAGATGCGGTGACACGTGACGATTCGCTACTTAGTTTTAATTTCATTGTTGTGTTTGGCTTGAAAAGGTCCCAGACCAGGGATAAAACGTTGCCAATTGCAAGATAAGTGAGGTTAAGTTTTATTGACCAGGGCTGCTTCCCAAATTTGTTCTTTATTATATTAATAATATACTTTGATTCAATTTGACTTTAACTTTATTTAAATACTTTCTTTATAAAATAAAACTGACTGAACTAAGACTGAATTGAGTTGAATGTAAATCTGAATGAATGTGTCTATAAATAAATCTGTCTGCATTTCGAATAAGTCTGAATGTATCTGTCTGCACTGAGGGTTCGCGCGCGTCTCTTATTTACCCGCGTGGTGCTACCCCTTCCTATCCCCCGAGTTCCAAGAATAAATTCGTCACATCCGGGTGACGCAAGTTAATTATTAACTAAACCTGATATGTTAAGTTCCCAAAATTCGATCTTTGTGTACAAGAAATTGAACCCTTAATACTGTTATCAAAAGGAACTATAAATCATCCCTAATCTTTACCGGATATTATTATTATACTAACCAACGGATGTTTATATTTAAGTATTTTAATACTCTTTTTCCGTTCCGCGATTCGACTGATTAATTGAAAGTTAACCCCTTGCTAGCTTGATAATCACTATTTACGCAATATTGTTTTTCCGTCCGCTATGTAATTTAATACTATTTGCCCGCCGCGTGAATCAGTTATTGTTTATCTATTATTGATCTTACTGAGTTACTAATAATAAAAGTTTTGAATTTCCCGCGTATCGTGTTTATCGCTAGTGACGTAACGTCGCCACTATCGCGTTTCTAGGGGATATTCTTAAGCCGCGTCAGCCCATAACAAAGTCGGTAACGAGTCAGACTAGCACTAGCTCGCAGTGGGTAGGTCGGTAAGACACCCGACTCGCGATCGAAAGGTTCCCGATTCGAATCTCCGTTCGTGAAATGAAAATAGAAACTCATAAATTAAAATAATGTGCTTGTAAAATCAAATAACATTCGAAAAAAAAATTTGGGTACGAAAAATATTGCGCACACGGCTTAGCTGAATTGGTAGCGACCTGTGCTGGGAGCTTACCTAAGCTGGGTGCACGCTGAACTGGTAGCATGCTGAGCTGGTAGCATACCGAACTGGTAGCATACTAGCTTATCTACTTAGAACATATATTACTTTAATAAAGAATAGTTTTCGTAAAAGAAATCTCTTTTAGAGCATATATTACTCTAATAGAAAACAGGGATTGTAAAAGAATTTTTTTTTCAAACTTCGATTGCGTTGTTTTACAATTACGGACTATATGTAGATTATGTAAAATATTTTTTAAGGATTCTTTTTACACTTTTTTAACTTGTGTTTCATAGCGGATATTCGCGTAATCTTAGATAATTTGTATAAAACTCTTTTTCAATTCTCTCCAAAAAAAGTATCGGAAAAAGAGTTCCTTTTAAATTCTTATAATAATCCTGTTGCTCATTGCGGCACTTTCTGAAAATCTACAATGTCAAACTTTGAAAAATGTTTAAAAACCAAATAGAAATCTTATACTTACTGATACTTATTCGACTTTTGAATTAACTTCATCGGCATACGAAATTTAATCTAAGGAAGATTTGATCTATGTTTGTCGTATGGAAATTACAAATGACTTTCTCACGTGCAAATATGAAAAATAAAATACTTCATCTTGGATAGCATTCAAGTCTGAATTAATCGAAGATAATAGAGAAGTATAAAGAGTCAGTTTTTGCCAATATTACCTTACCCAATCACCGAATATAGTAGAGTTTATACGTCAATGTGTAATTTTCAAATTATTTTAAATAACTTGATCAATCATATTTTCCGCTACTTTGTGACCAAGGAGTTTATCGAATAGCTAGAGAAATTCAATTAATTCGCCAAAAGGAATTCAAAAATATAACTTTAATGCTTGGATATTTGCTAGCTTCCTCCCAAACAGTTTTTTTTTCACATGCATAAATATATGTTTAAATATTTAGCTTATTTAACATTATTTATTGTGAAAATTGTGTTTGAAATTATGTACAATAATAATTGATTACGTTTGTGCTGTTTAATGGAGGAAATTACATTCTCCTCCATTAAAGCTCAATTAAATCATTTGGCCTCGTCTACCGTACCTAGGGAGGAGGAACAGTAAAAAACTATAAGTTAACTTGTAATTTATTTTATATATATATAAAAATGACTTTGAAACAAATCTAGTGCTAATTTATATGCATATATAGCAAGTCTATGCATTAATTAAACAAAAATGTTTATTTATTAATTTTGAGTCTACGGGACGAGAGTAAACATCCTGAATGGGAGCTCCCGCCTTGTAGACTTACGATACTCATGGGGACTATGCATAAATCTTATTTAAATTGTTGCATGGTCCTGTAGACTTAAAAAACGATATATTCTAATAATTTATATAAATAATTATTACAAATATTGGGGGATATGTCTTGCGTACGTTGCAAATAATTATTTTAGGTAGAAAATTTTATGTAAAAAAACCCATTTTAGAAAGTACATGATTACATAAAAATTTAAATAAAAACAAATGAAATATAAAATTTTATGTTACAAATATCATACAATTAATATGCTATTGACAAAAATTATATGTTAACGACTATTGACATTTTTCGTCAAAAACAATTTAATAGTAATAGAAATTATTAGTATATTACACACCTACGGAGAAAAAACTTGGACAGTTCATATCTCATGTAAATTTCCTCCCGAGCCGAAGGTGAGGTTATCAAACACGAGATATGGGTTGTCCCGTGGAGCGTATACTATTTTTCCTCACACTAGCGCCGAAATTACGCACTTCTCTCCAGGCGCCCGGGAGAGAATGTGGTACTTTCGACGCAGTGTGAGGAAAAATGGATGTTCTCCCCTCCGGCCGGAAAGCGTCAACTTTCTGGCCGCTGCGCGAATCGAAGTTGCCCTCTTGGCTTCGCCTCGGCTGACAATTACGTGTGATCTGAGACATTTCTTATTTTACTGGTCTTGGGTAGTAATATACTATTTATCAATCACGAAGTTGTAGAATTAGAATGTGATGACGTTTTTATAAAGTATTTATTATTTAAGTTATTCTATATATTAATTTTTTGTATGACTGGACAAGTCTAGTTATAAAACTACTTCTAGTACAGATTTTTTTGCTTTTTAATTTTTAGTTTTCTATATTTAAATTTGACTATATACATTTTAGGTTATGCTTCCTCTAGGAGGAAGCAAAATTTCGGCCATATCAACCATTCGGTACATTAAAATGTTAATAATATAAAAACTAATTAATCTTCAAATAATTATGATGAAATTAAACAGCTGATCATTGATAAATATCGGTTGTTTGCTGAGTTAAGGGGACCCACCACGTTTAAAATCTGAAATAAAAAAAATTTTCAAATAATTTTTAAATTGTTATAGTCAATTAGAATTGAACTAAAACATTTTTAATCTAAAAGTATATACAAAATATAGTAAGATTAAATTTTTATTGTCCTACTTTGAGCCTAATACACATTCATGTCAGCGTAGACACTGTTCGATGACTTTTGGCACTGTGCGTAAGATTCCAAGTGTACGCATGGATGAAATGGGCTCAAATTTTTTTTACAAGCTTATTATAGTATTAGTTTCCGCATGAACAGAGGGATTTTAATTTGATTGAGTAGAACATTTGAAAAAAAATAAAATATGTCAATAAATTTAAAATCTAATGGTTTTGAAACACATTTTATTTTTTTTCAAATGTTCTACTCAATCAAATTAAAATCCCTCTGTTCATGCGGAAACTAATACTATAATAAGCTTGTAAAAAAAATTTGAGCCCATTTCATCCATGCGTACACTTGGAATCTTACGCACAGTGCCAAAAGTCATCGAACAGTGTCTACGCTGACATGAATGTGTATTAGGCTCAAAGTAGGATAATAAAAATTTAATCTTACTATATTTTGTATATACTTTTAGATTAAAAATGTTTTAGTTCAATTCTAATTGACTATAACAATTTAAAAATTATTTACAAACAGTATAAATATAACAATATAAATATAACAACAGAAATATAAACAGTTTCCCTGCACAATAGCAACTCTTATGTGTTCAAAAGGGTTAAGTAGCTCTGATTACACAAGTAAAGTCGAAACCAAGCTCGGAGCTCTGTCTGCTGAACTCAATAAATATTTTAAAATGTTTGGCTATGGTAATAGTAAGAAAAAGTAACATTATCTCACGAATTAGATAACTCTATATTTATCTTTATTAATATATGATTGCCCTTTTAGCTTGTTCTGAAACTGACATAGAGAGTTTTATACACTGAGAAAAACCCGCGGTTGAAATGACGACATATCGTGGTTAAATTCGAGCACTGGAAATCCACTATTAAATCAACGACTTTTTGTAGTTGAATGATTGTAAAGCCCGACTTTATTTTAATAGGATTATGACATCGAATTAACTGATACACCTGTTATTTTTAAGTTGAACAAACTTTGATTCAACTATCATATAAACATTAAATTAACATTTCATTGTAAGTGATTCAGTTACTCGAATAAACAACTAAAGAAGAAAAAGACTTTTCTAGTATTCCAAGCTTGACACTCCTATTCCGCACTTGAAGTTGAAATCTGTAAATTTGGAATGTTTAGTATTGTTTAGTATTACTTAGAATTAATTTCGCAGTCGCACGCATTTGCCACATTAGTTACGCAAACTTATAAGTTTGCGCCGAAATTAAATCTCGAATTTTTCGGTTGTAGAAGTGAAGACGGATATTTAATTACGGAAAAAATTTTCATAATTTATCTTCAATTTGATCAGTTAACACCTAGATGTTCTTGCGGAAACTGCTCACGAAAATAATGTTGTAAATGCAAAAGCCAAAAATGTAAAAATCCTTATAAAAATTAATAAACAATAAGGTTAAATTAGAATTATCATTTTAATTATAGATCTTCTATAAAAAAAAAGCTAGCATATGGCAGTGTCGTTGTATTGTCTATCACTCTGCGCCGTCGTGCACATACTTATTTTAATGTAATATAAGAAAGCGGTCTTAGTTTAAATCGCAAAAAAATATTTTACTGACATAAGATGTGTAAAATTTTCTGATCTTTCAAATGGCATTATTTAAATTATCGTATAATAACAGAATAAAAAGTTATTTACGAATAATGAAAAAAAATGCTATGAATTGTTTATATCGAAAGAAGGATCAATCTGAGGGCCTGGTAACCAACAAATTTGGATTCTATGACTCAAAAAACCTAAAAATACACCAAGTTACCAACTGCACCCAAAAATGCATACTTAGACGTCACCAGCTCCCAGACTAAATAAGAATACCTCAGAATTAGTCAAAGAATACAAATTTTTTCAAATTGATTCGGTACAATTTTTCATTTTTCGAAAATTCGGAAAATAGAAATTTTGAAAAACGTCCGGAAAAAATCTGAAAAAAATTGTGAACATTTTTCGATGAATTCTGAGATATTTTTCTTTTTCCTACAATTTGTTTAAAGTTCATGTATTTTAAGAAAAAGTTCTATAACTAAAGTCTTATACAGTATAGTTTTTGAATTTTTTCTTAAAATATGTGAGGTTAAAACAAATTTTAGAAAAAATAAAAATGTCTTAGAATTCATTAGAGAATCTTGTCAATTTTTTTCAGTTTTTTTCAGGACATTTTTGAAATTTCGATTTCCCGAATTTACGAAAAATAAAAAATTGTACTCCACCAATTTGAAAAAAATTTCATAGTATTTTTTAATTTATTCTGAGGTATTTTTATTCTTACGAAATTTTTATAAAAGTTCACAGTTTTCGAGAAAAAAAATTTGTGAATATAAAACAAAAAATTTTCATATACGACGCCATTTTGTTAAAAACAAAAATTTATTGAGCTGAAGTCACCACGTAGTCTTGCAATATAGACCTCCAGGTTGTACATATGAATCTTATATGGATAGAAAAATGTGAAGCGGTCGAAAAATCGATTTAAATATAAAAATGTTTTGAAAAAGTGCATTTTTTTCATTATTTTTGATTGTTGTATGATAAAATTAAATGTTAGAAAATTTGAATTAATACCATTAGAAAGAGCATCCTTTTTTACATAAAGTTCAGTGGTTGCCGAATTTTTTCCACACGAATTCATTATATGGTGATGATTCAAACTTAGATGTCAAATTGAGCCGTTTTGGGTTATGACAGTGTTAAAACCTGAAAAAAAAGAAAAATTGTTAGTGTTGTAAAAAATTAATAGATATGTAGGTGTTCTAAAAACTATATTTTTGCTTTCAAATACAAGTATTAAACATCACTTTTATGCATAAATAATATGCATAAAGTGAGTGTAACATTTAAAAACAATTAAAAGTATTCGCTTACCAAAAATCATGATTTTCATCACTTTTATTTACTTGCCGCATGTTTCTCATGGAACCGTACCATCAATCCTGATGAATCAAAGTGCCAAATCTTCATTATGAGTCTGGTCTCAGACTAAGTGGAACAAATTCCTGAAAAACACAAAATCT
Source organism: Philotrypesis tridentata (assembly GCA_018906965.1). Taxonomy (NCBI): domain Eukaryota; kingdom Metazoa; phylum Arthropoda; class Insecta; order Hymenoptera; family Pteromalidae; genus Philotrypesis; species Philotrypesis tridentata. The sequence continues at coordinate 1,396 of JACCIB010001703.1, read as the reverse complement.
TATATTATATTAAGCGGCGACCGTGTCCCGTGTCCCGTGTCCCGTGTCTCGTGTCCCGTGTCTCGTGTGACCTCTTCTTTTACAATTACTTGATCTTATTTTTAAGGATAACACTTTATCTGTACCCACATATATTTATGTACACCTAGTGCACCGTCTCAAGGATGATTTCCCGTCATCCTGGGGGTCACTCTGACACCTGGACATCCTCTCCTGGGAATTTTTAGTTTTTTAGGGAAATATTAATGTGTACTTAGAGAGTGTACTCGAGGATGATTTCCCGGCATCCTGGAAGTTACCCTGACACCTGAACATCATCTCCGGGGAATTTTTAGTTTTTTAAGGAAATATTAATGTGTACTTAGAGAGTGTACTCAAGTACAATTTCCCGGCATCCTGGTGGTTACCCTGACACCTGAACATCGTCTCCAGGGAATTTTTAATTTTCTAAGGAAATATTAATGTGTACTTAGAGAGTGTACTGGAAGACGATTTTCTGTCATCCTGGAGGCCACCCTGACAGCTGGACATCCTCTCCGGGGAATTTTTAGTTTTTTAAGGAAATATTAATATGTACTTAAAGAGTGTACTCGAGAATGATTTTCCCTAATCCTGGAGGCCACCCTGAAACCTGGAGATCATCTCCGGGGAATTTTTAGTTTTTTAAGGAAATATTAATGTGTATATAGAGAGTGTACTCGAGTTTGGATGATTTCGCGTCATCCGACACCTGGACATCGTCAGCAGGGAATATATGTTTTTTAAGGAAATATTAATATATACTTAGAGAGTGTACTCGAGGATGATTTCCTGTAATCTGGAGGCCACCCTGACACCTGGACATCCTCTCCGGGGAATTTTTAGTTTTTTAAGGAAATATTAATGTGTACTTAGAGAGTGTACGCGAGGACGATATCCCGTCATCCTGTAGGCAACCCTGACACCTGCACATCGTCTCCAGGGAATTTTTAGTTTTTTTAAGGAAATATTAATGTGTACTTAGAGATTGCACTGGAAGACGATTTTCTGTCATCCTGGAGGCCACCCTGACACCTGCACATCGTCTCCAGGGAGATTTTTAGATTTTTAAGGAAATATTAATGTGTAATTAGAGAGTGTACTCGAGGATGAATTTCCCGTCATCCTGGAGGCACCCTGACCTGAACCGTCCTCATCTCTCCGGGGGGGGTGGGGAAATTTAGTTTTTTAAGAAAAACATTAATGTGTACTTAGATATTGTACTGAAGACGATTTTCTGTATCATCCTGGAGGCCACCCTGACACCGCTAACATCGTCTCCAGGGAATTTTATATTTTTAAGGAATTATTAATGTGTAATTAGAGAGTGTACGCATGAGGATGATTTCCCGTCATCCTGGAGGCCACCCTGACACAC
>JACCIB010001702.1:0-23958 GCA_018906965.1 Philotrypesis tridentata | reverse complement strand
TTCAATCTTTACCTATCACCTTGACCCATGACCTTTTAATCCACCTACATTTACACATAAACTCCACCGTCTCTCAGATATTAGCACCTCGTTCACATCACTTATAATCTCGACCTATGAGGCCGATTAAATCATAAAATCTATCCTTTACCTATGACTTTCAATTAAAATTATTATTCTCTGCGTATGTTCTCCACCTATCACCCCAATTTATTACGTAACGCTCCACTTATTACACCAACCTTATCTTCTTGACTCTCAACTTATCATTTCCACCTTCCATCTATCGCCTCCAATCACGACCTCTAGCCTCCCTATATTACGTTTAATCATGACTCCTAACATTGACCAATTACCTACACCCATAGCTTCGGCTAAACACCTGTCATTTCCAGCTCTAAACCACCTGTTAACGATTATTTCCAACCATGAAGTCTACCAACTACCTGTCACCTTCACCGTTAATTTCTATCTACTACCGATCATCTACAACCTTGACCCTCGACCCTCGACCCCTGACTATTTTAATCTTTACCTATACCTCGACCTATGACCTTCTTATTCTCCTGTTACCTCCACTTTCTATCTCGCCCCATAAAGCCCACCGTCCAGTGTTGGGGTTCGAGAGAGCCACCATGGGTGGCTTTTGATACTCATCGGCAATTTCAGACCGTCCAAGCGAGATCGATCTGGTACAGCTAGCTTCACGCAATACAAACTTGTCCAAGTGATGCTTGCGCTGTTGCGTACCACGTGACCACGTCCCGCTTATTTCTGATTTTCAGCACGTTAAATTTAAATTCAAATTTAATTTATATATAACCCTGTCAATAGCACATGAAATAAATTTTTTTTTATATGGTAAATACAATTCATACATTTGTATAAAATAATATATTTTTAAAATAAGCCACATTTGTATAAAATAATATTTTTTAGAATAATTTGATATCTCATTTTAATCCTACATAAATTTGTTCAAAAAACTTGGAAAAATATTGTGATAAAAAGTGATCCATGTAAGTTTTGACCCAAACCGTCAAATATAGCATAACCAATTGAAAGCTTCTTTTAAATTTTATTCGAAAAATTCTGAAAAGAATTCGTGCAATATTTTTAACTGTGTGCAATCGGTAAAATTTAATATTTTTCTTTGAAAAAAAAAAAATGTAAGTATGTGTCCGTTGTTATATAAAGTTTATTACATTCATTGTTTTACAAAAATGTTACTAAAGAAAAATAAAAATGTCACAAAGTTTTACAATAATGATTTCGTATATAATTAATAATAAAAGAAGATTGAAAATTATGCAAATGATGACGATTAACTGATTAAAAAAAACAAATGAAAAAAATTATTATTTATGTAGATGGTTTTTCCCGGCTTTCATCATCGTTTTTTTTCTTGTTGTGGCCCTTCCATGGCTTTTTGTTGTATCCTGAAACAGTTATAGAATTATGTATTAGAAACAATAAAAAGTATATACATAGATACATAAGATAAATGAAAATAATTATAATAAGGAAGATTTCTGCTCTTTCAACTATTTTTCAAAATCGTTATTAATATTTACAAAATAGGATTGTGATAAATTAATGAGATACATTTTGTATTCCTTAAATAAGCGAAATCTATTCATAATTTAAAATATAAATTAAAATTTTGAAAAATAAGAAGCTTTTACAATCAATTTTTACAGTTTTTCCTTTTATTTTTAGAATAAGTAATGTTATGAACGAGTTGGGATAATTACCAAAATCACTGGGCTTCAGGCCATTGCTTAGAAAATCGATATGCCTTTTATTAATAACGCTCATGTAAGCGTTATTTTGGCGTATTTTTTTCCATTTTCGTTGCGCCTGAACGAAACGCCCACCTCTGTTTTTGTTTGATTTTTTTCCAACATTTTCGTCATTACTCTCAGGCGTTTTGGTCGGTACGATCTCCTTATCTGAAAATAAAATATTTGTATTAAAGAAATTGTATTAAACAAATTTTAATTATGAATTTGAGAAAAACTTATTGCTTGTTTTATACATACAATTTTTTGTCATAGAAAACTGTATTTTATGATGTATAAAACTGAGATATTTAGTCAATAAATTGCAATTAATTCTTTGAAAATAGAAATTCTTTTCATTTGCAAAAATAATTTTGCTTTAGCTATTATTTTTTATTATTAACGGAAACATCATTTTTCAAAAAGACATACAACTGACACATAATAATAAAAATAAAACGAAAATCGTGAAAACAATAGTAGCTTTTAAAATTATAGTCCATTTCGACAATTCATTTTTTAATAAAAAATTTATAATTTAAAAATATTTTAAATATAAGATTAATTGTATAAAAAAGTTCAGAATTACTTGCAAATTAGAAAAAAGATAAATGTTCATGTATTTTTCGGACGATTTTAAGACTTATTAATATTTTAAGACGTGTTAATGTAAAGGTCTTCACAAAAGCTTTATATTTTGCAAAAATTAATGACTCATTTTCTTTATTGTTTATTATATTAACATTATAAAAATAATTGTATTTCTCTTCATTTTATGATTATAAAATTATGCAGCATTTTGACATTAGCTTGCTTCCTTAAAGAAAAACACGTGTGTTAGTCGGAGCAAATTAACATTTTTGCATTAAGTTTCTTATAACTTTAGTTTTATGATTGAAATGTGTTATTGGTAACGTACTGAAAATAACCTTAAAGTCTCGACTTCGGGTCAGGTCGGGAACATTGTTATTATTGCAAAATAAACTTCAAAAATGCACTTTTTTTAAGCTTTTCGTGAATAAATTCTTTATGACTCATTTTATGTAAAAAAAGATAGAGATGAAAGTTGTTCAGAATTGAATTTTGTATAAGGTACATATTCTCGACTGCGAAATTAAGTTTTTTCATCGTTAAATTGTTAAACAAAAAAATTTTTTTTTAAATTTCATATTGCTACAGATTTCACAAAAAATAATTTTTTTCTAATTCTTTTGTTGTTATTATCGATCCCTCCGAGGCAATGGTTTTGAAAGGGTTTAAAAAAAGGCAATGGTTTTGAAAGGGTTTAAAAAAATTAAAACTCCTTTCTTTTTAAAGAAAGCCGCTGCAGCTTTCGGGAACTTTATATGTTAAATTCTTTTCTCGGCCACCAGAGGTCGTACGGTAATGCTTTTTTTTTAATTTTATGTGTTTTTTTCTCAGCTTTCATGTCGTGTTAATGAAGTTGTCGTAGCTGCATTACAAATACTCGAAATTGACTTGTTTTCTGCAAAAAAAACTTTTTTCGAGGTATACACTATACGTACATGAATATATTGTGCAACAAAATACATTTATGATTATATATATCAATACAAGAATAATAACTGCTTTCTATTTTAATATTATACTAAATTAAGGTATTAATTTCCGTAAAATCAGTTGGATTCAATTGGAATTTATTGCTTCGAATTTTGAATATATTTTTGGAGTTGTACTGACTTTATTAAATATATGTATTGCAGTATGTGTACGTATTTATTTATACAAATACGATAGATAAAATTGCCTTTTATCTATTTCAGTAGTACATATTATTTTTAATATTTTTGTTGAACAGATTATCCTTGCATGTATATACTGTACTACAAAACATATTTATGATTATATACATGTGTGTATGTATATACATATATATGTGTGTGTCAATGAATAAATGAATAAAAAACATGTTCTTTACGTATTTATGTACACACACACGCACGCACGCACGCACGCACGCACGCACACACACACAAACACATGTATATAATCATAAATATGTTTTATAGTATACTATATACATGTAAAGATAATCTGTGTAGCAAAAACATTAAAAGTAATATGTACTACTAAAATAGTAAGCAGTTATTATTCTTGTACTGATATATATAATCATAAATGTATTTTGTTGCACAATATATACATGTACGTATAGTGTATACCTCGAAAAAAGTTTTTTTTCTAGAAAACAAGTCAATTTCGAGTATTTGTAATGCAGCTACGACAATTTCATTAACACGACATGAAAGCTGAGAAAAAAACACATAAAATTAAAAAAAAAGCATTACCGTACGACCTCTGGTTGCCGAAAAAAGAATTTAACATCTAAAGTTCCCGAAAGCTGCAGCGGCGCTCCCCCCACCACCGCGCCGCCGGGCCGAAGCAGCCGCGCGCGCTAATTTCACATTCTTTCATCGGTCGTTTTGCACGAAATAGGTCCATTACAACTATCGGGTAAAATGCCATCATTTAGAGTATTTTTTGAGCAAGCTGTATACTAAATTTCATCAAAAATTATTAAGTAGTTTCGGCGTGAGCGTCGATTGAAAAAATTTTCATATCTCCGTTCTTATTGGTTCGATCTAAACAAAGTTTACATGAAAATTCATGGTTTTTCACGTACTTTAAAATGCACTTTACTGCATTCGTCTAACTTCAAAATTGTCGAAAATAAAAATTATTTATTGTTAAAAATGTTGTTAAATATTAATTTTTTAAAAAGTTTTTTTTAGCGTTTGTTAAGTACGTCGTAAGCTATCGATTAAAGGTGGTTGGATCAAGTTATCGTTCCATGGGCAATTTGGAGATGAATTTGAAATTTTAGGCTAAATAAGACGCCATTTTGAGATATCAAGATCGGACATCGATTTTTAAATTATTCGTACCAAAACTCATCTATAGGTGTTCATCCAATGACAAAAATTATTTTTTGTGAAATCTGTAGCAATATGAAATTTAAAAAAAATTTTTTTTGTTTAACAATTTAACGATGAAAAAACTTAATTTCACAGTCGGGAATATATGTACCTTATACAAAATTCAATTCTGAACAACTTTCATCTCTATCTTTTTTTACATAAAATGAGTCATAAAGAAAGTTATTCACGAAAAGCTTAAAAAAAGTGCATTTTTGAAGTTTATTTTGCAATAATAACAATGTTCCCGACCTGACCCGAAGTCGAGACTTTAAGGTTATTTTCAGTACGTTACCAATAACACATTTCAATCATAAAACTAAAGTTATAAGAAACTTAATGATATTCCACATTTGAACTCCCTGACGCCCGGACTATGTGTATTTTCATTTTAAATTGAAGAAAAATTATTTGAATGCCTTTGGTAATGGTGCATTTTTTATCTATTCCATCTTAAATATTACATTACAGAAGATCGCAATAAAAAAATTTTAAATCTTGGATTTCATAAAAATACTTTGTCTAAAATTTATTTGCAGTGTTTTTCAAAAGGCATAAGGCCTGTCATAGCGTTTTTAAATCTAATCCATTGTAGCTAAGCACAGAGCAACTCTACAAGTTGAAATATCTTTGAATATCTTTTTAGATATAAAATGCGATTAATAGGTGATATCTTAACTTCTGTGTTGCATATAAAGTCTACTTACTATCATTTAAACCATGCTCCTTTTGCAGTTGCTCTAGTTCAGCCTTCAGAGCCTCTATTTTTTTTGAAGCCTCCATTTTTTCCTATATTGAAATGTTATAATATTAGTAAACGAATTTTGACATAAAATTAATGTAATAAGACTATTAACCCATTAAGTCCCAAATTTCATGAATTTCAATGTTACATTCAAGCTTCAATAATTTGATGAGAACAACAAAAAATGTATTAGGGAATAGTCATTTCTACTATTTTCGGGTATGCACGATACGGCGCAGTGGTTAGAAAAATTTAAAAAATTGTTCTTTAGTTAATAATAGACGAATTAAAATTAAAAAATGCATTTTTTTAAGCACTTTTTTATTCAATCGAAATTTAGAGGGAGAAGCAATTATATTTTTACCGTCACAAATATCCACAAAACTGCATAAAATATCTGAACTTTTCAAATCTGACCCGTTTTTTTGGCTATGATTTTTTCTCACAAAATGGCGGCAGTTGTTGTCAAACAGGGTGATGTTAAAATTTGTAATTTTTTTTCTCGAAAAATACCACCTTAACGAAAAAATGTTATGGAATGAAAAGTACTTAGAATTACACAAAGAATACGTATGAATTGTTTTGAAAGGTTTTGAGCAAATTTTTAATTTCTTGAAATTTCACTTTTTTTCAAAATATCAAAATGGCTCAAAAATTTTTGAAAAAAAAATGGACTTAATGGGTTAAAATATTATAAGCAGTCCGTAACACAAGAGTTTTAAAGTTTATAATATATTTTAGTAAAGAGTTTTAAAGTTTGTAATATATTTTAGTAAAATGTCCTCATATACAGACAATGATTTTGAGCAAACTATTTTCAGTAGGTAATAATAAGAATTTATTTTTTATATAGTTTATTAATTATTTAAAAATTTTATATAAATTATTATAGCTTTGATACTTCATAAGTTCATGCATGTATTTAGTTTTATTAAATAATAAATATTATTTACCTGCAACTCTAAGTCGGTTTCGTCTGGCATCTTTACCTGTAATTTAAATAAAAATAAATTAAAATTATTGAGAAATGCATTCATATAAATATAACTATTAAAATATATAACAATGTCAATAGAAAAAAATATAAGTACTATTTGTCTTCATCAAGCTCAGCCGTAGACTTCATTTCTTATGTAATATATACTTGTACAGCTCCAGTATAAATTATTGAAATCTCGTGGTAACTTAATTTCCTTTCCATATTAATTTTTTAAACGCATGTATTTATTAAATTTAACTTTAATTGACTATTTTTATGCAATTGAACGTCAACTAAGTTTGCCTATTTTAGCTAAGGCTATTGCATTAATAATTATGTATTAATTATTATAATTTTAGTAACATTTTTAAAGTCTTATTATTTTTAACGGATGAAAAAAATATTTTGTACAAACAGTTGCAAACAAAGTTATTATTATAAATAATTAGCCCTTCAGTAACTCAAAATATTCTATTTTACAACTTATAACTGTAATTATAATTTTTCTTATAATATTGACTAGTACAATATCATAATACTGTTATGTGAATCATAAATTAACGTTTACTTGACTGTGTTTTGAACTTTACTGAAAGGATTATTTGTACATGCGCAGGGTTACATCATTATACTAAATAATTTCTGATTTAAATGTATTATATTTACATCGAACGTAACTGAAATACTATATAAATTACTTAACTTCAATAAATTATAATAAATGTAACTTAACTAAAATATTGAAAGAGTGAACCACATTAGGTAATAAATAACCACCTATTTTTGCTTTCTCAAAAAGAAAGCTTTATAACGATGTACGACTTTTTTAATTTTGGTTAATTCGGTGTTTTTTTGATTATTGAAGCACAATAAAATCTATCTGAAGTGTGTCTGACGGTTAAAATTTGTAACCCGTAAATTTCGGTAATTTTTGATGATTTTTACCTTTCTAAAGTCAAAATAGTTTGGTTTTGGACAATGCCTGGATGTATGTGCAGAAATTTGGCTCTACTGTTACTCTCGAATGGTACACAATATAATGTACTGAAGATCTTTGAGAAAGCGTAGCAGCGGTTTTTGGCTAAATTGATTTTACAACTATAACATAACATAAACGTGTTGTTCTGGAACTCACTTTCTTGATCACTGTATATACGATAATATATAAAAAAAATAGTAAAACCAATTAAATTTTCTTTACAAAGATTATACAATTTTGAATTAATATTTGAGGTTCAACGACGAACATCAACAATTTACAAAAGACCTTATGTGGTTTACCCTTTCTGATTTCCCCCCTTAAGCCAAATAAATAGTAGTACGACTTAATTTCTTTTCTCAAAATTATAATCACATTTTTTGGCAATTTATTTTTGATAAAAGAAAGCGTGGCTTATAGTTGTTGATACGATTTATATTCTCGTATATTTCAAATGAAATATACGTGAAAAACGTGGCTTACAATGAAGCACTATATTGTTTTTATACGACTTACATTGGTGTATGCATATTTACTTTAATTTTAAAAAGAAATATATTTGTTTTGTAAAAAACATTATTGCTAAATTGGAAATTAAAATAAATACTTCAATATGCATACGAAAAAAAGCGTGGCTCATATATACGTATTTCAAGTTTACGCAGAGTTTGAGCACAATTCACAGATGTACAGCAAAGCTGAAGAATTCTGATTGCTGTGACGTCTATAACACCTTCTATGAGCGAAACGATTACATAACGCACATTGAACTCTTTCTGCATTTCTTGCTTCATCGCTTCTATCATAGCAATATAAGCATACTGCAACCATGCTTTCAGATTGATTGATTAATAATTCGGCAAATTCGTTTCTAGATGCCATAGGATCTAATTCCCAATTAAAATCAATGTTACGGCCAATGCAATCCATATAATGCATTATGAAAACACCACAACTGTGACCATCGGTTTGAAGTGGTCGTATGGCTTGACATGTGTTATACGTCCAGTCAATTTCTCTCAAACTATTCCATCCTCTTTGATTAGGAGATTGCAAAAATCGAATAAAATTCTTATGGCAAGAAATTGAACGCGAATGGATTTCATTATCCTCTGTCATCAGAGGATCTATGTGGGTGACTGACCTGTTATCAATGTCAACAACAAATAAACACCAATGTTGGTTGACTGTATAAGGCATTAAAATTTTACCACTTACTACAGTCCTAAGATGAAACATAAACCAATTACTTGGAATTGCCATCTCCTGAAAGTTTACTAACAAATTACTCGTTTGTTGTGTAGGGACTGCAATGGTATCTATCCATCTTTTTTCTCGTATGCATCCAAATGCATCTATAACATCACCATCAATGAAATTGGTGTCGTTCAGCGTTTGATACTCTGTTGACCAAAGTTGAAATTCATGGTCAGAGGCATAAAGTTGCGGAACCTGTCCATTTTCATCAAATTGTCGGTAATCTCTTATTGGGTGATTGTCAATGCTACGGTACCTTCCAATCGTAAATTGTCTACTTGAGCGCATATAGTAACTAATATTTGACATTAAACCATTGGCCATTATATCCATACAACAATCAGTTTCAAAAATTGTCATTTCAGTATTCGGCTGGTTAACCGAATCTACAGAATTATCATTTAAATTAAGCGAGCTATTCGATTTCATTTTCTTGTGCAATATCAACGAATCATTAATTAAATTGTGTGTATCAACCACATGTCTATCCTCATCTCGCACCTGATCAATACTATCAGTATTATTTTGAAGACATTCGTAAGGAATATTACAAAAATTATCTAAGGCATTTATTTCTGAAGGACTATCGATTTCAATTAAATTGGCAAAATCAGGTAAAAAGTTATTTGCCTTATTTTTTTCGTCCATATCAGAATATTTTTTGCGGAACATTAATTCTTCTACGCAACATCGTTGTTTCATATTAGAACTTAATTCAATATTGCCAAATATCGTTTTACTATTGTCTTTTCCTGCATTTAGAATTTTTTTTGTACGTTTCTGTAAATTTTTCATTTTTTCTACCATCTCGTTTGTTGGAATAAAGGTTTCAGCGCCCCCTTTATCTTTAACGTATTGAGATGATAATAATACAGATCGTAACATAGGGAAACTTAATCTATTTCGTGTTTTTGTTTTTACTCGTTTTTGCTTACTCCACACTCTTTCTGGAGTAGCATTTGAATGTGGAATAGAAAGTACTGTCAAAGCAAAATCTGCCAAATTTTCGAAAATCCGTTTACCATTTTCGCAATAATTTTTTATAATGAACCAAAAGTCATCCGCATATTTCGCTAATTTCAATTGTTCATCGGTCTGTTCAGGAAATTTATGTTTTACAATATTTGACCATTCATCGTTAACAGTATTTTTCAGGTTTTCATTGGTGCTTGCTTTAAAATGTTTGTAATCTTCAAAAGAACTGTCAAGATTAATATTTTTTTCATGAAACGTATTGCTCAAAGCATTTTTAGGATGAAAAAAATGTCTGTTCTCTTGAAGATCACATCTTTCTTTTATTTGCGTGCAAACCTCTATTTGAAATTTTCGACAACTTACTCGAAAATCTTGTACGAATTCCGATACCTGATTATAAATTTCTGTACCTTCTACAATGCTATTAATATAATTTCGAGTATTTTCTCCAATGTAAATGTCATTAAGTTCTTTAAATTCTTTATAATTGTCGGGATCGATATCTGCGATTTCCGTACGACTTACATAATCGTCATTCATGTACATTTTCAGAAATTCAATGTACACTTCAGTCATTTTATTATTTTTCGTTGGTATAATAGCCTTAGAAGTTTGTAAAAATTCATTTACTCTTGTTAATCTTGAAAGCATTGCTTCTAAAAATAACAAGTAAGAACGCATCAATGGATCCTCCAATAGCTTCAAGATTGTTTCAACAGACTTATCATTTGCATTTGATTGCTTTCTATTATTCACGTCATTACATTCATTTTCAAAAAAAGTAATCAAAGCTGTATATCTACGAAGTATACGGAGAATACATTCATATAATGATAGCCATCGCACAACAGTATGCCTTAGTATTATTAAAGGGTTTAAATCTAAACTTTTTTGAAGTACGAACCAATTATGCATTCGCTTTGAACTACCCGAAATATAATTATAAATCAACGATAACAAATTAATACATTCTGATGGTAATATGTTTACAGCATCTCGTGCAACTAAATGCTCAAGGTGACAAGCACATTTAATAATTTTTATATTCGGTACCAATGCTTTAAACCTTGTTGCTACTGAGTTACAATGTCCCATCATCAAATTGCAAGTGTCAGAGCAAAATGAAATAATATTCTGAGGAGGAATCTCTGCTTCTTTAAATGTATTTATAACCTGATTAAATACAAACTCAGCGTCGGCTTTACAGTCTTCATCCCCTTCATATGCTGGAACTACGTCCCATAAAGTATCGCAAACTTTATTGCATTCAACATCCGCATATCGAATGTTAATACATATAGCAGAATGAACTGAAATATCAGTGCATTCATCAATTAGGATAGAAAATTGATTACCTTTTAATATATTTGTTAAACGCTCTTTTTGAGCTGGAGCTAAAATATTACGTATAATTGCGCTACATTTTTTTCTATCCAGAGAAACCCTTTGCAATATATTAGAATCTTGAAAAATTTGTTGTACAGATCCAACAATATTTTCCATACCAAGAAATGAAATATCGTTGTCAACTGCCGTGGCTGCAAGTCTAATTTCTGCTACGGCTGCTTCTCCATCAAACTTTGAGGTTGATGTTATTTTTCCTGCGTTGAAAAGATGTTGTTCGCTTTCAAGATGTCTATCGATATTAAACTTTCTTGATAGCAATTTCACGTGACAAACAGAACATAATACTTCATTCATGTTGTCTCCAGGTTTAATATATTTACTATAATCTTCATCGACATTCCATTCTTGAAGGTATTTTCTTTTTGTACTTTGCCCTTGTTGGTCATTATTTAATGATTTACCTTTTTTACAATAAGAATGATCTAATTCATGTGCATTGATGGGTAAAGATACGTCTTTCGAGTTATTATCATTTTCTCTAACTGTTTCACTTACTGTATTCGTCATTAAGTTGACTTCAGCTGTAATTAGCGCATTTCTCTGATGCGTTTTTGATAAAAAATGACGTTTCAAATTTGGCTTCAGAGCTACAATGTCGTTCTTACAGAACTTGCAATATACATTTCCACTAATTCTACTTTTAGCAATCCAAGGAGCAAGTTCGGGATCATTTTCCCAACTAACGCGATAATTCCTACTTTTCATTATACTTAAAAAATATAATTATTACTATATAATATATATATATATATATATAAATATACACCACACACACGATATATATTTCATAAAAAAGCGAAGAGGTTCCTATAAAAAAATTGAGTATTGTATTTACCCATATGTAATTCATTTTTACATTTGCATTAATATCGATAGCGCATGTTAATAACGATATAACGATAAATCATAAATAAGTTTAAGTAATAATAAAAACAGCAATTTCAAAAAAAAATCGAAAAAATAAATATGTTGTACTATAAAAAAGGGCATCCATTATACATGTGTTATTATAATGATTTTTTATATCAAATACCAATTGACGCCTACCTATCTACTTTTAAATTAACGCATTAAATTTTAAATTATCAGCGCGACAAAATGCTTAAAGTGTTCGAAAAAAATTCGATTTCTGAGAAGCCTATTTCTATAGTTATAAACAAATTTTTATAATGTGCATTGGAGGTAATAGAGGATTTTTTTAAATCTTTAATTTCAGTAAAAGTTTGTTTTACTTTAATGTACAATATTTGTATAAAACAGACCATAATATTTTTCTTATACCATTATTATTATTAGTAACATCACATAACTATTGTGAATGCATTAATTTAATTAAATTAGTTGTACTAAATTATTCGCTAAGTTGAGCTTTACAATTTTTTGTTTTTATTTTTGGACATATTCAAAAAGAGCATAAATAACTATTTTTCTTTTTTCTTCTTTCCTGCATGATATAGTACTACCTAGTAAGAGACCTTCGTAAATATTAAATACTATGTTCTTATAAATTAATGAAGGATTGAAAAGGTATTTTCATAGTTACTGTTAATGGAATATATTTTCAATTTATCTAGTAGTAGTCAAGTAGTTTAACAGATTTTATTTTCTCCAAATGCATTTTATTATATTCAGAATAGAAATGATATTTTACAAAATTTTGGAGAAAGATTATTAATTGATATAAAATGTTTAAACTGTATGATACATCATCGAAAATCGGCAATGCGATCACCTTTAACCGAAATAAGAAAAGCGTTAAATTTTATTTAATTCATTATTTGTTCATTTTATTATTTGTAAATTAAAAACTAAATTTAAAAATAAATTTAATGACATTTACAGGTTTTCGTCAACCTTAACTGTAAACTCTTTTTCTCGATAACCTAAGCTACTATTGCAATAAGTTTTTATACTTAACGTGGTTTTCTAATAAACGTGTTTGCAATGCAAAAACTCAAAATTATAATTTTTTCTAAAAAAAAGAATTCTATACACAGCCTTTTTGAGTACATATTGTGCTAATTAACATATTTATGATTGTATACATATATATATATAAATGTGTGTGTGTGCGTGTGCGTGTGTGTGTGTGTGTGTTTGTGTGTGTGTGTGTCTGTGTGTGTGTGTCTACTTTTACACACACACGCGCGCGCGCTCACACACACACATTTATATATGTAACTGTATGTATACAATCATAAATATATTTTTTAACGCAATATGTACTCAAAAATAGAATTATTCTTTTAGAAAAAATTATAATTTTGGGTTTTTGTATTGCAAACACGTTCAGTAAAAAACTACGGTAAGTATTAAAACTTATTGCAATAATAGCTTAGGTTATCGAGAAAATGAGTTTACAGTTAATGTTGACGAAAAACTGTAATTATCAATAAATTGTCACATATCCCTTTAGGTTATTCATTTCATTTATCAACACTTATAAACATTGCAATTTCGATAATTTATCATACAATTTAAACATTTAAAATTTGTATTATCATTTCTATTCTGAATATAATGAAATGCAGTTGTATATATAATGTTTATAACTAAAATATAAAAATGTAATTCCTCCATTTTATCTATAAATAATATAAAAGAATTACTTATTATCAATTTCAATCAAATATTATTTTTAATTTTTATTTTACGCTTTTATACAATCATGTACAAATCTATGAAAGTTAATGCAATTCAGAAAAGGTTCTTACAACTGGAAAGGAAACAAATTCGAAAAGAAATTAATCGATTTTATCAAGATTTCCCTTTATTTACTATAATATTCAATCTGTCTGCATAAATTATGCTTTTAAGGAGTCTCGTGATATTTTTACACACATATATTATCATAAATATATTAAGTACCACAATATATGCAAAGAAAGGTTGTCTACAGAGCAAAACAGATTTTATCCAGAAAAAAATATAATTATTTGAGTTATTATTATTGTGAATCATTCAGTTTATTGTAAACTAAAGTTAAATTCATATTTCATAAGCATACCAATTTTTAAGCCAAGAAAATACTTGGACTGTATGAAAACTGATGATTTAATATATGAGTTTTCATAAATTTGTGTATGAATAATTGTTTCTAAGCAAAAATTGATAAGATTTTGATATTTTTTAAAGGTCCTATGTTTTGAAAGCTGTAGTAATAAATAAAAATATAATTACAAACGTAATTATTAGTATAAATTAAGAGTCGCATATTACACTTAATTTTTACTCGTTAACTTCTGAACATTTCACACAATTATTCACTTGGATGCTTGTTACTCTAATAATTCTAAAATCTATAGTAAAGGTTAGATTTATAATTTGTTTGCAGATATTTTAAAATTTGTATGCAATGTATACGAAATTGGAATCATAAATTTAATTATGAATCATTATATATTAAAAATATGCGGAATACGTAGAACTATATTTTGATTAAAATTTTGTATTTTCTTGCGAGTGATGTTATAGTATTGTCGTCCCATACGACGACTATAGCAAAAATACGGAATGAAGAAAAGCACAGTTGAAATATTTTTATTTTTTAATAGCTGCTTTTTTATGCAATGAAATGTATAGTAAATTTAAAGTAAACTAATTAATTTGCAATACTTTTATAAGTATAAAATATTTCTTTAAAATTATTGAAGCATTTTCTAAAATTATTTATTATTTTTTTAAATCATTTGATTTCCTTAAAAAGTTTCGTAAATTCATGAATTAATCTTCAATTTTCTATTTAGTTCTTTGTATAAAAAAGTATCTGAAAAAAAAGAAAAAATTATTTGGGCTATGCTAAACTTCACAAAAAGCGGCGATATGAACATACAAGATTATGTTACGTATTTATTTATGCCTAATATAATATATGGTTGATGTAACTATATGGCCAGCTATACATTTAGACATATTTTAGTTTCAAAGAATATTATTATGTTAATATACATTCATACATATAGAAAGTTTACATCTTTAATTATTTTTTTTAGCTTCAAATGATGACGAAGATAAGACCATAATTTGGTTTACACATAAATATTCTTGACACTTGAAGTCTATCATTTATACGCGGGTTTATTTTCGAGACTTTATCTTTTTCTTTAAAATAAATAGGACTATTTAATATGCAGTTATAAATATAAGTAAGCTATAATTTTAATATTGATCTTTTCTTCAATGAATAAGTAAAAATAAATACAATGCAACATTTGCGATGTTTTTATGCATGAACGTGTGTTAACACTTGCTGAAAAATATTCATATTCATATCTTTTTCATTAGTACACGTTTAGAATCTTATTATTGATATGATAATCAAATTTGATAACAATGTAATCAAAATTTGCAGAAAACTGAATTTTGTTTACTTCAAATGTAGCATAGTTTTTACTACTATATACTATAACATAAGGTTTTAATGTCAAAAAATTTGTATTACGCTCGATCTATTCTAATAAAATTACCAGTAAAATGATAGTCTGTTTTCTTACGATACACAAAAGATGATGCACTAATCTTAAAAAAGTATAATTTCTGATAACGTTTTGGGAGTTTCGCACATCATGTTTGCAATTGACCTATGGCAATTTAATTTATACGACGAGAAAGATAATAAAAAACACGTTAAATTAAAAAAAAGCACTAACGTAGGACCTTTCGTCTGCATGGAAATCAATACGCAATTAAAGTTGAGGGAAAACTATCTACTATAACAGCAGTAGCCCCCCATTAGTGCATCACTCAATAAAATTAAACCATCTGCAGTTATAGGGGGGGGGGGGAATCATAATTTACAATATTATTTGAGCAAGCTCTGTGCCAAATTTTAGTTATAAATATTAAGTAGTAACTGCATAATCATTTGTATATCTTGCCAAAGCAAAATTTCTATCAGGATTTTATTATTATTTATAATAAATTTTTCGACTCAAAAAAAATGCGTCGGAGAAATGTCGAGATCTCAATAATCGGCTTTGCTATGGACTTAATCTCAATACAAGTTATTAGCACCTTTCTCTCGGCAGTGTATACACATCGCGAAATCGAATATAAAGAAGAGAAAACAAATAAAGAAGTCATCCCGATGGCAGTTCCAAAATCAAGATAAATACCGAATCGTCTAATCGAGGCGCGGAAATGCAAGACTATATAATCGAAATTATCGAAATGATAAACGACCTGTCGATGGCTCTATGTAAATCTTGCACAGTATTTTATCTCTGTTAATTATACATGATATATATATAAAAGTCCGTACTAGTTTCGATCGGAAAATAAAATAGATAAAGCGAATTCGGGACGTCCAAATTTTTTGCATTAGAACAGAGTACAGAGAAAAAGAGAGAGAGAGAGAGAAACAAGCGATGCACGTGCACGTTTTTGGCGTAACGCGGTATAGATGTAAACAAAGAACCCGCGCGGAGGCAGAAAAGCTTGCATCTATCTAAAGATATATTGACGCGATGATAGCGAGCATGCTTTGTTTTTGAAATTATAATGCTAAATACTCAATATCAGTTGGGTATAACGTATGGCATAATAGCATACGGCATACGCATATCGATATAAATGCATATGCAAGAAACACATTGTATATTATATACACATAAAAGAAAATTACTTACCTAGTCTCGCACACGTAGCTCGTGGTCACCAGCTTATTTCTCCGTGTACAGTGTACCGTCCTTCTCTCACTTTTTCTTCTGCAGCGTACCTCTTCCTCGTAGATTCCTCTCAAAATTATAATTTTCGCTCGCAAATCGCAATGGTAATGCCACGCACAGGTCGCGAAGGAAATGAAGAGAGCCGCGCCGGCCGTACACTACATGCACTATTAATATAGATATACTTAGAGCTATCCGTGATTTGTTTATAGCGCGGGCCAATAGAATTATCTCTTTTCGTTAACATGCATACACTATAGTATATGTAGCGCACGGCTCACATAGATTTTATAATTTTTTTAGCATAATTTAAATATAATCTAAGTGCTTTAAATTATAATTTTTTACAAAATTAGTGCTCAAAATTACAGAATAAAAATAATTAAATTTACTTACCTTTCGTTGTAATTAAAGTATTACGGGTTTTTTTATCTCGCTTATTCTAAAAATATATTATTTTATACAAATGTATGAATTGTATTTACCATATAAAAAAAAAATTTATTTCATGTGCTATTGACAGGATTATATATAAATTAAATTTGAATTTAAATTTAACGTGCTGAAAATCAGAAATAAGCGGGACGTGGTACGCAACAGCGCAAGCATCACTTGGACAAGTTTGTATTGCGTGAAGCTAGCTGTACCAGATCGATCTCGCTTGGACGGTCTGAAATTGCCGATGAGTATCAAAAGCCACCCATGGTGGCTCTCTCGAACCCCAACACTGGTGCTCTATACCCCAAACGGAAGTCCAAAGTGGGCAATGAAAACAATCTTAGTCTGCACGGTGGCGCCTCTATCGGATTAATGTTAACAGTCTGCTTTATCCTAAAGTCAGGGCTGTACTCATCAGTACTTACAGTAATAGGGAGCCCCGGGTTGAACCGCTGCGGCTGTGTCAGCTGGAGAGAGTCTGTCTCCGACTCTTGACTCTTCACGCGCGCACCGGCGGCCGGCACACGGACACGCATGACGGCATGAATGCATAGTACACGCGCACACACACACACACACACACATGTGAGATACCGATACCGCGCACGTGCCGCACACTGACAGATCTTGCTGACAGTTTTGCCGCGAGACATGTGCATACGTATTATATTTGTAAATATAATATGTATACCTCTCTCTCAATATGTATATAGCATTTACCATCCCGTACAGCCGCGATTGGTCGCATTTCACCAAAAAATGCTTAATCCTTAAGTTTAAAAATTAAACTCAAACTTAAACTTAATTAAATTTCAAACCCCTGGAGGGGTTGATGATCATATGTTACTTTCATGATTTAAATAGCAAGGTTATCGATGGTGTAGTGGGTAGAGTACTGGACTGGTAATATTTTGTCCCGGGTTCAAATCCCATATCCATAACTTTTTTTTTTAAATTCATTATTAATTTTTTGAAAGTGTAGTAAGAGGTTAGTAAACTTTAGTCATATAAGCTATTAATAAACAACTAGCAAAGATCGCTCGCGATATACAGTACAATTTTCAAAATAAAATGAACGACAAATCTTCATAAAATAGTATACTTCTAAAACAAAGAATTCAACATTTTTTAAAAGTTAAAATTATTAAAAATCAATACAATTTAAAAATGGAATTAATATTTATTTATTAAAAAAGGTTGAAAAATTTGAAAAAATAAAAAATTTAACTAATTTATAAATTAATAAGAAGTTTTATCGATTTCTGTTATATATATGATTACAAAGTGTTTTGTTTAGCTATTTGTTTAGGGGCTTACATAATAAATTATATTGTAGAATGACAAATGGTCGGAATTGTATTCATAATTATTGAGGACTTCTATGGCCCAAATAAAACTCTTGATACTAGTTAAGATTGCTCGCTAAACAAATATAATACTGTGTATGAGTACTGTATAGTATTAGTATTTATTTAAAACAATTTTATTTATATAATATATCGTACTTAAGTATAATAGGAAATTGTCATACGTTGAAGTAGGATTTTGGGTTGTTCAAAAATATATGAAAACTTAAAATTTACAATAACTTCAAACTTTATTAATAACAAATTTTATAAAATACTATTAATTATTTAAATAAAACGTTCTATAAAATAATTCTTATGAGTATTTAAAATTATTTACTCATACAATATATCATATTTCAAAATCAAAGAAGCTTGGGGTGTGTTGTGGCATGGTTTTGTGTGTTTGTCTTTCTATAATTATATATTCTATATATATTTCTATATTAGTATAATTTTCTATATTATAGTTAAGAATGCCGGAAGCTTGCGATGAGTTGTATCAGGGTTTTGGGGTTTCAAAATATATAAAGAATTCAAATATTTAATAAATTATAATTCAAATAATGATATTTCTTACCAAGCACTATTAAATATTCAAATGAAATGGCGTAAATAATAATTATTAGCATTAGTTAAAATTATTTTATCCATACAATATTTCATATTTGAAAATGTCAGAAGCTTTGGGTGAATTATATCCCAGTTCTGTAGGTTTGAAAAATATATAAAAAATTGAAATTTGTAATAAATTTTAATTTACTCAATAACACGAATTGTTGGACACTAGTAATATTCAAATAAAATGCTGTATTTGATAATTATTATCATTATATAAAATTATTTATTCATGCAATATATTATATTTGAAAATGATAGAAGCTTGGAGTGCAATTCAAAAAAAATGCATGGTGATAGCTACTTTCAATACAAAAATAAAAAACACTTTCCAAGGACGTATGTACGTACGCTGATTTTCGAAATTTTAGGTCATCTTTAAAAGCCCATATCTCAAAAACTAATTATAGTCCAGTCGAATTAGCATGGAAAATTGAGCTGAGGTTGCGAAATTCATATGCAAAATTCTGCAAAATTATACGCTAATATGATGCGAAAGGACCTAGATAATGAATAAATTAAAAAACGAACCAAAAATTTTGACCTCTAAGTGAGGTATTAACAAATAAGTGGTAAAATTACGCCTTTTTTTAGTTTTTGCTCAGCCTAACGAAACGTAGGTGAGTAATGGGAAAACCAATAATTTTCTGTAGTAGAGGAATAAATTATCTATCGATCCATATAAATAAAGTCTAACTTCATGAATTAGTTAGTTGTAAAATTAAGTTTGAACGCGAAAAAACGAGTTTTAGATAAATGTTCATAAGAATTGCAAAATGCAATGTATTTAGATGAAACTTGAGGAAAAGATGCAGAAGGTTATTAGAAATATGCGTGCGAAAGCCCGATACGTTAAAGTAAAAAATTATTGCTCCAGCGATTAGTTAATTAATTTTTCACTTTTTTTGCAAGTGATGGCTAGTCTATAAACGTGTTCTGAATAGGTTCGTTTCTATAGAAATAGGTTCATATTGAACCCAAGAATAGTTTAGAAAAAAAAACGTTAAAAAAAAGTTCATTTCAAGTTGCTTTTTACAAGCAACAAAGTAGACGTCGAAATACACGTTATAAATAAATGGAATTAATCGCAAACTAAAGTAGCTACGGGATTCGGTCCTTTTGCGTGTAGTAGGTGTTATTTTTCTTCAAATTCTAGAACGAAAATCAACCCCCTACCCCTTTTAGGTCTCGAAAAAAATTTTTTACTCCATACGTCAAATTATTAACAAATTAAAAAATTTATCGTAAACTTTTGGAAAAAATTTCCATGTATTCTTTGAACAATTCTAAGCACTTTTCAATCAGTACGAATTCTGCCTGAAGTTGACAGTTTTTGCATAAAAAATTGCTGAATTTGCAACATACACAATATGTATGCATTTTTTATGCGAAAACCGTCAACTTTAGGAAAAAATAGTACTGATTAAAAAGTGCTTAGAATTGTTCAAAGAATTCATAGAAATTTTTTTCTGGACTGACAACACGAAAAAACGTAATTTTGCATTAAAATTGTTAATAACAAAAGATGGGACCAAAATTAGGCCTGGTAACCTCAAAATTTGGAAAATTTAGTTATTTTTAACAAGTTAAACTCTTCCTCTAACTATTGGTAAAAACCGCGACTCGCTACGCCTAATGGTTTATTAGCTAGAGCCAGTTAAAAAAAAATGCTATCTCGAGACCTAAAAGGGGTAGGGGGTTGATTTTTTTTCTAGAATTTGAAGAAAAATAACACCTACTACATGCAAAAAGACCGAATCCCTGTAAAAAGCAACTTGAAATGAACTTTTTCGTAACGTTTTTTTTTCTTAACTATTCTTGGGTTCAGAACACGTTTATAGACTAGCCTTCACTTGCAAAAAAAAGTGAAAAATTAATTAAGTAATCGCTGGAGCAATAATTTTTTACTTTAACGCATCGGGCTTTCGCACGCATATTTCTAATAACCTTCTGCATCTTTTCCTCAAGTTTCATCTAAATACATTGCATTTTGCAATTCTTATGAACATTTATCTAAAACTCGTTTTTCGCGTTCAAACTTAATTTTACAACTTAACTAATTCATGAAATTAGACTTTATTTATATGGATCGATAGATAATTTATTCCTCTACTACAGAAAATTATTGATTTTCCAATTACTCACCTACGTTTCGTTAGGCTGAGCAAAAACTAAAAAAAGGCGTAATTTTACCACTTATTGTTAATACCTCACTTAGCGGTCAAAATTTTTGGTTCGTTTTTTAATTTATTCATTATCTAGGTCCTTCCGCATCATATTAGCGTATAATTTTGCAGATATGAATTTCGCAACCTCAAAATGCTAATTAGACCGGACTGTTAGGCCAGGTTAACTTTTTTTATGATTCGAAGCGCATTGATGCAAGGAATGCATCCATTGTCTCAAAATAAATTTTTACCTTAAAGTTTTGCCAAAATCGGCGATTCTTTAAAGTGTTACGTCTGAATAAGACGCTCGCAACTATATATATATTATTATTAGGAAAGGGTGATGGTTTTTGTATGAATAAGAAAACAATTGAGTATCGGTATTGTTCAGTGTATTAAAACAATTAAGTTATTCACAAATCTCTCCTTCGGCTACCGTATTCACGGTCATAGCCTTCCGGGTAGGAGAGCGGGATTTCGAGATTACCTTTCGACTATGTGTTAATGACTCTAATATTAGTGCACGCTCCGCGAACAGAAAAAGATGGGTACCTTGTGCGCGTTGATATCTATGTATGTAGTTTGATGCGCGGGCTGGCAGCTGTAGTCTCGATAGTGTGGCGTCGAGCTGTCTATGCGCTGCTCCGATGGCTTTTCCCGAAATACACCGTGGTTTCCATCTGCCTCACTGCTGCAAGGTGTGGGGTCAAGAGCTCCGGTTCGATGATCTTTCTTTCACTTCCTTGTTTTCCCCAGTTGTCAGATGAGGTAGAATCAGCAACTGTCGTCCAGTAGGCGGATATAGATGTAGCGAGACCTCGATGGACTGAGTGTCTCACGGACAGAGCTTCGCCCTTGCTCTTGAAAATTTCACGGTCGACTCCCCCTTTGATTCGGCTTCTTGGCTCTTTTATAGTGGTCATCTCGATTGTCGCCACGCGAATCTATGACGTGGGTTTTTCCCTTGTCTAGCCTCATAGTGGTGGCTATTTTCGGGTTCCATCTATTTTTTTATAATATGATTGTCGCACAGACTCCTTATTTGGTGTGGCTGCCCTTGATTCTGCGGATGATCGGGTTTCCACTGGAAAATTAGTCACCGCGAAGATCGAGCCGCACGTGTATCGCGAACGCTTATATAAAATTTTTCTAGAAAGTTCGCGGTTTATTACAAAAGGTGTGATTTTTACGATCTTATTCTCTTAATATAATATAGATTTGTCGTGGTATATAACGAAATTTTTCTACGTACTCCCCTTGATCTCATAAGTAATTAACTATCATATAAATAATGGTTTTTTCATTATAAAAACTTTGAACTTTATTTAAAGTTCTTTTCATTATAGAAACCGAAAGTCAGTATATCTATATGTCCTGCACTAAGGGATGCATAATAGCGATGGGGATGAAATTTTTTTTTTCAAACTTCCTTTAATTAAATACTAAGCGAACATAAAATAATCGTTAAATTTTAGTAATACTTTCGGTACATTTAAAAAAAAAATTAAAATTCATTGCAAATAAAAAAAAAAATTCCTTCTGCGGGATTCGAACCCAGAACAAAATATTACTAGTCCAATGCTTTAACCACTACACCATCAACAACTTAATTTTCTATATCATACAAGAAACATATGATCATCACCCCCCTCCAGGGGTTTTAGATTTAGATAAGTTTAAATTTGTATTTACGGTTTAAATATAAGTTTTAACTATTGAAAACTTAGTTTTATATTTGTCCATATGTATATACGTGGTTAGAATAGAGTACAGTTCGGTAAGGAGATACTGCGGTCTTATAGATATTTCAATCCCTTTTGCACATGAAAAAACTCAAATTGCTGCTCCCGCGAGACTTTAGTGAGGAAACATACTTTTACGGAAATGTTTATAGCAAAATATCAAGAACAAAAATATACCAAAACAAAGTTTCCTCACGTATAACAAAAAATAAGCTACTAAACAGAATTTATTTGGTATAAAAACAATTAATAATACAGACGTATTTTGTGAAGAAAAGTGTCCACTGTATATATATATATATATATATATATCTATATATATATAATCAAGGGGCGCGGTAGCGCCACGATGGCAAGTATAAGGTACGTTAGTACATACGCCGCCGTCGGGCGCTATAGCCAGACCCTATATACTTTGAATTAGCCCCTTTGGAAATACGAGGTATGGTTTTCTCTGCTTTGGTAGCTGTGATTCTCACGTATGAGGACTTAAATGAAAGCTTAGGACAAAACTATCAAAAGAACATAAGGGTCATATTTTGTGAAATTGCTTCTATCAAAAATGATTGTGAAGTGAAAGTTCGGGATCCCGAATTCTTCAACGAAATTTTGTTCAGACCAGGAAAATTGTTCTCCGCGGATACGTCATCGTGTGACGTCAGCTCTAGTATATATAGGTATACTTTCATATAGTTTATGTTTTGCAGACGATGGCTGGCTTATATACATTTTTATTGTACAATATAAGATAACACAGTGCTCAAGATAGATTAAAATTTATAAGTTTCTTTTAAATTATAAAAAGCAGTATAATTTACCTAAATATTATTTTTAAAATAGTATCAAATAATTGAGTCGATAAGTCGATTTTGTATGTACATATACCTAACAATAATAACTAAAAACGACTATAAGGTGAAG
>JACCIB010001701.1:0-23971 GCA_018906965.1 Philotrypesis tridentata | reverse complement strand
CAACAATAATATATCTTCTTTCCTCTTGTGAATAAGTGATCGAACACAAATACTGGAAGAATATGTGATACTTATAGATCAAGTTGGAAAACAAATAATTATGTTAGGATGAATGTCTTCTTTTACCTCTGCAATGAGTTAATCACAATCACTCAAATCATGATGCTTATACATTAAGCTAAAAAATCCGAAACTCTCATGTATGAAAATATGAACGTGTAACCATCTTCGCGTTAAGGGTCTGTTGGACAGATTACCATTTCTTTAGTGTCACTTCTCCTTCGATTATCTATACCTTCGATTTGACATAAATTCTGATTTTAATTTTAAAAAAAGAAAGTTATGATATCAATAAATAAATTGGCAAGTTTTTTGCTATAAAAAATAATTGTTTTCAAATAAATAAATAACCGATTAAATTGAGGAAGGATTATAAATATATGTGTTCATATAAACACTCAATCCAATTGGAGCATGTGAAAAGGTGGATAGCCTGTGAAAAGGTACAGTCGGGTACAATTAAAACTTTGAATAATTGCGACTGCTGCCACGTTCTGTACATGTAATAGAATGGTATGATGTTCTTACATGACATTATCACATGACAAATGTGCCCATAATATGTAGTAATATCATGTTTGTCTAAAATTATTATGTAATTTAACAAGATTGTTTCGCATCATGAAAACTTTTTCATTTATTTATGGAAGCTGAGAGCGGATGTACAATCTACTCTACTTAGTAATTCAGTAAATGTATTGCTATCCTTATTTCATTCAAAATCTATGTCCAGGACGATTATATACAATTATATATGAGATTTAAATTCTGTTGATTTACATACATTTAAAAAAAACAGGAACAAATTCTATCATGTAGAACGCAATTTTTTGACGGAAAAACTTGCCGCCCCGTCCTATCATAGATAACGATGTATACCATATTTAAATTATGCAAGGTTAACCAAATTAACTTGTTAATGAAACACCGTTAAAAAATCTCTGAATCGATTTTTCATTCTATATGTATTTATTACTGTCCTTGACGAATTGTTGAAGAATTCAAACTTAATCTTGCAATCATTCTAAGCTCATTTTTGGTTATTTGTATGTATGTTTTACAAACCTCTGTTAGTATTATCGGAAGATTGCAGGAAGTTGATTAAAAATAATTGTAACTATTATTACATATTAAAAAAATGTTATAAAATAAATTTCTATGACTCTAGTTGGAAAATAAATCAAGTTTAAAAGTTTTAAATTAATATTTATGTAGTTTACAGCTTTTAGTTTCAAATCTTTACTTAATTAAAATCTTTACTTAATTAAAAAATTCCATTGTTTTTTATTATTTGAGGCCATTGGTCTCACAGTTTAATATAATGATTTGAGTATTACGCATTATAGGATAATAGGACGATAAATTAACTATATTAAAAATTTTATGATTTTGATAATTACACTGACATTTAGTTGTTCATCGATTATCTATGATAGGACGGGGCGGCAAGTTTTTCCGTCAAAAAATTGCGTTCTACATGATAGAATTTGTTCCTGTTTTTTTTAAATGTATGTAAATCAACAGAATTTAAATCTCATATATAATTGTATATAATCGTCCTGGACATAGATTTTGAATGAAATAAGGATAGCAATACATTTACTGAATTACTAAGTAGAGTAGATTGTACATCCGCTCTCAGCTTCCATAAATAAATGAAAAAGTTTTCATGATGCGAAACAATCTTGTTAAATTACATAATAATTTTAGACAAACATGATATTACTACATATTATGGGCACATTTGTCATGTGATAATGTCATGTAAGAACATCATACCATTCTATTACATGTACAGAACGTGGCAGCAGTCGCAATTATTCAAAGTTTTAATTGTACCCAACCTGTACACTTTTCACAGGCCGATCCACCTTTTCACACATGCTCCAATTGGCATTAGTGTTTATATTACATATATATTCTATCTACATCCTTCCTCAATTAATCAGTTATTTATTTATTTGGAAAACATTATTCTTTTATAGCAAAAAACTGCCAATTTAATTTTGTATTGATATCATAAACTTTCTCTGTCTTTAAACCATTAAAATGGAATTTATGATCAAATCGACAGAGTATAGATATCGAGGGAGAAGTGACACCATACAAAGACCAATCGGTAATCTGTCCAACAGACCACTTAACGCGAAGATGGTCGACACGTTCATATTTTGCATACATGAGGAGTTTCGGATTTTTAGCTTAAATGTATAAGCATCATGATTTGCAGTGGATTGTGATGTACACTCACCCTTCATGGCAGAGGTAAAAGAAGACATTCACCTGCCCTAACATCCCCCACCTTATTTGTTTTGCCACTTGATCTATAAGTATCACATATTCCTTACAGTATTTGGTGTTACGATCACTTATTCACAAGAGGAAAGAAGATATATTATTTGTTGATCTGACGATTATAATATCAACACGTCTTAAGAGTATGCAGTAAAGCTACTAGTATTTTGTCTATATAAGTGTTATCAAGATCTTTTATTTCCATAATTAAATAACTGTATAGAATACAGCATTTATAATTTCGACTACATAAGAGTTGTCGAAGTTTGAAATTAAAGTTGAATTTTAGAGTAAGCTCTAAGAATTTTTATTTTGTCTGTATGAATGTTAATAAAAGTTTGGTTTTGTCTGCATAAGTGTTATTAAGAGTTTTTTTTACATTAAGTTTATCAAGAGTTTGTAAAATTAATCTTTAATTTTTACATGAAGAAACGACCTTATACTTGCCAGCCTTTTACCTTGAAAAGGTTTGTTTGGGGGGGGGGAGAGATTTCACTACTTTTAAAAGGTACATAATATGTAAATTACAAAGAATAGTTAACATCAACTAAATAAGTAATAAATTTAAAATATTAATGTACATTTGCTCATGGATTATTGTAATAATAATAATAATTATTTTTTAGACACTATCTGTAGAGGAAATAGTTTTTTTAGATCATTATTATTTACCAAGAAATCTATCTTTTTCACACCACCCTCCGCAGGTAAATAGAATAGCGCGTTTTTTTCCTTTATTGACACTAAATTTTATGTTAATTTCCATAATGATTTGTTTCCCAAATATACATCAAAGAAATCTGTACGTCTAAAATTATTGTTAATTAATTAACTGATAACTGCTTTCTCGAAAGCATTTGTACGTTACGTATACTATTGTCATGCAGACCATGAGTGATATAGCATTTTAATATTTATACAAGTTTATATCGTATCCTTTACAATTGTTCAATCTATATTATGGAATAATGAAAATAATATTTAGAATAAAAAGAAGTATATGTAAGTTAGTTTCCAATATCCCTATGATTCTTTATGATAGATGTATTATCATTTTTAATGCAACCCACCTAATTCGGTAAACGTTTAGAAAACTGTAATCGAATTCAAACTTTATGAAAACCTGTAAAAATAGTGTCAGTAAAGTTGTGGTATCCCCTGTATGACTTTCACATAAATACTTACACGGTTGACATCATAAATTTAGTGTCAATATTGAATAGTGTCATTTAGCAAACAAGTTATAGTTTATTAAATATATTCTAAATTGAGTTCTATTGAGTTCTATTCTAAATTGAATTGAGTCATTTAGCAAACAAGTTATAGTTTATTAAATATATTCTAAATTTATAGCTTTTAAGGTAAGATGTATTTAAAGCAATCAGCTACTAACGTAGTGTTTATTTATGAACTACAATATATACACCAGAGTGACCTAACCAGGCATGGCAAAAAAATTCCATTCCGTTATGATCTGTTGAATGTATATAGATAATATAAATTGTCAAGCCAGTCACTTAGAGGGATAATCTAAAAATTTTCCAGTTGATACGGCTCAGCAGTTTTGAATTATTGAATTTTGAAATTTCTAATCTCTGATTATCTCAATACTGCTAAACTGTACCATCTTCAAAATTCTTATACTATCCCTCTAAGTAGTGGGCTTGAAAACTTGTATGATCTTTTTACCTTTTAGGAAAAGAGACGCTCAACCCACATTCTGGAAACTGCCTGAACTCTGGCATTCTGAAAATTAAAAATAACTATTTTTGAATTGAGCAAATCAATCAGAGGGATAGCATATGAAATTTAAAGTTAATCGTCTAGACCAATTTTTTGCTCTTCGATTTTGAATGCCTTATATGATGATTATTTTGAAATTGGTCTATATGGTAAACTTCAAATTTCTCATGATATCCCTCTGATTGGTATGTTTAACGAAAACTTAGTTATTTTTAATTTTCAGAGTGACCAAAATGCTTCTGAGTGATTCTACGTATAAACCTTTTAAGCCTTAAAAACAAGTGTTCAACTTGATCGATCATCAATATCGAAGACACAAACATTTGAAAAGATAGCTTAACTCATTATAAAAGAACCTGTGAAAGTCCCAGAATATCACAGGTCTTGGTTTCTCTGTGAGAAATAAATATAACAGCTCATTTATTAAAAAGCACAAGTTTATTAAAAATGACTTGTTAAAAAAATGTAGGTAAAACAGTGAAATATTAGCGTAATCCAGAGAAATTTTGTTGCACGACATTATAAAAATACTATAGAATATCCGTATACATTCAGTTTTAACATTTACAATAATTAAAATAAACTAATCAAGATTTTATACTTTGAAAAGCGCACCCGGGTGCCATATACTCCATATGTAATAGTTTCAAGGATATTTGACTTATATAAAAGTCAATAAACCGTGAATTATAATCAATACATCCATGCTCATTAATCATTTTTATTTAGTTTCATTTAAAAATAAATTTTAAAAAATATTTTTGAAGACAGAGCAAATTAAGCTCTAGCAGAAGGAACTATCTTTCCATCTCTCTCTAATAAATGCATAAATGTACCAAAATTAGACTTTGGAACAATTTAAAAAATTTTTAGGAAATATTGACGGTAATTGAAAAACAAAATAAAACACTTTCTCTAGCTATTCATAAGAATCCCTTTCGACGAACAGCCTGAGAGTCTACCTCCCAGGAGACGATAGGAAAAGTTATAAACTATTCATATATACTTAAACAACTTAGAAACTTTCATGCATGAGCGATGCATATTCTTGACACTTCACTAGCTTCTCACAATAGAAAATAATTTTTTCCTTTTATAAACTGAATATTCTCTGAACCAAGAAAATAAAACACTTTTACTATCTATTCATAAGAATTCTTTTTGACGTACAGCCTGAGAGTCTATCTCCCAGGAGACGATAGGAAAAGTTAACATAAGCACTTCCACAATTTTAGAAACTTTCTTGCGTGGAAGATTGAATATAATCGTAACACTCAACCAACTTGTCACATCACAAGAAAATTATATAAACAGGAAATTCTGTATAAATTTTCTTTGATTCTTGAACCATAAAAATACAACACTTTCACTAACTTCTCATCAGGATCCCTTTCCACGTATAGCCTGAGAGTCTACCTCCCAGGAGACGATAGGAAAAGTTATGAATTATTCATATACACTGAAACAACTTAGAAACTTTCATGCATGAGCGATGCATATTCTTGACACTTCACTAGCTTCTCACAATACAAGACAATTTTTTCCTTATATAAACTGAATATTCTCTGAACCAAGAAAATAAAACACTTTTACTATCTATTCATAAGAATTCTTTTTGACGTACAGCCTCAGAGTCTATCTCCCAGGAGACGATAGGAAAAGTTAACATAAGCACTTCCACAATTGTAGAAACTTTCTTGCGTGGAAGATTGAATATAATCGTAACACTCAACCAACTTGTCACAACACAAGAAAATTATATAAACAGGAAATTCTGTATAAATTTTCTTTGATTCTTGAACCATAAAAATACAACAATTTCACTAGCTTCTCATCAGGATCCCTTTAGACGAATAGCCTGAGAGTCTACCTCCCAGGAGACGATAGGAAAAATTATGAATTATTCATATACACTTAAACAACTTAGAAACTTTCATGCATGAGCGATGCATATTCTTGACACTTCACTAGCTTCTCACAATACAAGACAATTTTTTCCTTATACTGAATATTCTCTATGTTAAAACTTTCTTCGATTCTTGAACCAAGACAATAAAACACACTAGCTATTTGTAAGGATCCCTTTCGATGTATAGCCTGAGAGTCTATCTCCCAGGAGACGATAGGAACATTTAATAATTGTTCATAAGCACTTCCACAATTGTAGAAACTTTCTTGCGTGGAAGATTGAATATAATCCTAACACTTAACCAACTTGTCACATCACAAGAAAATTATATATACTGGAAATTCTGTATAAATTTTCTTTGATTCTGGGACGATGAAAATACAACACTTTCACTAGTTTCTCATCAGGATCCCTTTCGACGAATAGCCTGAGAGTCTACCTCCCAGGAGACTATAGGAAAATTTATGAATTATTCATATACACTTAAACAACTTAGAAACTTTCATGCATGAGCGATGCACATTCTTCACACTTCACTAGCTTCTCACAATACAAGACAATTTTTTCCTTATACTGAATATTCTCTATGTTAAAACTTTCTTCGATTCTTGAACCAAGACAATAAAACACACTAGCTATTTGTAAGGATCCCTTTCGATGTATAGCCTGAGAGTCTATCTCCCAGGAGACGATAGGAACATTTAATAATTGTTCATAAGCACTTCCACAATTGTAGAAACTTTCTTGCGTGGAAGATTGAATATAATCCTAACACTTAACCAACTTGTCACATCACAAGAAAATTATATATACTGGAAATTCTGTATAAATTTTCTTTGATTCTGGGACGATGAAAATACAACACTTTCACTAGTTTCTCATCAGGATCCCTTTCGACGAATAGCCTGAGAGTCTACCTCCCAGGAGACGATAGGAAAATTTATGAATTATTCATATACACTTAAACAACTTAGAAACTTTCATGCATGAGCGATGCATATTCTTGACACTTCACTAGCTTCTCACAATACAAGACAATTTTTTCCTTATACTGAATATTCTCTATGTTAAAACTTTCTTCGATTCTTGAACCAAGACAATAAAACACACTAGCTATTTGTAAGGATCCCTTTCGATGTATAGCCTGAGAGTCTATCTCCCAGGAGACGATAGGAACATTTAATAATTGTTCATAAGCACTTCCACAATTGTAGAAACTTTCTTGCGTGGAAGATTGAATATAATCCTAACACTTAACCAACTTGTCACATCACAAGAAAATTATATAAACTGGAAATTCTGTATAAATTTTCTTTGATTCTTGGATGATGAAAATACAACACTGTCACTAGCTTCTCATCAGGATCCCTTTCGACGAATAGCCTGAGAGTCTACCTCCCTGGAGACGATAGAAAAAATTACACATCCACTTCAAGAATGTAGAAACTTGCTTGAAAGGTGAACCCAGGAGACGATAGAAAAAGTTACATATTCACTTCAACAACGTAAACTTTCTTGAAAGATGAATTCTTAACACTTTACTAGCTGCCACATCACAGAATAGTTATTTCTTTATATAATCTAATAGCAAAAAAACCTGAAAAATAAAAGGATATATTTTAACAAAGAATCAGGTCATGAATCTTTCATGTATTGTATATTTAAAAAAAAAAGTACAACTAAATACTTATCTAATTTGAGGCTATTAGTCTTGTTTGTGAAAATTTTTCATAATTATATCTGTCAGTTTTTAAAATATTCATCAAACCCAGCTTTATAAATTGCATATTATGTTGAAAATAAAATCACTTTGGTACTTTATTTTGTACAATACTTATTTTTCTTTAACACTGCATATGTGTTATTGTATTGAAAAATCAAAAAATGTGAATACACTATCGTCTGCTCTTCTGTACACTTGATGAACTGTATAGATGCAAGCAATAGTATACGTAGAGCTGACGTCACGAACTATGACGTACTTCCGGGGAGAACATTTTTCGCCACGGGAGAAGAATTTTCGCGTTGAAGAATTCGTGACCCCGAACCTTCATTTCATAATATCTTTTGATAGAAGCCATTTCACAATATATGATCCTGAAGTGATTTTGCTAGTTTTATTCCAAGCTTTCATTTGAGTGCTCATAAGTGTGAAACAAAGCTCTTAATGCGAAGAAAACCGAATGTCACATCTCCAACAGGGCCTATGAGACGTATATAGGGTCTGGCTATAGCGCCCGACGGCGGCGTATGTACTGACGTACCTTATACTTGCCATCGAGGCGCTACCGCGCCCCTTGATATGCTTTTAAGACAAAACTCGAATCATATTGATAACCGATCTCACACAACAATTTGCACATTCAGCAGAATTTTTTAACAGCTGATGAGGCAGCAACATGTTCTGTTTCTGTTGTACTAACTAATCATTATCTCAGAGAAGACTAGGTGATCGGTCTATCAGACATACAGATTACATAACCAGTGCTCGACCTTCTCGTATTCGAATCATTTGCATAGTCCGCATCTAAATAACCTACTGGTTTGCAACTACTTATACAATGCTTGCATTCTATTCTATATCTAAATTAATGCTACCACATAAATAAGCAAACAAACGCTTGACTACACGCCAATTAAGTACTTTATATCTATTCAAAAACTGATATAGAATCCCACAGCGAACAGGATAACCAGCTTTAAAGGTTCAAGCATGACCTTTGACAATTTTGGGAACATCTCTTTCCACTGTGTAGAACGTATAGCGTGCAACGTATATATTTCACTAAAAATAGCGGACTCTATGCACTAAAATTACTCATATTACTCGTATGAGGACTTGATAAGTTTGTAAAATAAAAATAATATAATAATAATTTATTTTAAATAGTACTCACCACGATTTTATTGCAATGTAACAGAGAAAGGATTTCCCTCACGATCAAGTGTCCATAAATGTTCTAGGAATATTTTATAATATTAACATAATATCAGTATACTTCACCAGGTAAGAATTTTTTTCCGAACACGGAAAAAGAAATTCTGTAACATATATCTGAAACGGCTATAGAATCTTAGCACAGAATTTGAATGATAAAATGGGAATAAGATTTTTACA
This sequence comes from Philotrypesis tridentata, assembly GCA_018906965.1. Taxonomy (NCBI): domain Eukaryota; kingdom Metazoa; phylum Arthropoda; class Insecta; order Hymenoptera; family Pteromalidae; genus Philotrypesis; species Philotrypesis tridentata. The sequence continues at coordinate 14,846 of JACCIB010001701.1, read as the reverse complement.
GCTCCCAACATAAGATGTCCTGCCTAGTTTCTATTTAGGCTTATGCTACACCTACTATCTCACAATATTATCTGATGAATATATCTATTTGTTTAAATAATATACTGAAATATCTTACCTGAACTGAAAAGAATTTATTATTGATATTATTGGTTTTAAACAGATAAATACAACATGACTTTAAAACCACTATCAAAGGACCGAATAATAATTCATTTTCTATTTTAAAATACTGTAAAATATGCTTGGAAGTTACGATATAATTTTCTTGAAAGATTGTTTAATCTTAACCTAATATTACTGTGATATATAGCTATTCTCAAATTTTAATCTGAAATCCAAAAAATGTAATTCAGGAAAGATTATAGGACATTGCCTTAATATCACTATGATATAGTGGAGGTAAGAGTCTCTGCAGCGGGCAATTTTCAAACAGTTCATAAATCTACAGGTAAAATTGTTCCATCCAATTCGAATTTTATTACACTGTTTCCATAATATCTCTCAATATTATGTGATATATATATATATATATATATACTAGGGGGTACCCCCCTGCTCGCTCCGCTTGCCAACCCCCATTATTTCGGATGGTATGCGACTCTATCACTCGAAAGTATAGTACATAGAATAAAATGACTCTATCGCTCTACTCGAGTAAAATTGATTTTAGAATACAGGCTCTGCACTGCATATTCTCACACTGGAGATCTGTATGCAGGCAGGCCTCAAAAAAATATAAAAGAGAGACATATAAATTTCTCTCTGTTGGCGTTTCGTCCCAGCTGTCAGAGTGGACTCCTCAGTAAGGCTCTGACAGCTTCCTTAGACGCCCGCCACTTCGAAGAGAAGCGGCATTTATGTGGTCTCAGCCTGCGTTTTTGAGAGCCTGTATTCTAAAATCAATTTTACTCGAGTAGAGCGATAGAGTCATTTTATTCTATGTACTATACTTTCGAGTGATAGAGTCGCATACCATCTAAACTTTGACACTGGCTCTTATAAGTGTCCGCTAGGTGGCGACCTGCCTTTTTCTCTATGCTAGAGTTCTCTCTTGCAAGAGAAAAACGCAGGCCGAGACCATATAAATGCCGCTTCTCTTCGAAGTGGCGGGCGTCTAAGGAAGCTGTCAGAGCCTTACTGAGGAGTCCACTCTGACAGCTGGGACGAAACGCCAACAGAGAGAAATTTATATTTCTCTCTTTTATATTTTTTTGAGGCCTGCCTGCATACAGATCTCCAGTGTGAGAATATGCAGTGCAGAGCCTGTATTCTAAAATCAATTTTACTCGAGTATAGCGATAGAGTCATTTTATTCTATGCCCCATTATTTCAGTTGTTATATTTATTTTCAAATCTCAATTTTTAAATATATGCATATTTTATTGACTGTTAGAACAATAATAATTCTTAATATTTGCCTACTGTCATAAAATTCATGGTATATAAATGATACTGAAAAATGTTATTATAAAAATAGCTCACCAATCAGCTCCACCCTCCATCTGCCACCTCTCCCTATCTTCTCTACGATGATCTCTAACCATGAAGTCTATTAACTACCTGTCATCTTCACAATTCAACCTTTATCTACCACCGATCATCTACATCCTCGACTCTAGTTTTTTTCTCCAGCGTCCACACACAACTCCTATATATCAGCTCTACTCAAGACTTCAAACCTTTACCTATCACCTGGATCCATGTCCTTTTCATTCACCTACATCTACCCATATTCTCCACCGTCTCTCAGCTATTAGCACCTCGTTCACATTACTTATAATCTCGACCTATGAGGCCGATTAAATCATAAAATCTATCCTTTACCAATGACTTTCAACTAAAATTATTATTCTCTGCGTATGTTCTCCACCAATGACCCCAATTTATTATGTAACGCTCCACTTATTACACCAACCTTATCTTCTTGACTCTCCACCTATCATTTCCACCTTCTATCTATCGCCTCCAATCACGACCTCTAGCCTCCCACTATTACGTCTAATCATGACTCCTAACATTGACCAATTACTTACACCCATAGCTTCGCCTAAACACCTGCCATTTCCAGCTCTAAACCACCTGTTAACGATCATTTCCATCCATGAAGTCTACCAACTACCTGTCACCTTCACCGTTCATTTCTATCCACTACCGATCATCTACAAGCTTGACCCTGAATATTTTAATCTTTACCTATACCTCGACCTATGACATTCTTATTTTCCTGTTGCCTCCACTTTCTATCTCGCCCCATAAAGTCCACCGTCCTTCTAGCTAATTGACCTGCCACTTACAACTCTCACCCACAATTTTCACCACCACTTACCACATTCACTCGTAGCTTCTATCGAACACCTACTCCCTGCAATTATGACCTCGTTTTCTACTTATCACTTATACCTTCCACTTATAACTCCAATCGTGACTTCCACACTCCACCTATCTCCTACACTATCTACGTGAACCACACAGATTCCAGTGCTACAGTCATAACCACCACCTTTTACGCATAATCTGCAAATATGTTCACACTTTCTGCCTACACATCTCATCTCCACATATGAATTCCAAGCAACACCTAGCATCTTTTCTCGTAACCTCAAACCGCACCACCTATAATGTCGACCCATGAAGCGTACCGACTAATTAGCACCTCCACTGTCCATCTGTTACTGGCAAACCAGTTCTCCTACTCCGCGCGTCACTTTCCTCTCCGACTTATGACTCCAATCATGACTTCTGACCTCCACCTATCACCCATGATTTTCAGCCTCCATCTATCATATCTAGCCATAAACTTCCGAACAACTTATTATCCTACATGGCCTCTACTCAACACCTGCCATTTCTAGCTCCGAAATCTACCTTATACCGAGCACCTCTATCATCCATCTATTGCATTCAATCATGTCCTTCTTCTGCAGCTATCCCTACAACGTCCATTTATAAATACAATCGCGATGTCCACCCTCTACATATAATCTCTACCTATCTCCTACATCTATGACTTTCTGATTACACTTATCACTATCTCTGATCATGTCTTCCGACTCCAATTATAATCTTTACATTCCACTTATGATACTAATCATAACTTTCATAATTTACCTTTTTCCTACACCGTCCACTTATACCTGCAATTATATCCTCATTCTCTCCCTATCACTTATACTTATCACTTATGACTTCAATCACCACCACCTTTTACGCATAATCTGAACACACGTTAACACTTTCTGCCTACACCTATCACGTCCACACATGAATTCCACGCATCACCTAGCATCTTTACTCGTAACCTCAAACCGCACCACCTATAATGTCGACCCATGAAGCGTACCGACTAATTAGCATCTTCACTATCCATCTGTTACTTGCAATCCAGCGTCACCCATGACTTCTGATCTTCACCTATCTCCCATGATTTTCAGCCTCCATCTATCACATCTAGCCATGAACTTCCCATCAACCTGTTATCCTACACTTTTCTTCTATACTCATAAAGTCTACCGTTTTCCTTCAGCAACACTTCCACCCTCCACAAATCGCGTTTAATCATGATCGCCAGTGTCCCACTAATACCACTAATTATGACCTAACATTCACCAATCACGTATACCCATGGCCTCCACTCAATACCTGCCATTTCTAGCTCTGCAATCTACCTTATACCGAGAATCTCCACCATCCATCGATTGCATTCAATCATCTCGTTCTTCTCAAACTATCCTTACAACGTCCACTTATGAATACAATCGTGATCTCCACCCTCCACACATAATCTCTACCAATCTTTTACATCTATGACGTTCAGATTACGCTTATCACTATCTCTGATCATGTCTTCCTACTTCAATTACAATCTACACATTCCGCTTATGATACTAACCATAACTTTCACAACCAAACCTTTCACATATGACTTCAATCGCGACCATTACTCAACCTATACCTTGTAACGTGGCAAAATATCGCCACGTCACGTCGAGTACTGAGCCGCCGGGGTAGAGCGTCTCAAGGTCGAATGAATGGTGCGTGTGCATTAGGCTGCCAAGTTTTGCATCCATGCTTAAAAAGTATCAGGATGCCCTACTCTATCATTGGAGAGGCTCAAGACAAGCACAATGAACTTTGAATTTTTGAAATCGAACAATATTTGATAGTCCCTCCGCGATTTATTTTTTTTGAATATGATTTAACACAGGCAAATAAGCATGCGCATATAACTACGAAACTATCGACATTTCTCAAAATTTTTTTTTCTCAGTCTCATCAGCGTGCAAATAGCAGTCGATTGCGACAAGTTTGGTTTAAATAACTTAATATTTAAATAAGTGAACAGGTGTATATTTGGACTAAAACTGCTCATCTTTGGAATCAATTTAAGGTAACTTCTACTGCTTCTACGACCTTGTAATTTTGACACAGCATTCTTACAGTCGTGCAAAAATGATTCCAAAAAGAATTTCGCCAAAAAAATGTTCAGAACAGGGTTAAAAATCAAATGAAAGTTTTGGACTTCGCTTCAAAAAGTAGGTAAAACGTCAAATTTTTTTCAGGGCTAAGCTGCTATGATACTTTAACAGCCCTAGCCCCTTCCCGCAGACTTTCGAACACATGGTACAAATACGTGTTGTCGTTCTCAGCTACATCCCTTTTTATTTTTCACATAAAATTAGTAAATTCAAGAATATTTTTATAATGCTCGTAGTAACTTTTTAGTGAACAGATCTTATAATTATCGCATGTAATTTGTTATTAATAAATTGATTATTTGTATAAAAAAATTTTATGTTTTAAGAATAAAACCAAACTTTAATAATTATATTCATTAAAATAAATAAAAGTCAATTTAAATTATTGTGAAAAGTTTATTATAAGATATAACACAATATGTTTTTTAAATAAAAAAATCTATTAGGTCCGTCATGTAGAATATTGAAAAATAATGGATACGTATTTTTTCTTTTTTCAATCAAACAGTTATTAATAACGCTACAGCACATTGAAAATTTCGTGACGTCACGATACATACCTATATAGATATACTAATGCCCATACCGAAACTCACATCGTGACGTCACGAAATTTTCAATGTGCTGTAGCGTTGTTAATAACTGTTTGATTGAAAAAAGAAAAAATACGTATCGATTATTTTTCAATATTCTACATAACGGACCTAATAGATTTTTTCATATAAACAATATAATGCATTGACAAGATATCTTTTGCAATGTGCTCTGAAATGTGATGTAGTATATTCTATTATAATTTATGGTCAAAATTAGAATTTTATCGTAAAAATACTCAAATGTATTATAATTGTATTCGGAGGAAAGAAAATGCGGAGGTAAACGCAAGGCTTCGGTGCGCATCTGGCAAGCACCCTTGGAGAGTAAGTCCCAATACCGGAGACGCCAAGTACCTGATCTTACCGAGCTAGGCGGGATGTTTATGGCTAGATAATGATGCATATTATTCTGTTCCCCTGTTCGTTACTTTTTTCAGTCACATCGCTACACTAGGTCACAGAACTTTGAAGTCGCGGAGGGACTATCAAATATTATTCGATTTCAAAAATTCAAAATCCATTGTGCTTGTCTTGAGCCTCTCCAATGGTAGAGCAAGGCATCCTGACACTTTTTAAAAATGGATGCAGAACTTGGCAGCCTAGTGTGCATGGATTAATGGCGTAACGTTTCTTTCGAGTGACGGCGCGAGGAGAGGAGCGACAACTGAGGAAGGAGAAAAATGCGGAGAGCTTCTTCATTCCCGTTCAAGGGCGAGAAGGGAAGAGTGCAAGCTCCGGCGTGACAGAAGCAGCAATGGGTGCATACAGGGCGTTCAATTCCGGCTCGTCAGAAGTCGTCGGACGCAGACGAGACGGGCGGGGCCTTCCTACGTGAGAGCCTTCTGCAGCACGGCTAGCGTGATGGTTGCTTCATCGCGAGAACGTTGGAAGTAATAAAAGGCAGCCTTTGCGCCCTTTGTAACAGGCACTCCCGAATCCGGGCCAAGACAGAAGGAGCCGCTGAGAGTTACAATGTACTTCGTAATTCGCGCATAACTTAGGCGAGTTGTCTGTATGGTTGCCTGGCTGTCTGTATGCTGCGAGCGTTCAAATCTCGCGGTTGTCTATCCAGCATTAACTGCGATTGTAAAGTCGAGCGCGCATGCGCCGCGATCGACGATGTGAAGCGAGCGAACTTGTAACAGCGCGAGCGCGCGGGCCGTCGGCCCCACGCGAACCGACCAATCGGAGCGCACGCCGCTCGGCGTCTCGGGAGAGCGAGAGCGCGAGGCACGCGCCGAGTGCACGAGCCGGCACTCTCCTGCCCCGGCCGTTCCAGCTCAGACGTCGTTGCAGCCAACTCCCGAGGGATTTCTTTGTGTCGCATATATTTATCTCGCGTGTGGTCTCCTGATACTTTGAGGGTCACGGAGCCTTGGTCACCCGGATTTAATGATTAAAGGTCAGTGGATCGTTCTTGCTGAGCTAAGTCTCCCTCGCGGGTTATTGCGTAGTTTCACGCGCGACCTCGCTTCCAAGAAGTTCCTTTGTCTCGCGGGTGCGCGAACATCAGCGAGCGCGGCTACCTTTCGTGGTGGATGTCTACTCATATTTAGTTCGTGTGTTTAGTATAATTCAGTGCGTGAGTGAAATCTACCTCGGGTTCCGGTCGTGCGAATATCTTCGACAGGTCGTCGTCATACCGCGCCGAAGCGAAGTAAGAGCTGTCTTTATTTCGGATATCTCGGGCGGAGGCTGCCTCGACTTCCCGGTGCGTGCGACGAACGGCTTACCTCGGGTACCTCGGGCTTTTGGTTATCTAGTCGTATCTATACAGGGGAAGGTTATCTGTGCGGTTAGGGACTCGGGGCTATCTGTATCTGTAGTGTACGGTATCAAGGGTGCGTCTTCGTGAAATATACGTCGGCGAGGACAAGGGGGCCTCGCTCGGCGTCACGGTGTTAGGATACGGGGCGGGAGGTTTCGTCGGTCGTGGTTACGCAGACACGCTCTCGGCCAAAAGTAATTTAAACAGCCGCGGTTTGCACTAAGTGTGGGCAATCACGGCTATAGGGTTAAAGTGTGAAAGAAGAGTCGGCGGACAGAGAGTTAGTGTGGCCAAGCGGGCATTGCGTGCGTGAGACCTTGAGACGCGCGAGAGTAGGATATCTTTGTGGTTGTCTTAGCGTGTGATTGTTACTCGGCGATTGCGATTTCTTGAAGTTTGGCGTTGCGAGGAAGCGCATCTCCTCGGTGTTGCGGAGCCAGGAGTGGACGAATACCTCCGCGCATTCTTTTATCTAGCGTGCGGTGGCCGTTGAGCCCGGGTTATCTATTTGCTACCTCTCTAGTGTAACTAAGTTTCATTTCGGAATAAACGAATGCATTCTAAACAACCACGCGAAGTTACTATCCGAACCACCCTCTCTTCTTACCGCGTAGCGGGGCTGAGCTAGCTAGCCGGCAAATCCGCCTATCTCCCGGGTTCGTTGAAAGAATCGTGAGACTCTGGCACTTTCGGGTAAGTGTCTGGCGCCACCGGGTCTAGGAGAACTCAAGGAGAAAGGCCGAAATATAACGTCACATCATCCACACGGCATTCTCGTGCCCAGAACACCAGGACGCGAGAAATCTACGTTATAAACTGGCGCCCTTACACGTGCGGATTAGATAGATTAACATCGCGTTCGATCTCCGTAGTCTCAAGGCGTAAGTGCAATTGTGTGTGTGGATATACAACGTATACTTTGGCCATTCGGTGATAATATTGGCATATAGAATTTATATATATGAAATAGGGTATAATCAGCGTAATAATATAGCGTATAAAAATTATAAGTATTTTAGTAGTCTAATTATGCACTAGCGTTTATAAGGATATCTCACGCGTTATAAATAATTCGGATATCTTATATTAATTCATAGTAATAATACGCAGCGTACTCCATTTATTTCTCGCTCAATTCAAACAAAGGTTGCCTTCCCGTGATTTACTACATCACGGTATACGTTTACTCGGAATTCAACTCGAAAACTATCGAGAGAGAAAGTCGAGAAAATCAAATTCGTTCGAACGACTTAACGACAGCGCGTCTGGACGAGACTCGTATACATAGCCCGAACAAAACAAAGCGGCTAGTCCTCAATATAAACATCAACTTTGAGTGCGCGGTACGACACCTGAGACGTTCACACGCTCGAACGATCGACACGTGCGGTCCAAGAATTTTCTCGGCAACGAATTTCACTCGAGCATTCGCGTAAAGATAAATAGTAGTACTTCGTATATAATTTCGCTGCGAAGCGTAGCAAACAAAGTCTAATACCGAGAGGTCATAAACCATTGGTCAGAACGATATCGCTCCCTGCGATAGAACCGATACACGTTCTTACCACGTGCGCCCGGCAAGCAGAGTCTGCAACGCCGACCATTGGGCGTCATAAAAACAAACACCGCCCGACCCGAGAGCCCGTGGAACTACGCGCCCGTTGTACTATTATAAGTATACGAGTTGGTGAGAGGAAATCAACGAACACTGCGCCTTTCGCAGTCCCTTCAAATTTGGAAGCCTCCCAAATAGTACCCAATAATTACATATCATAATTCATAATTATATCCACGATGACGAGTGAAGCGTCAATCAATGAGTGGATTATGGCTCAGGACGAAAACAGTATTCGCACAGAGCTAATAAATAGAGGTCTCAGCGTACTAGGGGACCCGGCTCGTTTACAACAGCGACTTGCGGAAGCGCTCTATGTGGAAAGAGACATCGACGAGCCAGCGCAGGCACAGATCCCTCCGCCGCCGCCGCCACCGCAACCCTTAGCCCCTATGCGAAGCGAACCTCCGCCGCCTTACCAACCTCCTACGACGGAGGAGCTGCGCTCCGCGATCCAGCGCTTGCACTCGGTAGAACATATAGTAGCGGCGCCGCGTACCTCAAGCCCTTTAGAAGACTCACAATATAACGTAGAAGCTCTTCGACCTTTAAGTTCAACAGGCACAATCCCGAGAAATACAAATACGCGACAATCGTCCGCTCATACATCGTCGCAACCAAGCGCGCCTAACAGACGCTTATCACTTACTATATACGATTCAGGTTATCTATCAAGTAATACAAATTTCCATTCAAATAATACGAACGCTCCTTCTGCGCAAGGACGGTTTTCTCAAAACAACGAATCAGATACTGTAAGATGTACTAACAATAACATTCGAATGCCTACAAACAACGATCGCGAAAGTCTACAACCCAACGCGATCGGGTTTTCTTCGACAAATCGTCAAACAAGTAACGCTACAGGGCTATCTAACGCTCAAGAGCGCGACAATTTCGATACGAGGTTATTTAACAGATTTTTAAGCGCTTCTACGCCAAGACAAGCGAATCGCGAAAGCAATAACATAAATACCGAACGCGAAAATCGCGGCAACTATGTACAAAATACGTCCGAAAGACAACGCGTACAATTCCGCGAAGAGTACAACAATTTCGATAGCGCGTCAAATAATTATCAAATGCAAAACAATAGGCACGAAACCGTCCAGGAGAGACGCATACCAACGCCGACGCCTATTAACGCGTTCGACTTCGTCCGTAAATGGAACATTAAATTCTCCGGAAAACGCGACGAAGACAGCGAGGAATTTTTAACACGCTTAAAGGAAGGCCGTATAATTATGCACGTCTCTGACGCGGACCTTTTCGGTATCATGCCATTTTTTCTGCAAGGCGTCGCACTACAATGGTTCCGATCAAATACAAATAATTGAATTAATTTCGAGCAATTTGAAGACGCGTGGCGGGCACGCTTCTCTGACGCGGACTTCCAATACGCGCTGCTGGAAAATGCACGACGTCGCACACAAGGCGAACGCGAGCCAGATGTCGATTTTCTAACATACATAAAAGCAATGTTTGATAGGATGATGCCTCCATTAGGGCAGGACAGAGAAATTGACCTCGCCCTCCGGAACATGTTACCTCGGTTGCAAATTCGAATCGATAGGTCGGATATCTTTACGTTCCAAGATTTGGAAACGGCGGCAGTCCGAAAAGAGAAAAGTCTCTTAATCGCGCGCTCATATAAGCCACCACCGAGCGCAGAGGACTCGCTCCTACCTGACTTAGCCTATCGCGAACATAAAATCGTAAGAAACGTAAAACACAACCTATCGAATTTACGAATCGAGGACGAAAACATTACATCAAACGAAACTACAAACGTCGACGAAAACGAGGCTATCTATTACGAAGATGAAGATTTGAACAATATTGATTATCAAAAACGCGCAAATTACAATCGCCCTCCGAACTCACAACCTGCAAATAAAAATTCGCAAAATAACACAAGCGTGCGAAATCCACAAAATTCCCTTTGCTATAACTGCGGAAAAACGGGACACTTCTCGCGAGATTGCGACAGCCCGAAGAAAATCGTCTGCTTTCAATGCGGAAAAATTGGAGTTCGATTGCCGAACTGTCCCGATTGCAATCCGCCAGGAATTTATTGCCACAATTGCGGTCTAGCTGATTATCTTAAAACAACGAATGTTCGGGAAATGCGAAATAGAGTCGCAAAAGGAGGCCGGCGCGACTTCGTCAACACAACAGGCCTCGCCACCGGTCGGCATGCTCTTGGCTACCTCGGAAAACAGCTATCTTCCTAACAACAATACGGACATCGCGAACATGCAAGCTGCCTCGAGAAACTCAACTCATATCTCGGATTCTCTCATTATTAGTACGGATACCTTAGACAACTCCGCGATCACTCAAGTTACCTTCAAAAATAAAATAAATAAAAATTCGCATATATCTTTGGCCGCGCTAAATTCCCTCGAAAAGTCAGTTTTCGAACATTATACATTTGATTCACAGACAGTCTGTGAAGACAATACTAAGGTTATAGGTACTACTGAATTACCATCAACTTTAATAATCTCACGTATACATTTAATTCTGAGCCATTTCAGAGCTACAAATTTGAAAACGATCGCAAGGATATCTCGCGAGAGACTATGACGTGTAATGGCCTAAGCGAATTAGACAATTCACAAGAAATTGAATTACAACAATTTCTCGAAAAAAAATTGCCGGCTATCTCGGGCAGACTAGGAAAAACGAATTTACTCAAAGCCACGATCGACGTAAATAATTACCCGCCGATCAAGCAACGACCGTATCCAATTTCCATAGCAATTGAAAAAATCCTTTTCGCAGAAGTCGACAAGATGCTCGCGGAGGATATCATCGAGAAATCAAATAGCGAATGGTCGTCTCCCGTACATATGGTACGCAAAGCAAACGGCTCACGCCGATTTGGCCTAGATTTGCGAAAAATATATGCAATAATTAAAAAAGACGCCTATCCGCTACCCCTTATGACATCTATACTCGACAAACTACGCGTAGCGCGTTACATCTCGACGATAGACCTTAGTCAGGCATTTTTACAAATACCTTTAGACGAAAAAAGCAAAGAAATTATGGCTTTCGCAGTACCAGGAAAAGGATTGTTTCAATTTAAAAGACTCCCGTACGGGTTAGCAAACACACCCGGAATTTTTCAGAGAATGGTGGACTCCCTAATCGGCTCGGAATTACAACCACACGTATATTCATATTTAGACGATCTAATTATCGTGACCGAAACATTCGAAAGTCATTTAGAATGGCTAAAGCTCGTTTTCGATAAGCTGCGTACCACGGACTTATTTATTAATAGTGACAAAAGTAAATTCTGTTTAGCCGAAGTAAAATACCTCGGATACATTGTAAATAGAAACGGTTTACAAATAGACAACGACAAAGTTGCGCCAATAAAAAACTACCCGGCACCAAAAACACTAAGACAAGTGCGAAGATTTATCGGAATGACATCGTGGTATCGTCGTTTTATCGAACATTTCGCGATGCTCATAGAACCCATTTCGCGTTTATTAAAAGAAAAATACAAGTGGGAATGGAAACAAGCGCAACAAACTGCTTTTGAAATAATAAAACAGCGATTAATGAACGCACCGATTCTAATGCGCCCAGATTTCACCTATACATTCATTATACAAGTCGACGCGAGCACGGTAGGGCTTGGAAGCGTACTAACACAAAATGTTAACGATAAAGAATGAGTAATCGCGTACGCGAGTCGCACAATCACAGACGCAGAGAGAAACTATTCAACTACCGAGCTTGAGTGCCTGGGGGTTATCTGGGCTATCGACAAATTTAGAGGCTATGTCGAAGGTACTCACTTCCAAGTAATTACAGATCACAGTAGCCTACAATGGCTAAAAACGCTTAAAAAACCCATCGGCAGGCTAGCTCGTTGGTCAATGTATTTGACGGCGTACGATGTCGATATAATTCACAGAAAAGGCGCGATGCATCACGTACCGGACGCTCTATCGCGAATGTACGAAAACGCGCCCGAAGAACTTAGTTCGCTACGCGAATGCGACGACGACTGGTATGACAAACGTATAAAAGAAGTTCTCGAAAATCCAAAAAAGTACCATAATTGGCGCTCGGAAAATAACGTACTATACCATAAAACTGAATACACGATAATTGACACAACAAGACAACTCCATTTGGAAAGTAGTGGTGCGACCAAATGATAGAGACCGTGTTCTCTACGACGCACATGACAACGTCCAAAGCGGGCTCCTTGGAATAGAAAAAACACATGCGCGCGTCGCGGAATATTACTTTTGGCCCGGCATGTTTAAGGACATAGCTAATTATATCAAGCATTGCGATATCTGCCAAAAAACTAAATCTGAGCAATTCGCCGCCCCCGGCCTACTGGGCCAGCGAATAATTGAATACCCGTGGTGCGTAGTAGCAGCGGATATTATGGGTCCTTTACCGCGAAGTAAAAAAGGTATGCGCTATCTATTAGTTATACAAGACCTATTCACGCGCTGGATAGAAATTCAACCTCTAAGGGACGCGACAGGCAGCGCAATAAAATCAACAGTACATAATTTAATCACAACACGATGGGGCACACCGAGAGTATTCATCACAGATAATGGCACGGAATTTGTAAATAAAACTCTGACGAGCTATCTGAAAGATTCATACATTACACATTCCACAACACCGCCGTATCACCCGCAATCTAACCCCGTGGAAAGAGTAAACCGTGTATTAAAATCTATGATAAGCGCGTTCATAGATCAAGATCATCGCGAATGGGACACACACATTTACGACTTCCGCTTCGCTTTTAACACAGCAAAGCCTACTTCTACACAAGCGACTCCGACATTTCTGAACTTCGGCCGCGAACCCCTTCCCGTAAATAGTTTACGTAAAGAAATGCAAGAGCCGATAGAAATCGAAACGGGTAACGTATTACAATGGTCAGAACGACTATATCGCTTAAAGGCGATTCGAGACTGGGTCGTCTTAAATCCAGAAAAGGCCCATAATAGGCAAGCGCAACTCTTCAATAAAAAACATCGTAATTTATCATTCAAGGTAGGCGATTTAGTAATAATGCGCAATAGAGTCTTATCAGATGCGACAAAAAAACTTCGCCGCAAAACTAGCGCATTCCTATAAAGGCCCCTTCACAGTCTCGAAAATACTCTCACCTCTCGTATACCAACTCGTTTCAATAGAAAATAAAGTTATAGACAAAGTGCATGTGTGTGATTTGAAAGCATATAACTCTAAAAATCCCATTCCTACGTAGGTGTTCCTGGTATCAGCGGTTATCTTTTGTTTTTGGCTACCTTCGCGAAAATATTCATCATCCATTGGCACTGGTTATTTAAAATCAGGATACAATCGACGAAAGTAAGCAATTAATAAAAATTAAAACATAATTAATAATATGTAGAGTTATCTGTAGCTCCCGTTAATATTCAGTTTCGCGAGGATGTCTTTACCTGAAAGCGGCCCAACGAACGTCCAACGTTCAGCCTCCTTGGAAGAGGAAGACCGCCTGCTCGAGGGTGCAGAGGTCGATATAGATGTAATGAGCATTTCTGACTCGGACATTGAAATTTTGTCAATGCCGCCGTCGCCATGCCCCCCGGCACCTTCGGACAAGACTGGGCCAGTCCCTTCCCCACGGACGGGAGAGTTTCCGGATGAGGACTATGTTATAGTCCCACCGGAAAGCACTGCAGGCCAGGGCCAAAACGCACAAAGGCCCCTCAGTGCGGACTCCGCGAGCCTCGACGGCAAGGTCGAGGGCGACATGGAGGTGCCGAGTTCACCCGGAACCGAAACTCCAGCCTCGGAGTCCGAAGACGACAACGAGCCGGACACCTTCCAGGAGGTGGAAAATATCCGCCGGCTGATTCAGGCACAGATGCCGGACAGCCCGCTGATCCCGTTGCTGGGTCATGAAGAGACCTTCACCGACTTCCTGCTCGATCATCCGGAGATGATTTCCGTGTTTAAGGAAGTGCAGAGGCTCTGGGAGGAAAAAATCCGTCGAAGGCCGTGCGTAATCAGTGGATCGTCCCTCTGCCTGGGAAAAACGCCCCGTCTGCCGACAAGGCCGATAACAAGTATGAAGATTTACGTACTTAAACCCGGTTACTGAGGTAATGGTGGCAGACGGAGGAAGCGCTAAGACACACAAACGCAGTCGACGCGCAGTCAGGCCGACAGCACGGAGCCGGATACCCCTCCTCGCCAGAGCACCCTCAAGGTCTACGTAGACCGACAGGCCACCCGCTTGCAGAACGGTCGCGACACAAACGGGAAGCGGAAAGACCAGAGCGAAGAGAGGACCAGCAGTAGGCGAATGCCAAAAACGACGTCGGTTGGACGGTGATAGAGGGCCAATGGGTCCAAGTATG
>JACCIB010001700.1:0-23976 GCA_018906965.1 Philotrypesis tridentata | reverse complement strand
TACATCATTATATTATCAATAAAAAGCAAAATTTTATTTTTTATAGTCCACTTCATCGCGATTAAATACATTATTTAAATAGTTTATTAACCAGTTTTTAATTGAAAGTGCTTTAGAAATTGCACATACAGGTCGTTTTCTTTTACATAAGTAATGATTAAAACATCCATGATGTTGACTGTGGATTTCCTGAAGAGAACTTCAGCCATAATTTTCTATATTGGAAATGGATCTGAAAATATAAAATCAAATATTACGTAAGTATTATAAATTTAACAAAAAACTTTTTATACTTTTCTGATACTCTTCTGATACTTTTCTCATACTTTTCTGATACTTTAATAAAGTAACAGAAAAGTATGAGAAAAGTATGAAAAAAATATCAGAAAAGTATGATAAAAGTATCAGAAAAGTATCAGAAAAGTATCAGAAAAGTATCAGAAAAATTATCTACTTAAACATGAGGTAAATATTTTTTTATCCATTGCTGTTTCTGCTCGCCCTTTACATAAAGTTTTTGAACCCCTTGTGAGCAGATTTCAAAAATTTTTTGCAGCTGATCATACGGAATATCTCCAGAATCCCAAGGCAATCCATGGTGATATTTTTCTAACCAACTTGCTGTACACTTCTCTTCTTCAGTAAGTTTTTCCCATCTTATTGGAGGCTTAAAGTGGTAAACAGTCGGAAAAGCAGTTCTTTTCAAACTTACAAAGCAAATTTCTTTCAATATAAAAGAATCGGATGCGATTCTCTGGAATCCTTGAATATCGCAGACATAAACGTTCTCTTCAGAACAAGGTAATAAAACACTTCTAAACATTGTGTCATAATCGCGCGTTCTAGCCATATTTTAGTTCTTCCCAAGTCAACAGTAAACTCGAGAATGAAAACGAATGGTCTAGCATCCTAATTTAAAAGCATGAAACTCAGCATCTTGCTCTTTAGGAATGTGTCTAGCCCCCCCCCCTACTCTTCAACTGCTTACCATTGGCTGAACAGAAATTGTCGAGCTCTGATTGGTTTAACGAAAACTTTTCCCTTTCCCCTCGAAAATTTTCCTTTTTTTTTTTATTGGTTTTTTTTATTGGTAAAATCTTCTCTGCCATTGGCTCAAACCCCCACTACTTCCTCCAGCAGCTTTGGGTACAAAAGGGCGAAAATTTTCTTGTACAAACCAGTTTATTTTTCAGCAGTGTAGAAGAAACTTTTGTGACTAAACATGGCTTCAATCGAACTGATTGAACGATTTGTACAAGTCCTTCGCGATAGCTTAAAAAGTATTCATGAACTGAGCAGCAAGGATATTCATTACTGGTTAGATGTGTGCAATTCCACAATAAAGGAATTGACTGATAAGATAGAGAAATCTAACCTTACGAGAGGAGAGAAACAGAAATGTCAGACTTGCATGACCCACCTGTCCTGCATACAAGTTGAGTTTGAACAAAAACTTCAACAAGGTGGCGGCATAGAAACTATAGAAGCTAGAGTTGAGTGGCGTGATGTGGACTCAGCATTTCAAAATCGTATAAGATCTGGAGTAATAATAAATATAGAGCACAAGGATATTAAAAGTTTTATGATAGATGCAGAACAGATTTTTAAAGAAAAAGTACAAGAAAGCATAAATGATTATATCAATGTAAAAGTTAATTCTGATTTCATTTCAGAATTTTCTATGCAGAAGAACGGAGAGGAAATGGTAGATATAAAATACTTTACTACCGAAAGTTCTGCAATTTATACATCATCAAACTTAGAAGAATGGTTTAAAGAGCATATCAAAGATCCGATTCTTACACAATTAGAAGAATTTCAAGAAAAGGATTCTGGATGGACATTAAAGAGTATTATAAGTTTATGTATAAATATAAAAAAATATACACCACTTAGAGGAAACTCATTCATTCCACTTCCAAAATTGATAGAAGTGAAAAAAGCATGTATCAATGTTCACAACAATGATAATCAATGCTTTAAGTATGCCATACTTTCAGCGTTATATCCTTGTGCAACGAACGCCCATAGATTAAGTAATTACCTCGCTTATACAAATAAGCTTAACTTTGGTGATATAGAATTTCCAGTTAAAGTAAAAGATGTTTCAAAATTTGAAAAGCTTAATAATAATATTTCTGTGAACGTGTATATGCTTAGGATGTATGGTTAGAAACATGAAGTGTCACCTTGTTACATTACAACCGAAAAGAAAGAGAATCATGTAAATCTCCTTCTTATTCAAGATTTTTATATAAACGAACATGAAGAAAAAAATCATGGCGAAGAAGATGAAGAAAGACTGCCTCGGTTTCAATATGTGTGGATAAAAAGCATGTCATGACTTTTAAAATTTCAAGTTTCAAAATCTAATAAAAAATCTTATCATTGTGACAGATGTTTACAAATATTTTATAGTGAAGAGGGATTGGAAAATCATGAAAATGATTGTAAAAATATAAATACTTGTAGAATAAATTTACCTGACTCTAAGAACAATATTCTTAAATTTGAAGATTATAAAAAAAGTGAAAAAGTGCCGTTTGTAATCTATGCAGATTTTGAATGTTTATTGAAACCAACTGAAAATGAGAATGATTTTCAACTTCATGAAGCGTACAGTATAGGATATTATATAAAATGTAGCTATGACGACAAGTTATCTGGCTATAGATCATACAGACAAAATCATTCTGATGAAGAAACAGCTGCAGAATGGTTTGTTAAGGAACTGAAATCAATTGCAGAAAAAATTGAACAACTCTATAAAAATCCAAAGCCAATAAAACTTACAGACCTGGAAGAATTATCTTTTCGGAGGTCAACCAATTGTCATATTTGTCGGAAACCTATTCAATCAGATCAACTAGCAGTACGAGATCATTGTCATCTCACAGGACGGTAAGCTTTTTTTAATGTGATATATATAGAAAAAATAAAATAATTGCTTTACTCAATAGCATACTTTTTCTTTAGTTTCAGAGGTGCAGCTCATAATTCTTGTAATTTGAATTACCAGAACTGAAGATTTATTCCAGTAATTTTTCATAATCTTAATTATGATACTCATTTCATTTTGAAAGAGATTGCTACTTCTTCATTACTGAAAGGACGAGTCAGCCTAATACCACATAATAAAGAAAAATATATTTCATTTACGAAATATATCGATGAAAGTGATATTAGTTTTAGATTTATAGATTCATGGCGTTTTCTACCATCATCATTGGAGAAACTTGCGTCATATCTGGAAAACGTACCGATAGCAGTTACGGAATTTCAATTAGATGGTTATTCAGATGAAGTTATTGTTCTTCTCAGAAGAAAAGGTGTATTTCCTTACGATTTTGTAGATGGATTAGATAAACTAACTGCTACGAGACTGCCAGAAAAGGATGATTTTTATAACAAGCTTACAGATTCTCATATTGCAGAAGAGGACTATTATCACGCTTGTAAAGTATGGCGAAAATTTAATATATCAACTTTAGGAGAGTATTCAGATCTCTATTTAAAAACAGATGTACTGCTACTAGCTGACGTCTTTGAAAGTTTTAGAGAAACATCTCTTAGTGCCTATGGATTATGACCAGCTCATTTTTATACTACGCCTGGATTAACATTTTCAGCCGCACTTAAAATGACAAAGGTAGAATTAGAACTTCTTACGGATATCGATATGCTGATGTTCATCGAATCAGGTATTCGAGGTGGAATCAGTCAGTGTTGTAATCGATATGGTAAGGCGAACAATCCGTACATGGGTTCTTCTTATGATAATACTCAAAAAACAAAGACGCTATTATACTTTGATATTAATAATCTTTATGGATGGGCAATGGTACAACGTTTGCCAGTTGGAAAATTTGAGTGGATAAAATATGAGTCGAATCCAAACTTTTTTAATGAATCAGCAGATTCAGATACAGGTTATTTTACTGAAGTGGACTTAGAGTATCCTGAAGAAATACACGATGATCATCAAGATTTACCGTTTTGTGCAGAACACCAAACACCACCTGGTTCAAAGCAGATGAAACTGCTAACTACATTAAATGACAAGACAAGATATGTCATTCATTATCAAGCACTAAAACAAGCTTTAGATAATGGACTTCATTTAAAAAGGTGCATAGACTTTTAAGATTTGAGCAAAAGGCTTGGCTCAAACCTTATGTGGAACTAAATACAGAGAAGAGAAAGCAAGCCAAAAATGAATTTGAAAAACTCTTCTATAAATTACTTATAAACGCTGTCTATGGTAAGTGTATCGAACGAGAGCGATCTCGCGTAGATGTACGATTGGTTAATAAATTTACAGGTAGATATGGAGCAGAAGCACGAATAGCTCAACCAAATTTTCATAGCTGTGCTATTTTTGATGAAAATTTGGTAGCCGTTCAGATGAAAAGAACGAGTGTTACTATAAAGAAGCCAATATATGTTGGACTTTGCATCCTAGATTTATCGAAAATACTACTGTATGAGTTCCACTACTCATATATGAAGCAGCGAGTGGGAAAAAAATGCAAACTCCTCTATACAGATACGGATAGTTTGATTTATCAAGTAGAAGATTTTGATATGTATCAAATAATGAAACAAGATATTCATAGATTTGATACATCAGATTATGATAAAACTAATCAATTTGGCATTCCTCGTGCAAATAAAAAAGTGCTTGGACTCATGAAAGACGAATGCTCTGGAAAAATTATAACAGAATTCATTGGCTTAAGAAGTAAAATGTATAGTATTTTAGTTGATGGTGGAGCAACAATAAAGAAAGCTAAAGGTATCAAATCCTATGTTGTAAGGAAAACCATTACATTTGAAGACTATCGAAGATGTCTTTTAGATGAAGATATTATACAACGAGAGCAATGCAATATACGATCAAAATTGCATATAGTTCACACTCAAAAACAGAAAAAAATTGCTCTAAGTCCTTATGACGATAAAAGGTATTTATTGCCTCACAGTACAGACACTTTGCCATGGGGGCATTATAGAATAATGGAAGATCAGATGTCGCTAGCTGCAAGTCAACTGGAGGGGGAAGCAATGACTGTTGCATTACTAGTGGAAGCAGAGAAGGGGAATCTGGTAGCCAATGAGGGAAGAGAAAAAGAGAGGGAGACCAATGAGAACCCTGAAATGCCAGAGGAGGAGGCAGTAAAACGAGTAGAGATGACGCTTTACGATAACGAAGGTCAACCAATCACAATCGAATACGATATTCGGGAAGAATGTATGCATGAATGGAATTCATCTATGGAGGGGATAAGTCCCAAAGAAGAGAGGAGTAGGGATATATTGCAAGAGGCAATGGAAGGGGCAGGAGTTATGGAGGGGAACTGGCTATATGAATCGTTGCAACACGACGAAGAGTACATTCGAGCCATCGAAGAGTTCGAATACAGTTCACCTCTTGCAAAGAAGTCAAGACTCGACTAAGTAAGTTGATTGTTACTTTTCTTCATTTATTCTCTATCAGTGGTTGTTAACCTAATTTTATCATTTTTTTTCAGATGGATTTATCTGCATTGAACAAGGTTGCAGAACGCGACTTTCTACCAACTAAGAAAGCTACAGACTTAGAAAAAGATAGACAACATATGGTAACAGCACTAAAGGAAGTGAAAACTAGGTTTGGTGTCAAGGTTGTCGCTGAGGTGGACGACTCTTACCAGATCTTTTTGCCATGCAAAATATCGTCAATGCTTTTGCATGATCGTAATCTTTATAATCAAATGAGCAACGCCGCAAATAAGCTTACGTTATTTATCATATACAAGGGAGGAAATTCGTTTAAGTTTGAAACTTCAACACAATAATGAGAACAATTTGTTTAATCATTGTATTTTATTTTATAATATAATTATACATTTTACATTGATGAATAAATATCATTATTTATCATAATAATTATTCTTTTTATTTGCCTATTATCCTTATCCTTATCCTTTCATTTAATATCCATCTTAATTTTATTTTATATCATATCATTTTATATCTAACTTAATTTTATTTAATATCGTTTTTATTTATCCAGCTATTATGTTGGTTACTAAATCCCAACCATTTCACATAAATACGATTACCACGCTTCTTTAAAACTTTTTCTACTAGATAAATTTCAGGATATATTGTCTTTTGAATTTCAGTTTCATAAAAGCCGCCAGACACAGGATTGTCATAATAATCTTTCACGTGGTAAGTTATTGGATTAGTTTTTACTACTTTCGTAATTGTAAAAATCTCGGTTGACCAATTTGGAGTATATCCTTTTTCAAAAACATGTTTTATTTTACTTATCCGCACTTTATCTCCAATTTTGAATTTCGGTTTCTTCACAGACAACTTTTCAACTGGAAATCGCTTCTTGATTTGCTTTTCATTCACCTTGGAAACATTTTTGGGTTGGGTTCAATTGCTATTGTTCGATGTTTTCTTGAATTATAAGCTTTAATCAAATTAGGCAAAATATTCAACCACTTATAATTTCCTTGTTTGCTGAACTCGACCCACATTGAATTTTTTAACGTTCTATTAAAACATTCACATATACTTGCGTGAAGATTACTATGTGAAGAGTAAAGATTGATTTTATGCTTTTTCATGAGCTGATGAAAATTTGAATTGTAAAATTCTTTTCCTTGATCGGTTTGCAGGTTTTTTGGTACTCATCCTTCCTTCAATATTCCCTCCATTGCTTTAGAAACATCATTGCCACTTTTCGTCTTGACTGGGATAGCCCATGCATATTTTGAGAATATATCTATGACGGTGAGTAAGTAGTTAAAATCTTTATTCTCCTTAGAGTAAGGTATCATTTCTACAAGATCAGCTTGCCACGTTAGTCCGGGAGTCCTGGCATTTTGTCGTGCACTTTCTTCAAAAGATTTTTTGACAGTCAAAATTTGTTTGTGGTAACCTGCTGAAAGTAACCCTAAATTCTCGACTTCGGACCTGATCGGGAACATTGTTATTATTGCAAAATAAACTTCAAAAAAGCACTTTTTTTTAGTTTTCCGCGGTTAGCGTTTTTGTAACGCATTATATGCAAAAAAAGGTAGAGAGGAAAGTTGTTTAGAATTGAATTTCCAATCAGACACATGTACTCACGAATGCAAAATTAACTTTTTTCATCGCTAAATTGTTAAACAAAAAAAAACTTTTTCCAAATTTTCACATTGCCACAGTTTATTCAAAAAAAGAAGATTTTTTTCATCAGATAAGCTCTCAATGATGACTTTTAGTACAAACAATCTAAAAATCGTTGCCCGATCCGTATATCTCAAAATGGCGTCCTATTGCAAAATTATTTACCCGAAAATTTCAAATTCATTTCAAATTTGCCCATGGACGATAAACGGATCCAACTGCGCTTAATCGATAGCTTTTGACGTACTTAATAAATGCTAAAAAGGAATTTTCTTAAAATTAATATTTAACAACATTTTTAGCAATAAATAGTTTTTATTTTCGCCAATTTTCAAGTTAGAGAAACGCGGTAAAATGCATTTTAAAGTACTTAAAAAACCATGAATTTTCGTAAGAAAATCGTCAAGATCCGACCAGTAGGAGCCGAGATACGAAATTTTTTTCAATCGACGATTACACCGAAACTATTTAATATTTTTTAATGAATTTTCACACAATGCTTGTTCAAATGATGCTCTAGATGATAGCATTTTTCTTAATAGTTGTAATGGACTTAATTCTTATACAAGGACCGATGAACGGATGCGAGATCAGCGCGCGCGGCCGTGCGACTGCTCCGGCCGGGCGGCGCGGTGGTGGAGGGGGACCGCCGCTGCGGCTTTCGTGAACCTTAGATGCAAATTAATTTTCTCGGCAACCAAAGGTCCTACGGTAATGCTTTTTTTTTATTTTATGTGTTTTTTCCTCAACTTTCACGTCGTGTCAATGAAATTTACATGAGTGCAATGCAAATACCCGAAAATTACGTTTTTTAGATGTAAATTGAATTTCTCGGCAACCAAAGGTCCTACGTCAATGCTTTTTTTTTTAATTTTATGTGTTATTGCCTCAACTTTCACGTCATGTTAATTAAAGTTTCATAAGTGCCATACTAACACAAGAAAATTTCATGTTTTCTGTTATATGCAGTACTACATAATGTATTCATATTTTGTATATATAAGTATGTATATTAATTTTAAAAGCTCAGTACAAGGATAGTGTTTGCTTACGATTTCTGCATTAAACGAAATTAAGGAATTAATGTCGATAAAATATGGTTTTCAACTATAAGTTATCGCTTCGCGTTATGTAAAACTTTTTAAACTAGCTTTGAATTTAATCGATTTTCGTAGGATAACATACTTATTTCTATATATATTTACGCATGTGTAACGTTTTTAAAATCGTATGTGTATACGAGCGCGCGGCACACACACATACACACATATACGCGCTTATTCATGGCGTCAAGTGGAGAAAATGGTTTAAAAAGGCAACCAAAGGTCCTACGTTAATGGTTTTTTTTTAATTTTATGTATTTTTGCCTCAACTTTCACGTCATGTTAATTAAATTTTCATAAGTGCCATACAAACACAAGAAAATTTCATATTTTCTGTTATATGCAATACTACATAATGTATTCATATCTTGTATGCTACTTATGTACATAAATGTTTGTACATAAATGTTTTGTAAATACTTATGTATATAAATGTTTGTACATGTATAAAATAACTTTTTATCTGTTTCAACAGCGAATATGATTTTTTTGTAAGATCCTACGTGTATATACGCATACAGCACGCACAGATACACACACACGCACGCGCAGTACACAAACATACACACACGCGCGCGCGCAGCACACTAACATACACACACGCGCTTGCGGGGGTTTTTTATGGCATAAAGTGGAGAATGGATTATAACGTATAGGAGAGGAACTGTCACTTTTAGCGCAGTATGAGGAAAAATTGTTTAATAAGAATTAAATGCATGCACATTTTTTTAATTTTCAAATATTACATATTTTAATCTGTATTGACACAAAAAAATTAATGTAGCTAGAAAATAAAATGATAATTAT
This sequence comes from Philotrypesis tridentata, assembly GCA_018906965.1. Taxonomy (NCBI): domain Eukaryota; kingdom Metazoa; phylum Arthropoda; class Insecta; order Hymenoptera; family Pteromalidae; genus Philotrypesis; species Philotrypesis tridentata. The sequence continues at coordinate 14,899 of JACCIB010001700.1, read as the reverse complement.
GAGTGTTAATTCTGTTTAGTCTTTTTGCTTGGCGGAGGATTTAGATCATGGTTGTCGTCATCATCGTCATTGTCTATATAAGCGAAGTTAACGTCACTTTCTAGCGCTGGTAGTTGCATTTCTTCATTTTCTAAATTTTCAATTTCACCTATAATCGGTAGATCTGTTAGGATATCATCAGCATCCTCATCAGAATCTTCTTCATTAATATCTATTTCAGCTATGTTAGCGCAATTTTTGCCTTCACAATCTTTGCACAAAATCGTGCATCAAATACTCATTTTTTTACAGCTACATCTTTGAGTATTGCATCCTGTAGTACAAGTGCAAGACACTTTTTTTAATAAATTTTCTGGTATTGTTAATGCATCTGTAGTTTTAGGTAGTAAGCCAAGTTTTGTTTTCTTCCAGCCCCAATCTACTGCATTCAGTGAACTATCCATTTCCCATTGTCGCAGCTGAAAGTATACTCTGAAACAATGACAAGCACTTGCTCCCTCTGTTGGAGGAAGCATAGATAAAGTAAACTTTTTTTGCAAAGATAATCTTTTAAACATGTTAAACCTCCATAACTCTAGAGGCTCATCAATATTTTTTTGTCCATAAAGTAATTTAATCAGCTTTATACCAGAATTAACAATATTTTTTTGATCGACGTTTCCCTCGTTAAAGCACCGTATTTCATTTAATAATTTTAAATTGTTTTTCAATGTATTGACAATTTTAGCTTTTCCTAAATTAAAGAAAGAGGATGTTGTGTCGCAACCAGAAAATGCATGCAAAAAACCAACAAAACCCTTTAATTCTTCATAATTAAAACTATTACTAGTATAAACTTTAGTTATTGTTTTTCCAATTTTGGGTTTTAAAAAATAAATATTTGTTTTATTTCTCGCTAACTGTGATAAAATTACTAATAAATCTACATCTTCTCCTACAATTACAACAGATTCAAAACTAGACGAATAATTTATAGCAGTGTGAATAATTAAGGCATCGGCATCTTCAGGGGCTTGTTTAGAAAAAATGGCAGTTTCCTTCAAATGTTCACATAATAAGTTGATTATTCTTTTTTTATTTTTTTCATTGGATGAAAACTTTGATTGGGGTATGGCCTTCATATTACCTTCTAATTCTATTTCTGGTGCAGTACATTTTTGTAAGCGTCTTAATCGTTCTGGGTTTTTTGTGCTATTAGCATAATTCTCATCGGGATAACCATAAAAAACAATGCAACATTGATGACCTTTATCGATAGTAAGAAGTTTTACGTGTTGAATATATTTTTGACAAATATCATTGTATGTTGAATTTGCATCCTATACTACTCTGTGTAAAAGAAATCCACCATCCACAACATACATTGCGTGTTTGAAAGTCGGGATTTGATTTAAGCTGGTGAATAAATCATAAAATTTAGACTTAGGGGTTTTTCTCATTCCGTTTTCATCAAATAAAGTGACAGGAAATGGAGCCAATTCATAAGCAAAATAATTCTGCAAATCTGTATCACTTTTACTTAATAAACAGATTCGTTGAAACAAAAGTGTAGAATCTATTTTAATATCATTTTCTGATCTTTTCTGAGCATTTGAATCAGGCAAAGTTTTTACCCGATTTTTTCGTGAAAATGAAACAGTTTGCATGTTTTTTCCGATCATGTTTTTTATAGACGTGCATCCGGCTGCGAAGGCTTTATAACAATTAACAGTATCATCTCCAACAAGGCCTGAACTTATACACATTATATTATTATTTTGCAGAAAAGGATTGTGAGCAACCAACCAATCGTAAAACTTAAGTGCATCAGCATTGTCTCTTGCATTTCGCGCATCAGCCGCGTCAACATGTTGCTCACTGTTACTGTTTAATGCTAATTTACAAAAATCGAGCATATTTATGTTAACATCTAATAAATTAGGCATACAAAGAATCCATTTTGTTAAAACTGATTCTGTAACACCTCTACCACGTGTCAAACCTCCGGTACTGTGCATTGCTTTCATTAGAGTCTGTTCAATGGTCATATCACTCCGTACTCCACAACGAAATTTATCAGATCTTCTTATTGTAAAGTAACCATCACTGACAAATTTTTCATACTCTGTAGGAGGCATTATACTTCTAAGTTTCAGCATATCTTGAACATACATGTGAGCTGACTTTGCGTATAAATAATGTCCGCTAGCATGAAAAAAAGGAAACATTTTCTGCACCACATCAATATGTTGCTGAAAATTACCCGTTCGTTCAGCTTCTATAAATTCCTTTACAAGTGTAATTATATGAAAATATTGAATCCATAATTTAGCAGTCGGACCATTTTGAGATAAATTATTTAAGCAAACGTTGAATTTTTCTGAAATTACTTTAAATTCTTCACTTTGAAAATGTTCTGGACTCCCATCACTGGTTATAAGAAGTATAGTTTTTTTTAACACTTCTTTTTCTTCATTATTCAGTATCACTTTAGATAGAATAATTTTCTCAATGGCAAAATGCGCTAAAAAATGGGATCTAACGGAGCGAGCATATTCGTGACCTTCAAGCATACGTTTTACAGTTTTTGGTGCAAATGCTTTACAAAAAAGATCGTTCAATCCACTATTATCCATTATAAAGCCTACTGCTCCTAAAAAGGACATTAGTAAGTGAAATCCTCCAAGTCTAACAACAATATTTTTCAATTTTGAACCTTCAGGTAATGAAGCAACTATGTCTCTCGCTTTCCAATATAGTGGTTGATCAAAATTTCAAATGTTACAAAAGCAATTTTTTGATTTAAAGATATACTTTGTTCAGCAGCTGAATGAAGAACAGTATAAATTGTATCGTAATTACTAGGATAAGCATTTACAAAAGGTAAAAATATTATTTGAGATTTGTGAGCTATCGTACCGTATTTAATATTCTCCCGAAAACTATTCCAACCTACCGTTTCCGGGTTTTCATTTTTTGCATATGCCCATAAAAACTCAAGAGAAGATATTTTAGGATCGTAAGTGATACTGTTGTATTGGAATAAATCTTCAATATTAATACGTGAAAGTCCGATCCATGCACTTTTGTCAAAATGCTTTAATTGTATACAATTCATTTGGCTGATTGTTTCGGAGGAAATTTGCTGCTTAATTCTAGGAATTTCAACTTCCGATGAAATTAAAGATGTAGGTGTTACACACATTATGCCTCCCATTGCATGAAACGTTTGAAGTCCGTCCTTAGTATTAAGATTGTGATCTGCATTGTCAAAAACGAATTGACAGTAACATCGAGTCAAATCGGGCTTCTCATTATTCATAAGACTCGAAACTTGAAATTGCATACATTCTTCGTACGTTGCACAAAAGCCCATGGATGATAACAACCGTATAATATCTTCTGAACCTGTTTTACTGTGTAAGAAGGCGGCAAGACCGATTTGTAAAGATGATAGAAATGATCGCGGTCTAGTTGCCGCAATAATGGCGTGCGCTATAGTCGTACATTTCACAGAATATTTCTCTGTTTTTTTTTTATTATGTAAAATAATCTTATTTAGTAGTATTTTCAGAGTTTCTGGTATATTTTCTTCTGCTTGATCTGTAAATTTATGTGGAATAGGATAACTATCAAGCTCATACTGTTTCCCACGAATATCTTCCAAAATAATATTAGCTGCTGCATTAACTACACGTTCTCGCTCGCTGTTTAAATCATCAGAACGATTGATATACCAAAAATCAGAAATAATATTAACTCCAGTACTTTTAAAGGTTAAAATGTGATCATTTTTACTTTTATCGCCTATAATAATGTCGTTTCCCAAATGCTCTTTCAATTTTGTTATCAAAAACCTTTTTGTAGGCAACTCTTCTTCATATGTATCTAAAATATCGTTTAAAGAGAATTGACATTCGTCTTTGTGACTATTGAAATAGTTAATGATATGTTCTACTGCTGGTTCAGTAATAACTTTTCGAGGAGTAGATTCATGTTGACTATAAAATTTAACAAGACATTTATGATGGTACCGGATCTCAGTCTTACGAAAATCTAAAGAACAAATCAAATCAATTAAATTAGTTCCTTCCTTATCATTTCTTAGTTTAGCAACTTCAAGTATTTTTTTAAAAGTTTTTTCATACGATATTATGTAAACTTGATCTCTCTTTTTTTCCGGTTTTCTAGTTTCATTCTTTATAAAATCATCCGATGCATCACTCCGGCAAAAAATGCAGTTTTTGGCGAATTCAAATGCCTCTACCGGTCGAGTAGAAAATTCGTCCAACATACCCGGATCTGACGTTTTAGAAGCGGCCTTAATATTATGTGCATGAGTTTTCGATTTATAACAACTTTCATGAACAAAAGATATCTTTTCTCTACTTATTTTCTTCATTAAATCATCATCATTTCTTTCAGCACTTGCTTTTCGTAATGTTTTAAATGATCTGCTTGATATTCTTATATTTGCCTCAGAAAATGCCGCAGTGTTACATATAACGCATAATTTTGTTTTTTGATCCATAATGCACTAATCACAATTGTACTTATAAACAATACTTCATTATTATAATAAACAGAAAATTTATATTACTCAGCTCTTTTACACTGTACTCACTGAAAGTTTAAACTACACTGTTTTGCGACTTTCATCGTCCTGCGACTTATATACGAGAGTCTAGCCTTGTTCTTTATATTGCTGAATGAAGTCACTAAGATTTGTCATCCCCTGTTCTATTAATCGAATTGAATTATTCAGTACGCAAGACTATAAAGAGAATAGCGCAAATCAAGGTATGTTTCAATCTGACCTACAATGTAATTTATAGCAACATTGTATGCAGAAATGATCTTGACATAAAAAATGTGTACATTCACTCGATGGTGTATACATATACATATATATATATATATATATATATATATATATTTTAATTAAAAGTAGTTACATATATATATATATATGTATTTCATCATAAGTATAGTACGTAGTATACGCATATCAGAGTTGTATATAGAGGAAAAATATTTAATTTATTGACGTGAAAGTTGAGAAAAAAAACTTTAAATTAAAAAAAAGCATTACCGCAATAGGACCTTTGGTTTACTTTTTAAACCATTTTCTCCCCTTTACGCTATGAAAAAACGCGCATGCGTGTGTAAGATCCTACGTATATATACATTATACACGTAGGATCTTACAAAAAAATCATATTCGCTGTTGAAACAGATGAAAAGTTATTTTATACATGTACAAACATTTATATACATAAGTATAATCTCATGTAAATCGATTAAATTCAATGTAGCTCCAGAAAGTTGTATACAATTATATTTTATGGACATTAATTCTTTAATTCCGTTTAATGCTGAAATCGTAAGCAAACACTATCCTTGTATTGAGCTTTTGAATTAATATACACACACATATATACAAGATATGAATACATTATGTAGTATTGCATATAACAGAAAATATGAAATTTTCTTGTGTTTGTATGGCACTTATGAAAATTTAATTAACATGACGTGAAAGTTGAGGCAAAAATACATAAAATTAAAAAAAAAAGCATTAACGTAGGACCTTTGGTTGCCTTTTTAAACCATTTTCTCCACTTGACGCCATGAATAAGCGCGTATATGTGTGTATGTGTGTGTGCCGCGCGCTCGTATACACATACGATTTTAAAAACGTTACACATGCGTAAATATATTGTAACGGGGATTGTCCACGTTAAATGTAGATTTACTCTACTTAAATTCTCCGTGAGTTTTAGATAAAGGGGAACAGGGAAAACCATACACTTACAAATGAAATACACACGTGACGTTAGGTAAAAGGCTACTGCTTATATTATCCAAGTATTGTAACAGAGTAAAAATACAAATGTGCTTGGTTAGTGCACAATCTCGTGGTCAATCGGAAGCTGATATTGTTGAACGCGCTGGTGAGAGTGAGAAAGAGAAGCTGATACTTACAGTAATGCAAAGGTATGCGGTACGCTCTCTCGACAAAAAAACAGTGGCACTCACACGCGTGATCGCAATCTTTATACAATAAACGCCAAGCAACAATGTTATTAATTTCGAGAAGATCGCTCCTTTGCTTCACGGCTCGCGCGCTCGATGCTCGAATCGAATCTAACGTCTAACCTAACGTTACGCTGAAAGCTTCTCTCTCACGCGCGCTCTCTCACCAGGCGACGCGTTCACAAACCCATCAGCTCTCGTACAGCTCTGGTGCGCGGGAACATCTGAAAAGTCAACTCACATGCAAATATATAAAAACATATGTATTAGAATAAAATATGCATGCGGCGTGACGATACTCGTCACATGCCCCCCTTCCAGACGCTGGGTAGCTTTTACAGCGTACCAGCTCTCCAATGCTCTCACCAGCATGCAAAAACGATCGAGATGATAAAATAATAAAATAACAAAGCATTTCTTTGCAAAATAAAAACAAAAGAAAATAAAATTTCAAAATAAAGCGTTTTAACTCAAACACATGCAAAAAAACCAAACTTCATTGCAAGAAAAAAAACAAATCAAACTTTTGATAAGGGCTAAATAAATAAAAACACTATCAGCTTTCTTTTTTACAAAAGTATATTCAAAAAAAACGTAAACCCTAAGGTTAGCGAACTCGCCCTTCTAGCCTATCGAGGCCATCGAGTTGTTGCTGTAACTCATGGTCCTGATTAAACGATGGTTGTTGTCAGCAAAATTCCGGGGTTCTTCTACCTAATACCCTACTCTATCCTAAACATTCGCCCTATTTGATCGCGTACGTCTTGGAGACAACTCAACTTGCGGTTCTCGCTGTTTACTAGAACCTTTCGGTCGACCGCGTTTCGCATGAAGTACCGGTGAACCTCTATTTTCAGTTTCAGACGCGTCAGACTCTGCGAGAGTCGCTTCCTCCCCCCCAGGAGCCCTCGTATCACGAGAAACGACGATTCGGGTTTTACGCGGCCTACCACGCTTACGTGGAACATCCACGTTTTCACTCAGCGCAATATTTCGCCCCTCACATTCATTCTCTTCGCTGACGATCGCTTCCTTGGTAGTTGAAACGTCTTCTTCTACAGGATCATTGTCTTCTTCATCAGAAGCATCAATAGAGTTTTCATCTTCATCTTGATCTTCAGCGAACGCAGGATCTTCTCCTTGAACATACGGTTTGATGTCGACAACATGTATCTTCTCAAAGCATTCTCCTTGCTCATTAATCATTGAATAAACATCTCGTCCAATTCTAGCGGTAATCTTGAACGGACCAGCAAATTTCGGTGCAAGTTTAGCATTAATGCCTTGAATTGCAGACGATAGAATGCGATTACGCTTCCAGACCAAGTCACCGATATTAAATATAACTTGCCTGCGTTTCGCGTTGTAATATCGTGCCTGCTTTTGCGATGCACGTTCGATATTCTTCTCAACATCTAATTGCAAATCAAATAATCTACACATTCGCTCTTCCCAGTTCTTCACTGCGATCTTCTGAGCTTCCTCTCTAGCAGCTTTTTCTTCTTTCCGCCTGGTACTAAGCGGTGGCGCAGGGTTTCTTCCCATGTTTAGGAAAGCTGGACTAACTCCTGTAGACTCTTGCACAGAAGTATTATATGCAAAGGTTAACTCGGGCAAATACTTATCCCAGAGCTTGTGCTCCTCCTCAATGAAAGCAGTGATCATCGTTTTGAACGTTCGGTTTACACGCTCAACCGGATTCGCCTGTGCGTGATATGGCGATATCATCTGATGCTCAACGCTGCTTTCTGTCAAAAACTTTTTCATAACCTTGTTACGGAATTCCGTACCATTATCCGACAGAAATATTTCCGGAGTACCAAATCTTAAAAACACACGCTCTTTCAAAGCATTTTTAATACTAATACCATCAGTTTTACGCAAAGGTATCACCTCAATCCACCGAGTAAAAACATCTAACAGGATCAACAAATAAGTATATCCATTCTTAGATCTAGGAAATGGACCCATCATATCACCAGCTACAACTTCCCATGGACCAACGAGTTTCTTCTCTTTCATGGTCCCAGCAGGTAACAGCTGTTCCACTTTACACTGTTGGCACACAGTGCATGACTTCACAAATTTCTGAACATCTTTATACATTCGCTTCCAGTAAAAATATCTTGCGACTCGCTCATACGTCTTGCGACGACCCAAATGTCCGGACGTGGGCTCACGATTCACGAAGTATTTGCAATATTTTGTCTCTGGACACGACCAGCTTCCAAGCATCCATATCTTCTAAGACGTCTTCTAGAATTGGTTCAGGCTTGTAATGATACAACTTACCAGCAACAATCTTCCAATCTGGAAACTCGTGAGGCTTTTCTAAAGTTTGCTGATACATCTGTACATACCACTGATCTTTAATGGTTTGTTGAATATTTTTTAAAGATGCAATTCGTTGTTCATCTAAATCGTCTTCTTCAAACATCCGCGATAACGCATCTGGGACAAAATTTTCTTTGCCGGGTCGATATTCAATCTCATAGTCATATGACTGCAACTCCAATGCCCATCGAGCTAATCGACCATTAGGGTTACGTAGATTACAAAGCCATTTTAAACTTGAGTGGTCTGTAACTACTTTAAAATGATAACCCTCCACATATGCACGAAATTTCTTAATTGCCCAGAGAACGGCAAGACATTCCCTCTCGGTAACTGAATAATTACGTTCCGCAGAGGTTAGAGTGCGACTCGCATAAGACAAGACGTAATCCTTTTCATCTATTTCTTGCATGAGTACCGCACCAATGCCGCTGTCGCTCGCATCAGTTTTGATAATAAATTGATGATCAAACGATGGTCTGTGTAACACAGGCGCTGTCGCAAGTATTGTTTTCACTTGCTCAAACGCGTCCTGTTGTTCGACACTCCAAGTGAATTTTGCTTTGCCACGTAGCACTAGATTCAGCGGCTCCGCGACATCGCTCAACCGATCCAAAAACTTCCGGTACCAGGAAACCATTCCCATGAATCTCTTCAATTTGGTCAGAGTATTCGGAACCGGATACTCCAGAATCGGTGCAACTTTCCGAGGATCTGGACGAAATCCCTCACGATTCACAATGACGCCTAAATATTTAACTTCGTCACAGCAAAACTTGCTCTTACCTCGGTTAATCGTCAACCCAGCTTCCGCGATTCGCTTCAGCACTACATCTAACCAATGCTAATTCTAGATGCTCATCGAAAGTCTCGGTTGTGATCATAATGTCATCCAAGTAGGAAAAGGGGTACGGCTCTAATTCAGGTCCAATGAGCCGGTCACTCAGCGTTTGAAAAGTTGCAGGCCCGCCTACTACACCATAAGGTAGACGGGTGAATTCAAACAAACCCAACCCAGATACTGTGAATGCCGTTAAAGGAATATCTTCTTCCTTCATTGGTATCTGGTGGTATGCTGCACTGAGATCAATGGTAGAAGACTCGCCTTCTGAAGCTTACTCAAAATGGTATCCATGTATGGCAACGGATACGCGCTCGCGGTTGTAACAGCATTAAGCTTCCGATAGTCAACGCAGAATCGGTAGGTACCATCCGACTTGCGGACCATGACTACGGGTCTTGACCAGCTGCTGTTAGAACGGCGTATGATTCCCGCGTCCAACATCTTTAGCACCTGAGCATGCATCAGTAGGTGTACCAGGTATGTTCTGGCCCCGCTGGGGGGACCTGGCCCCGCTGCCGTGATAGATGGATAGGGGGGAGCTAGCCCCGCTGCTGTAAGAGGCAGCCCATCTGAAATACATGGAGGTATGTTCTGGCCCCGCTGACGGGGAGGGGGTATAGTGCGGCGGCGGCGGCGGCGGCGGCGGCGGAGAGAACGAGACGCTGACGGGGAGGGGGTATAGTGCGGCGGCGGCGGCGGCGGCGGAGAGAGCGCGGAGATGGGACTAGATGCAGCGCTGTGCATCTAGTCTGTAAGAGTGGGATGTATAGTTTAGCTAGTGGCCGACTAGCGCTATTGTAGCTCTAGTTCAGATGTAGTGGCTGCGAGAGAGAGCAAAAGCGCAGTCGCTCGATAACTTCTAGCGAGGATGGTCAGCTTGCCTGAACTCCTCCATTTATAGATTGATTTTATTTTTGATATAATATAATATAATATACTATAATATAATATACTATACTATAATATAATATACTATAATATATATAATATAATATACTATAATATTATATAATATACTATAAATATAATATAATATAATATAATATACTATAATATTATATAATATAATATAATATAATATACTATAATATTATATAATATAATGTACTATACTATAATATAATATAATATATTATACTATATTGTAATATAATATACTATAATATATTGTACTATAATATAATATAATATACTAATATATTATACTATAATATAATATGATATGATATGGTTAATAAATATAAACTAAAATATAATGTAATATAAGTTTATTTCATATAGATTATTTTAATATCAATATTACTATAGTTCCTCCTATAATTAATCTTAATTGTATTAATCATCGATCGACTGTATCAATCCCAATAGGGCTGGCTTGTTTTTCTCTTTCAAATAACCATTTATGCAATTTACAAACATTTTTCATTGCACAGATTGGATTATAAATATTTTGATTATGTAAAGTGCATTGTGTTTTGATATTACAATCCAACTCGATCAATGGAGGACATCTCATATCAGATTCGAGTTCTATAATTTTATTGTTAGGAAATATCTTTTTCAACCACTGTTTATTTTCCAGTCCTTTTACATAGATATTTCTACAGTTATAAAAATTTTGTTGTAAAGTAGATCTCAATTTCCTGTATGGTATTTTACCAGAACTCCATAGTATACCTATATGTGAATTATAATTCGTTAATACGTGGATACTTATTTCAAAATACTATTAATGATTATTGAATATAAAAATAGTTACCATGATGATTATTTTCTATCCATCTGTTTATATTTTTATATTTGAAAGATAATTTAAGCCAATGGTAAGGGGGTTTAAAGGAAAGTATATTTGGTTCTAAATTGATTCCAACGATTGAGAAAGCAAGTTCTTTACAAATGAAAACATTGTCATAGCTTTGAAAGCCTTGAATATCCACGATGTAATCCATTTAAAATTAAAAACTTTTTCTCTCTATCCACGTCTAATCAAATGGATGTCTCATCCTATTATGATAAAATTTGTTTGAGAGCGTTCTATATCATTATTTCTTTTTAGTACTAAATGTTTTTCTAGTTGGCGCTGTTGTCGGCATCCCCACTTCTATGAATATCCCTTCCCACAACCGGCAGCGCCGAAGCCGCTGCTTACAGCGCCACCGACTAGCTTTAAAAGACGAAATTCTCTCGAAGACAGCTCAGTCTTTCCAGTCAGTCGACTGGAAAAAATAGTTCTCACAATATATTTTTTTTAATATTATATATTATACTCTATAATCATTCACTTATTAATTCTATATATTGATAATTCATTTTATACTATATATATAACCATTTATTTATACATTCTATATTGATAAAACATTTTATATTATTCATTTCTATAATTAGCTAATATATCTAATAATGTCTTCCATTAAATATATTGAAAAAACTGTACAAAGTTTATGGAAAACATATTTTAAACGAGATATTTCGAATGTTGAAGATTTTATTAGATGGAGGGACATAGCGAAGGTAGCATTAGACAATATCAAAAAGTATATTGAAAGTAGTCCTGATTTAAATAGATCGGTTTTACAAAGATATCAAACATGCTCTTGTCATTTGACTTCACTAGAAATTAAATTCAATAGTCTTATAAAAGTTGGAGGTAATATACAAAAACCTCTACCATCAACTTCTGAACAACAATCACGAGAGGTTGGAGGTGTCGAATGGCGTCCTATTCAATCTGCTTTTAAAACTCGAATTCAAACAGCTATAATTGTTAATCGTATTCATGTAGACATGGAAACTTTTCTGACTGAAGCATATAAACTTTTGAAACTGCAAGTAAAATCAATTCTTTCAATACATAATGCTTTGAAAATAAACACTGAAATGGGAGCTCAGTTTGCTATAAAAAAACAAAATGTAGAGGAGGAAATTCAAATGAAATATTTCAATACAAAAAATGTGAGTATTTATACTACAACTAATCTCGATTCTTGGTTTGAAAATGATATCAAAAAAGTAATTTTAACAAGCATAGAAGAATTTCAAGAACGCGACTCTGGTTGGACATTAAAAACGATTGTTGGCTTGACAATTAATATAAACAAGTACAATCCTATTAAATCAGGTTCATACATTGAATTACCATCATACATAGCAAATAAAAAAGCTTGTGTTAATGTACAAAATCATGATAATCAGTGTTTTAAGTGGGCTGTTCTAGCAGCTCTTCATCCAATTAATCATAATTATAAAGTACAAAATTATAAAAAATATGAAAATGATCTTAATTTTGACGGTATAAGCTTTCCAGTTGAAATTAAAAATATTCAGAAATTTGAGAAACAGAATGATATTTCAATAAATTTATATATACTTAAAAGATATGGTAAAAGGTTTGAAACGTCTCCATGTCACGTAACGAAATTAAAACGATATAAGCACGTTAATCTTCTACTGATTCAAAATCATTATATTGATGAAGAAAATGATGATCAAGAGCGCAATAATCAAGATAATGTTAGTTTGAAATTTCATTATGTATGGATAAAAAATTTGTCTGCATTGATTAGAAGTCAAATAAAAAAAAATTCTAAAAAAATATATCTTTGTGATCGCTGCTTGCATTATTTTGTTGATGAAATTAGTCTTGAAATTCATGAGAAGGACTGTTCGAAAATAAATACATGTGCAATTAAAATACCTCAAAATAATATTCTGAGATTTAAAAATTTCAAACGAAAAGAACAGGTTCCATTTATTATATACGCTGACTTTGAATGTATATTGAAATCAGTAGAAGATGATCGAGTATTTCAAGAACATGAAGCATTTAGTATTGGAATGTATTTAAAATGTAGTTTTGATAACGAAAGATCAATGTATATGTCGTATAGAAAAAAAACAATCGAAGCTGAAACACCTACTCAATGGATTATAAAGCAATTTAAGATATTGTTAGCTGAGCTAGAAAAAATATACAACAATGCTATAGAAATGAATCTTTCAGATATAGAAGAACATGCTTTCCAATTAGCCACAAAGTGTCATATCTGTTTACAGAATTTTAAAAATGGAGAAAAAAAAGTTAGAGATCATTGTCATTTAACCGGTAAATTTAGAGGCGCAGCTCATAACAAATGTAATTTACATTATAGAAATGCTAGTTTCATACCAGTTGTATTTCATAACTTAACAGGCTACGATTCACATTTCATTATAAAAGAAATAGCTACACATCCTGACTTTGAAGGAAATGTTAAAGTATTGGCTGAAAATAAGGAACGATATATATCTTTCACAAAAGAAATTAAAAACAGCTTTATTCACTTTCGATTTATTGATTCATTTCGATTCATGCCATCGTCACTCGATAAACTAGCTTCTTATTTGTCAGAATTAGATATTGTTGAATATGAATTTAAGAAAGACAATTACACTAAAGAACAGATTGAATTACTAAAGAGAAAGGGCGTCTTTCCGTACGAATATGTGAATAGTTTTGAGAAATTAAATCAGCTTTACTTGCCTAGTATAGAATCATTTCATAGTCAATTAATAGACTGTAATATCACTCAAACTGAATATCAGCATGCTCAAAATGTTTGGAATACTTTTAATATTAAAGACTTAGGAATGTATTCTGATTTATATTTGAAAGCGGATGTACTTCTATTAGCCGATGTTTTTGAAAATTTCCGTAAGACATGCTTACAGTCATATAAGCTCGATCCAGCACACTATTATACAACACCAGGATTAACGTGGGATGCAATGTTACAGTATACAGAAATTGAGCTAGAGCTTCTGACTGATATTGATATGATATTATTTATACAAAAAGGTATTCGAGGTGGTATCAGTCAATGTTGTAATTGATATGCTAAGGCTAATAATAAATATATGGGTGCTGATTTCAATGAAAATGAATTGAGTAAAATTTTAATGTATTATGATGTTAATAATCTTTATGGTTGGGCTATGACACAGTCTCTACCGTATGGAAATTTTAAATGGGTTAAATGTATTGATAGCAATGACTTTTTTAATGTTTCGGATGATAATGATGTCGGTTTCATTTTGGAAGTAGATTTAGAGTATCCAAAAGAGCTTCATGATATTCATAAAGATCTCCCACTGTGTCCGGAACATAGAGCACCACCTGGTTCAACTCAAAAGAAACTTCTTACAACATTATATAACAAAGAGAACTATGTGATTCATTATCGAGCATTAAAACAGGCTTTGCAATACGGACTTAAGCTTACAAAGATACATCGAGCACTACAATTCCATCAAAAGTCATGGCTCAAATCTTATGTAGATTTAAATACTGAAAAGAGAAAACAATCTAGGAATGAATTTGAAAAACTTTTTTATAAACTCATGGTGAATGCAGTATATGGGAAAACGATGGAAGATGAACGTAAAAGAAAGGATGTAAAGTTAATTAATAAATGGCATGGGCGATATGGAGCAGAAGCACGAATTGCTCTGCCTAATTTTCATAGTAGTGCTGTATTTGATGAAAATCTAGTCGCAGTACAATTGTCATGGACAACCATAGGTATAAATAAACCGATATACACAGGACTTTGCGTTCTAGATCTTTCAAAAACACTAATGTATGACTTTCATTACGGTTATATGTTGAATCGAGTTGGCTCTAAATGTAAATTACTATATACCGATACCGATAGTTTTAATATATGA
>JACCIB010000170.1:0-292740 GCA_018906965.1 Philotrypesis tridentata | reverse complement strand
AGGATACATCTATCATGTTATAGAAGAAAAGAATTTTCTTGGGACGTGAAAAGCTAGTGAAAGTGTTGTATTTTTTAAGTATCAAGAAAGTTTTTTGGGTGGTTATGCAACTGTTACAAAATTTTTTACTTTTCCTTTCGTCTCCTGGAGGTAGACTCTCCGGTTGTGTCCTCGAAAGGGATCCTTATGACCAGCTAGTGAAAGTGTTTTATTTTCATCGTCAAGAATCCAAGAAAGTTTGTACAGAATTCTCAGTTTATAAGTGCTCATGACAAGCTAGTGAAAGTATTTTATTATCATTGTTCCAGAATTGAAGAAACTTTTTACAGATTCTTCAAGTGATGTGAAAAATGTTTTGTCAAGATTTATAATTATTATAAAAGTTCAGAAGACAAGTGGTTTCCAAGTTTTCTCAATTTTAAGAGTGCGAGTAAACTAAGTTTCCAGATGTATCGAGACTTTTTTCCAAGGGAAAAATGTTTTGTTTTATAAGGTAACGAGAACTTATGAAGGCATACATCTATCATGTTATAGAAGAAAAGAATTTTCTTGGGACGTGAAAAGCTAGTGAAAGTGTTGTGTTTTTTAAGTATCAAGAAAGTTTTTTGGGTGATTATGCAACTGTTACAAAATTTTTTACTTTTCCTTTCGTCTCCTGGGAGGTAGACTCTCCGGTTGTGTCTCGAAAGGGATCCTTATGACCAGCTAGTGAAAGTGTTTTATTTTCATCGTTCAAGAATCCAAGAAAGTTTGTGCAGAATTCTCAGTTTATAATTGCTCATGACAAGCTAGTGAAAGTATTTTATTATCATTGTTCCAGAATTGAAGAAAATTTTTACAGATTCTTCAAGTGATGTGAAAAATGTTTTGTCAAGATTTATAATTATTATAAAAGTTCAGAAGACAAGTGGTTTCCAAGTTTTTCTCAATTTTAAGAGTGCGAGTAAACTAAGTTTCCAGATGTATCGAGACTTTTTCCAAGGGAAAAATGTTTTGTTTTATAAGGTAACGAGAACTTATGAAGGCATACATCTATCATGTTATAGAAGAAAAGAATTTTCTTGGGACGTGAAAAGCTAGTGAAAGTGTTGTGTTTTTTAAGTATCAAGTAAGTTTTTTGGGTGGTTATGCAACTGTTACAAAATTTTTTACTTTTCCTTTCGTCTCCTGGGAGGTAGACTCTCCGGTTGTGTCTCGAAAGGGATCCTTATGACCAGCTAATGAAAGTGTTGTGTTTTCATCATTTAAGTATCAAGAAAGTTTGTGCAGAATTCTCAGTTTATAAGTGCTCATGACAAGCTAGTGAAACTATTATATTAACATTGTTCCAGAATTGAAGAAAATTTTTACAGATTCTTCAGATTATATGAGGAAATAAGTATTTTGTGATGTGACAAGCTGGTTAAGTGCGTTTACTATATTCCTCGATTGCTGATCTTCTTGTGAATAATTGTTAACTTTTCCTTTCGTCTCCTGGGAGGTAGACTCTCCGGCTGTGTCTCGAAAGGGATCCTTATGACCAGCTAGTGAAAGTGTTTTATTTTCATCGTTCAAGAATCGAAGAAAATTTTTACAGAATCTTCAGATTATATAAGAAAATAGCTATTTTGCGTTGTGACAAACTAATGAAGTGTTAAGAATATTTATCTTTCATGCTAGAAGTTTGTGCAGTTGTTGAAATGGATATGAATAATTATTAAATTTCCTTTCGTCTCCTGGGAGGTAAACTCTCAGGCTATGTATCGAAAGGAATCCTTATGACCAGCTAGTGAAAGTGTTTTATTTTTATTGTTCAGGAATGGAAGAAAATTTTTATAAAATTTTCAGATTATATAAGGAAATTACTATTATGTGATGTGATAAGCTAGTGAAGTTTTAAGAATATTTATCTTTCATGCTGGAAATTTGTGCAGTGGTTGAAATGGATATGAATAATTATTAACTTTTCCTATCGTCTCCTGGGAGGTAGACTCTCAGGCTATGAATCGAAAGGGATCCTTATGACCAGCTAGTGAGTGTTCTATTTTCATCGTTCAAGAATCGAAGAAAAGATTTATAGAATTTTCAGATTAATAAGGAAATAATTTTCTTGTAATGTGACAAACTAGTGAAGTGTTACGAATATTCATCTTGCTTTATGAAACAGCAATTTTACACAATAATCAGCATGGATGGATATAATAATTTGGATATTAAATCTAGAATACCTGCACAGCTTAAGTGTTGAGTAAATTAATTTTTTCTTATAAATAAATAAGAATAATTTTTCAATTTTTTTTCTTCATTTTATTTTTTATTTTCTAATTTTGTGGAGGAACAATGTCTCCTTGAGGAGCATTGTCTCCTTGTACAGCATTATCTGCTGGCACATCTTGTATGGCATCATCGTCCTCTCCCTCATATCTATTGTATTGGCGTCGAGGCCTTTGACGTCTGACCTGGTCAGAACGTGTTTGCTCCACGTTCGACATGGCCATGAAGCTCATAAAATCCGCCAAATTTTTGAGATTTTGCTGATAGGGGTTCAGCCTCCTTCTTCTAAAGTTTCTTGAACTCCTACCAGCCCTCGTGCCTCTTCTGCCTAAAGGATTCAATTATTATTTATTATTTTTTTTGCTTAAATATATTAAGTATTTTAAATACCAAATAATAAATTGGTCCTGTACCTTGATTGCCATAGTTGTTGTTGTTGCCATTGTTGTTGTTGCCATTGTTGTTGGCTGCACCAGCTCCTGCTAAATTACAAAAATATGTAATTATTAATTTAGTTTTACTGGGTGGCGTATAAAGGCCTATAGAGGGATATGGATCCAAGTCTCCTTTGACTAGCTGGTTTCCAAATCTCAATTATGTGATACATAATAATTTTTATATTTACCATTTACATCAATTTGCATCTGGTTCGTCATTATTATTTTCTGAAAATGAAAAATGAGTTTGAAAGTTTAGTAACAATTTATAACATATATTATGTGTGGATGATTCTCTGACAAATTCTAGCTTTCCAGAAAACGTACAAATACATTTGTTCTGTAGAAAGATATGTTTATTTATGTTTATAAATTAATTTATAACAAGTATTTTGAGACTAAGTTTAAATTGTAAAATAATAACTACCAGACTATGATAGTTTGGATGAATTTTTTACAATAAATAAAAATATTGATTAATTATGTATAAGAAAAGACAAAAGGGCTTATTCTAACAGACATGAATGCATTTTTAAATATTCAATGTATTTTATAACAGCTAAGTTTTATATTATATACTATAGCCTTTTATTTCATAGTAAGCGCACAATTTGTATTTGGTTTACACTATATAATAGGCGAACAGATGTATTTGGATAGCAGATTAACGATGATTTTAATTTAAAAAAACATGATCTAATCTAAAAAAATTACCAGTATTGATTGTACATTCATGTTAATAGATTTGGCTTACAACGAGAAGTCAACTCTCTGTACTATACACAAGATAATTAGGGAACACATATTACAATAACAGATTATGAAAGATTTTAATTAAAAATCATATGATCTAAAACAAAGTATTACTAGTAATAATAGTAAGCCTGCATTATATTTATAGATTTGTCTAACGAGAGCCAACTCTCTATACTATAAATTTTAGCTGTATTTGGGCACTTCCTACACGCATCATCTAATATTATATTTAATTAATTTAATATTTCTTAACATTTTTACTTATCTATCAGGAAGAGAATATATATAATTATTTTATGAGTAATGCATATATTACTCATTTCATTTTATTTAACAAGCGCATCAAACTCCTTATTCAAAAATATTACTTACAGTAATAAATAAGACTGATTCATTAAAGTCTGCTGTTTATAAATTTCTTTTTACGCCAAGTTCATTGGATCACCTGTAACAGAGAAAGAATAATTTATTTTTAAACAAAGAATCATGTTCTATTATCATAAAGTTAATTTATTTGAAGGTAACTAAAAGATACTTATCTGACAGAGAGAGATCCGTTGATAGTATTTTCATCATAATATGTCATCTTTTCTGTAAATGCATTTTTTTACTTGAAACTTATTGCAGGTTCTAGATTAAACATTAGAGGTTTTTAACGCGATTTAAATAATATAATTTGTCATAAACTCGGAGATCCACGTGGAGGTTATAAACTAGCAGAAACCAACAGTAGATTAGTACTTCAGGTTAAACATAATTATAGTACAAAAGTGAGTTGGCACTAAATTATGGGGATATAGAGATCCCTATAACGAAGCTATGATGCACAGAACAGTAACTGCAATGAGTATCTGGTTAACTCTATGAAGTGTTAGTCTATGGTTGGTTTCTGCTGGTTCACCTCCGCGAGAATCTTCAAGTTTATTATAAATTATATTATTTAAATCGCGTTAAAAACCCCTAAAACTCGTACTACGCGTGTACATCATGGTACATCTATTGAAATAGGACATTATACAAATATCGTTCGCCAAAGTAACCAATGGTTTGAAATAAATGATCAGCTTGTTAAACAAAGAACATGGCCTCGTGGCGCGAAAGATGCCTATTTATTTTTTTTAGAAGAAATGACTTAAATTATTAAATTAATTAATATCTTTATCCCGTGTCCATGTACAACGATATGTGTTTGTGTAAATTTATTTTTCCTTGAATGATCTTTATTTTTTCATACTATCTGTATCATGTAAATAATTATGTTAAATAGAGTGAAGTTTAGTGTCAAATTTGTGGATTAGGCCTACAGGGGATACCACAACTTTATTGACATTATCTTTTATAATTTTTCACAATGTTGAAATTCGATTGTAATTTTCTTAAAGTTTACTGAATTATGTGGTTTGCATTAAAAATGGTAATACTTCTATCATAAAGAATCATACGGATTTTAAAAGTAACTTACATAAACTTCTTTTTTTTTATTCATAATATTATAATAAAGATTAAATTGTGAAGGATATGAGGTAAACTTGTATAAATATTAAAATGCTACATCACTCATGTTCTGTTGACAATAATATCCACAAGGTACAAAAGAAGTCTCTACGTCTAAAATTATTGTTCATTAATTAGCTGATAATTGCTTTGTTGAAAATACTTTCAAAAAGCAATTATCAAATAATTTATGAACAATAATTTTATACGTACAGACTTCTTTTGATTTATATTTACAAGACAAATATTATGGAACTTCACATAAAAGTTAGTGCCAATAAAGAAAAAAAAAACGCGCCATTCTATTTACCTCGACGGTGGTGTGGAAAAGATAGATATTTCTTTTTTGAATGATAATGATCCAAAAATAACTATTTGCTGTACAGATGGTGTCGAAAAAATAATTATTATCGCAATAATACATAAGCATATGTACATTAATTTTTTAAATTTATAACTTCTTCAGTTGATGTTAATCGTTCATTATAATTTAGGTATTATATACCATTTAAAAGTAGTGAAATCTTCCCACCCCCCCCCCCCAAATAAACCTTTTAAAGGTAAAAGGCTGGCAAGTATAAGGTCGTTTTTTCTATAAGATTTATCCATCTCCTTTTCTCCTTCCTCCTTCCTCCTTCTCCTTTTCTCCTTCCTCCTTCCTCCTTCACCTTTTCTCCTTCCACACCTTTTCTCCTTCCACACCTTTACACTTTCTCCTTCTTCCTTCCTCCTTCCTTCCTCCTTCTCCTTTTCTCCTTCTTCCTTCCTCCTTCACTTTTTCTCCTTCCACATCTTTACACTTTCTCCTTCTTCCTTCTTCCTTCCTCCTTCCTCCTTCATCCTTCCTCCTTCTCCTTTTCTCCTTCCACATCTTTACACTTTCTCCTTCCTCCTTCTCCTTTTCTCCTTCCACATCTGTACAATTTCTCCTTCCTCCTTCTCCTTTTTTGCTTTCTCAAATTCCTACCAGCTCTTACTCCTCGTCTAACTATTAACTTATTTTTTCTTTTTTTAATCATTACATATCATTTTATTTAATTTTAATGCACACTTTAAAGAAATAGGTAAATTACTGAAGGACGATAAGAAACGTGTTAATAATGCAGTGATTAAAAAGATATTTATGATCATTTAACAAATAATTATGTTAGGAAAAATTCTTCTTCAATTTTGAAAAGGTCTTTTTTTACCTCGTAAATGAGTGAATCACATTAAGATGAATAATCCGAAACTCTCATCTAGGATAATATGTACGCGTAAGCATCTTCGCGTTAAGGGTCTGTTGGACATACTGTTATTTCTTTAGCATCATTTCTGTATACCTTCGTTTTACAAAAATTCCAATTTTAATTTTAACACAAGAAAGTTATGATATCATTAAATAAATTGGCAAGTTTTTTTTATAAAAAACAACTGCTTTGAAATAAATAAATAACTCGTTTAAATATAAATTTTCGAACTCTCGATTTCGAACCCTTATTGGTGAAAATTCAAATCTATCTATCTATGAAAATATGAACGCGTAAACATCTTCACGTTAAGGGCCTGTTAGATAGACTACCATTTCTTTAGTGTTACTTCTCCTATACCTTCGATTTAATAAAAATTTCAATTTTAATTTCAACAAAAGAAAGTTATGATATCAATAAATAAATTGGCAAGTTCTTTTATAAAAAGCAATGAATTTGAAATAAGTAAATAAGCATTTAAAAGGGGGAGGATTATAAATATACATGTATTTAAATAAACACATGAAATTGTAGCATGTGAAAAGGTGGATAGCCTGTGAAAATGCACAGTCGGGTACAATTAAAACTTTGAATAAATGCGACTGCTGCCACGTTCTGCGCATTCTATCTGACGTTTGGTGACCGATCACGATGACGCCGTATTTACCGTGGGAGATTAGGCCACCATATTTCCGGTAAATTGAGCGTTGCGTAATCGGTCACAAACATGCGCAGAACGTAGTGCCAATATGGTATTATTCAAAGTTTTAATTGCACCCAACTATACATGTAATAGAATCGCACGATGTTCTTACATGATATTATCACATGACAAATGTGCCCATAATATGTAGTAATATCATGTTTGTCTAATATGATTATGTAATTTAACAACATTGTTTCGCATCATGAAAACTTTTTCTTTTATTTATGGAAGCAAGGAGCGGATGTACAATCTACTCTACTTAGTAATTCAGTAAATGTGTTGCTATCCTTATTTCATTAAAAATCTATGTCTAGGACGATTATATGCAATTATATATGAGATTTAAATTCTGTTGATACAATATATCGATCCTACATTTAAAAAAAAAACAGGAACAAATTCTATCATGTAGTACGCAATTTTTTTTACGAAAAAACTTGCCGTCCCGTCCTATCATAGATAACGATGGATACGATCTTCAAATTATGCAAGGTTAACCAAAGTAACTTGTTCATAAAACACCGTTAGAAAATCTCTGAATCAATTTTTTATTCAATATTTATTTATTACTGTCTTTAACCAATTTTTGAAGTATTCTAACTCAATCTTGCACTCATTCTAAGCTCTATTTTTGATTATTTGTATGTATGTATGTTTTACAAAACTGTTATTATTATCGGAAGATTACAGTAAGTTGATTAAAGATAATTCTAACTATTATTACGTATTAAAAAAATGTTATAAAATAAATTTCTATGACACAAGTTGGAAAATAAATCAAGCTTAAAAATGTTAAATTAATATTTACTTGATATAGTTTACAGCTTTTAGTTTTAAATCTTTACTTAATTAAAAATGGAATTCTAATTATTATTATTATTTGAGGCCGTCGTTCTCACAGTTTAATATAATGCTTTGAGTAGTTCCCATTGCAGGATAATAGGACGATAATTTAACTATATTAAAAATGTTATGCTATTGTTAATTTCACACTGACATTTAGTAGTTCATCGATTATCTATGATAGAATTTGTTCCTGTTTTTTTTTTAAATGTAGGATCGATATATTGTATCAACAGAATTTAAATCTCATATATAATTGCATATAATCGTCCTAGACATAGATTTTTAATGAAATAAGGATAGCAACACATTTATTGAATTACTAAGTAGAGTAGATTGTACATCCGCTCGTTGCTTCCATAAATAAAAGAAAAAGTTTTCATGATGCGAAACAATGTTGTTAAATTACATAATCATATTAGACAAACATGATATTACTACATATTATGGGCACATTTGTCATGTGATAATATCATGTAAGAACATCGTGCGATTCTATTACATGTATAGTTGGGTGCAATTAAAACTTTGAATAATACCATATTGGCACTACGTTCTGCGCATGTTTGTGACCGATTACGCAACGCTCAATTTACCGGAAATATGGTGGCCTAATCTCCCACGGTAAATACGGCGTCATCGTGATCGGTCACCAAACGTCAGATAGAATGCGCAGAACGTGGCAGCAGTCGCATTTATTCAAAGTTTTAATTGTACCCGACTGTGCATTTTCACAGGCTATCCACCTTTTCACATGCTACAATTTCATGTGTTTATTTAAATACATGTATATTTATAATCCTCCCCCTTTTAAATGCTTATTTACTTATTTCAAATTCATTGCTTTTTATAAAAGAACTTGCCAATTTATTTATTGATATCATAACTTTCTTTTGTTGAAATTAAAATTGAAATTTTTATTAAATCGAAGGTATAGGAGAAGTAACACTAAAGAAATGGTAGTCTATCTAACAGGCCCTTAACGTGAAGATGTTTACGCGTTCATATTTTCATAGATAGATAGATTTGAATTTTCACCAATAAGGGTTCGAAATCGAGAGTTCGAAAATTTATATTTAAACGAGTTATTTATTTATTTCAAAGCAGTTGTTTTTTATAAAAAAAACTTGCCAATTTATTTAATGATATCATAACTTTCTTGTGTTAAAATTAAAATTGGAATTTTTGTAAAACGAAGGTATACAGAAATGATGCTAAAGAAATAACAGTATGTCCAACAGACCCTTAACGCGAAGATGCTTACGCGTACATATTATCCTAGATGAGAGTTTCGGATTATTCATCTTAATGTGATTCACTCATTTACGAGGTAAAAAAAGACCTTTTCAAAATTGAAGAAGAATTTTTCCTAACATAATTATTTGTTAAATGATCATAAATATCTTTTTAATCACTGCATTATTAACACGTTTCTTATCGTCCTTCAGTAATTTACCTATTTCTTTAAAGTGTGCATTAAAATTAAATAAAATGATATGTAATGATTAAAAAAAGAAAAAATAAGTTAATAGTTAGACGAGGAGTAAGAGCTGGTAGGAATTTGAGAAAGCAAAAAAGGAGAAGGAGGAAGGAGAAATTGTACAGATGTGGAAGGAGAAAAGGAGAAGGAGGAAGGAGAAAGTGTAAAGATGTGGAAGGAGAAAAGGATTTAATACACAGTGATTTGAAAGAAGGTTATGTTTCCAGGATTGATGTTGGTAATGAGAATGTGTTTTTGGGAGAAGGAATAGTAGTCAATGAAGATGATACTTGCAAGATTTTGGCTATAAATACAGATGAAAAGGACGTGACTATTGAGGTGAATCCGAGGGAGTTGATACCATTTGAGATGGAGGCTAATTTCTCAGAAGAGCCGGATAGTGAGTTT
The DNA here is from genome assembly GCA_018906965.1 of Philotrypesis tridentata. Taxonomy (NCBI): domain Eukaryota; kingdom Metazoa; phylum Arthropoda; class Insecta; order Hymenoptera; family Pteromalidae; genus Philotrypesis; species Philotrypesis tridentata. The sequence goes on along the minus strand of JACCIB010000170.1, from coordinate 283,134 downwards.
GAAGGACAAAGAATTGTAGATAATACAGAAAGGTTGAGAAGAGTGAAGCAGGTGGTTAGACGACAGCATTTGAATAAGGAAGAATTACAAATAGTTGATGGGATATTGGAAGATTATTTAGATAGGTTTTTATTACCAGGAGATAAGTTGCCATGTACTAATATGATTCAGCATTATATATTTTTGGAGGATAATGTTCCAATTAATACGAAACAATATAGGCATCCGCCGAAACATAAACAGGTGGTAAAGGAGAGTGTTGAAAAGAAGTTGAAGGATAAGATTATAAGAGAATCGAATTCGCCGTGTAATTCTCCGATATGGATTGTGCCGAAAAAACCAGATAGTCATGGTAATCCGAGGTGGCGAATGGTTATTGATTTCAGAGAATTGAATAAGAAGACTATTAGAGATGCTTATCCGTTACCAAATATTGCTGATATTATGGATCAATTAGGAGGAGCAATTTATTTTTCGATTTTTGATTTGGCGAGTGGTTTTCAACAAATTCCTATGGCACCGGAGGATTGTTATAAAACAGCTTTTTCAACAATTAATGGACATTATGAGTATACACGCATGCCAGAAGGTTTAAAAAATGCAACTGCGACGTTTCAGAGATTAATGGAGAAGGTTTTGAGAGGATTGCAAAATATAGAAATGTTGGTGTATTTAGATGATATAATTGTCTACAGCAGAGATTTGACTGAACATGAATGGAGGATAAGAAAATTAATGGAGAGATTGAGGGAAGCGAAATTGGTATTACAACCTGATAAGGTGGAGTTTTTCAGGACAGAGGTTGCGTTTTTAGGACATATTATTAGTGCAAGAAGAATAGAACCGAATCCGCAGAAAGTAGAAGCAATTACAAAGTTGGCGACACCGAAAAGTGGTAAAAATGTGCGAGAAATTTTGGGTATGTTTGGTTATTATAGGAAATATATCAAAGATTTTGCAGTGATTGAGAGGCCTATGAGGAATTTGGTGAAAGATGGTGTGAAGTTTGAGTGGACAGAAGATTGTGAGAACAGTTTTCAAACTTTGAAGGAATGTTTGATAAATCCGCCTATTTTACAGTTTCCAGATTTTGAAAAAGAATTCATTTTAACAACTGATGCTTCAGATATAGCGATTGGTGCAGTGTTGAGTCAAGAGAATGATGGATTTGAGCATCCTATTCAGTTTTTATCCAGAACATTGACTAAAGCTGAGAGAAATTATTCGACGACTGAAAAAGAGTGTTTGGCTGTGTTGTATGCGTTACATCAGTTTAGACCATATTTATTGTGTAAGAAGTTTACGTTAGTTTGTGATCATGAACCATTGAATTGGATGCATACGAGAAAAGATCCAGGACAAAGGCTTATGAGATGGATGTTTAGATTCACGGGATATGAATATACTTTTAAATACTCAAGCCAGGAAAATTGAATAAGAATGCAGATGCTCTTTCGAGGAATCCGCCAGAAATCAGTGAAGAACAGATAAATAAAAATTTACCAGGGATTAAAATGATGGTAATAGAAGAAAAAGAGAAATCTGATGAAAACAAGGCGAAGAGTATTGTGTCATCAGTGAAGAGCAAAATTTTTAATAGGAGCAGAGTACAATCTGAAGTTGAAGAAGTGAAAAGATCGAGAGGTAGACCTGTAGGAGCGAAGACTAATAAAATGGCACCAGAGTTAGATCATAGTGTTATTGCTCAGAGGACTAGAAACAAGGCTCAGGTTACGTCTAAGGTTGCAGAGTATATTAAACAAGGAGCTTTACCGAAGTCAACGAGATCAGTGAAAAGATCGCAGAGTGAGAGAGTTTCATCGAGGTCAACGTTATCGAAATCTAGTGATTTGGAGAATAGTGATAGTGATTCAAATGTATCAATGAAAGTGAATTCATCGAGAGGGAGGTTGAGTACGACAGCGTTATCATCTACAGGGATTTATAGTAGTGAAAAGGAGAAACCGCCTTTGAAAGATCCTAGATATAGTGGAATTAGAATGGAAAAGACGACAGATGTTTCAGATGTAGAAGGCAGTGGTACTGATGAAGGCGAACAGAATAGAACTGTGAGGAATATTGGAATAGATGTGAGTGAAGTTAGTCAATCTGAGAGTAGAATAATTACAGAGAGTGATAGTGAGCGGAGTATTTCTATTAGAACGAGTTTGAGTAGAAGAGAGGTGGAAGAAGCTAGTAGGAAGTTAGAAGAAAGTATGGCTAGACATCAAAATGAAGACGTTGGAGTAGAAGAGGAGGGTAAAGATTATGATATACCTATTACGCATTTTTCTGAGGATGAAGAAGTGAATGATGAGATGAGGTTTAGGTTGCATGAATTGAATCCGCATTATGGTACTGTTCAAATGGATGAAGTTTTGGGAGAAAGAGTTAGAGAATTGATAGATAAAACACAGGAGAAGGTACAGAAGAGAAGGTACAGAAAAACTAATGTAACTAGGAATCATCAAATTGGATAATGTGAGAGATTCTTTGTCAGATAGAGATACATCGGCAACGAGTGAAATAATGATATTTCCATCTAGAGGGAGAATTTCAGAGACAACAAAGATAGGTGATATTAAACCACAAGCGAAGAGTACACCTGGTAGATTGGGAGATGTTAGAAGGAGGTCTAATGTGCTTGCTGATGTGAAAGAAAGGGAAGAAAATACGTATAATATTGAGTATTCGAGGCCGGTGGAGGATACGTTATCTGTGATATTGATGCCAGATGTGAATGATTTGAATGATTTGAATAAATATGATAGTGGAGAGTCTGATGGAGGAAAGAGAGAATATGATACAATTGAGGAAAGGTTAGTAGAATCAGTGAAGGATAGTAATGTGTTGAGTGTGAGGGATTGTTGACTTATAAGAAGGATAATATAGTTCATTTTATAACTAGAGATTGTGAGGCAGATACATCAATAACGAGATTGTTGAATGATATTGGTGCAATAGATTTATTTAATTTGAAAAAGAAGAAACCTTTTGTGGGTCAAATATTAATAACGCCATATAAGAAGTATAATGTTTTTTCTTTAGTAGTCAAGGAAAAGCAGTTTAGTGTGGTAACCTTGGAAAATGTGAATAAGTGTTTGGGTAACTTGAAGAGAGTTTTGGATTACAGGCATGTTGGGAGTTTTAGAATTTCCAGGAAAGGTGATTTAACAGACGTTTTGGAGCCTGGATTGATGAGTGAATTATTGAAGAGGCATTTTTATAATTCGAACATTGTTGTGACGGTTTGTTATGGAAAAGTGGAGTTACCAGTTGAAAAAGACAGGAGAAAAATAATAAGTGTGTTACATGATAGTTTGACAGGAGGACATAAAGGGATTAATCAAACTTATCAGAAGATAAGGGAGAGATTTTATTGGCCAGGTATGAGAAACGATGTTCAAAATTATATAAGGAAGTGCAGTGGTTGTCAAGAGCAAAAGATTGAGAGGTTTAAGATAAGGGAACCTATGATTATAACGGATACGCCGATTGAAGCGTTTGATAAGGTTTCAATTGATACGGTTGGTAAATTGAGAATAACACCGAGTGGGAATCAGCATTTGTTGACCATGCAATGTAATTTGACCAAATATTTAATTGCAATTCCAATTAAAAATTTATATGCGACCACTATTGCAGATGCTTTAGCGAGGCATTTGATTTGTAGATTTGGGGCACCGCGAGCAATTTTATCAGATAGGGGTACTAGTTTTTTGTCGGATATAGTAGAATCAATGTTGAAAATTTTTAAAATAGATCATTTAAAAACATCGGGTTATAGACCGCAAACGAATGGTTCTTTAGAGAGGAGTCATGCACCGTTAGTTGAATTTATTAGAATTTATTCTCAAAAATATGATGATTGGGATAAATTAGCGCCTTTTGCTACATTTACTTATAATACGAGTGTTCATACAGCTACGAATTTTACGCCTTTTGAATTAGTTTTTGGGAGAGTAGCGCGTTTACCAATTAAAATTCCGTCAAATGAAAAATTGAGAACTTATCATACTTATATTAGAGATTTAGTGTTGCGTTTGAATGAAATGAAGATTTTAGCGGGAGAAAAACAGATTGTAGAGAAATTGAAATCAAAAGAGAGATATGATAAAAAAACTAAGGAGTTTAAGGTTAAAGTAGGGGGGTATGCTCGTATCATTAAGGAAGTGAGGACCAATAAATTTGACCCATATAGAAGTCAACCTTTAAAAATTGTGGAGTTTGTTGGGAGAAAGAATGTAATATTGGAGTATCCTGATGGAAGGCGAATTAGGAAGCATATTGATAAATTAAAGGTTGCAGAGGAGGATCATAATTTTGATGAATCAGAATTTTCTGGTTATTAATTATAATATAATTACAGGATGAAGTGTTTAGTTGGAATGTTTATGTTATTGTGTGTGAAGACCATAAACAGTGGACCCATATTTCAAAATGAAATATTGACCCCAAATCCTGGTATTTATTTTGAGAAATTGGAAAATGTTCGTACAGAACGTGCTTTTTGGAAGATTAAAATCTTCATTAAAGTGGATGAATTTTTATCATTTCATGGACCCGTGAAACATTATAAGGAGTTAATGGAGGAATGTTCACAAGTTGTAGACCAAACTAAGTGCAGAAGTGCATTGGATGCAGATAGAATTGAATTGAAAGAACAAAATTTGAATGAACTTCAGGAGAAGATACGTGATACTGTTAAGACTATTGGACAAGTTCAATTTCCGGTAGTTAAGGACCCGAGTAGTATTAGAATGAAAAGATTGATTCCATTAGGAATAGTTGGTAGTGTGAGTAAGAGTTTGTTTGGATTAGTAACTTCTGATGGTATTGACAGTGTTAACAAAAATATAGACCAAGTGTTTCACGATCAAACAGAAATGGTGCATTTGATGGAGGAAAATTCTCATATTGTTTCGACCCAATTTGAAGAATTGTTTAATGTAACTAGGAATCATCAAGTGGTGTTACAAGCTTTTCAGGTATCTTTGAAAGGAATGATGGATAAGTTAAATAAGGAGAGTGAGCAGTTAATGTATTTAATGTATAATACAGCATATGTGAGGAAATTAGATTCACATATGGACCATTTGATTCGGAGTAATGAGAAAATTCTGGATGTTTTGAGAAAATTGAAGGAGGGGAGAGTTCATTCGGAGTTGATTAAAGCAGATGTTTTGGATAAAATAGTTGGAGATATTAAAAAATCTAGTGATGATTTAGATTTTCCAATTCCGGTGGAGCATATCAGGAGTGAGGAAATTGTGAAAATTTCGAAGGTAGATGCAATTCATCAGGATGGCAAGACGATAATAGTTTTATATGTACCTTTAGTTGATAGAATTTCTTATCAATTATATAAAATGCATAGTGTTAACATACCACAAGTGATTAATCAGAATATTAAAGGATCATTATATATTCAACCATCTCATGAATATTTAGCTTTGAGCAGTGATCAGGAGAAATATTTTAAATTTGATCAAGACCCAGATGTGATATGTATAAAGACCCATTATGCACATATTTGTCCAGCATTAGAAGTGTTACAAGATACTTCAGCTTCAAAAGACTGTGAAGTTAATTTGTTATTGAATCCGCATAAAAAGGAGTTTAATAATTGTGATATCAAGTATCAAAATTATTTTAGGACCCAATGGAAGTATTTGAGTAGTGATAAATCTTAGTTGTATTCAATGTGTGAGTCTGAAAAAGTGAGGATTTCATGTATGAATAATCAAGAGGTGAATTTAATGCTGAATGATACAGGAGTTTTGAGACTAGCTTCTGGATGCAAAGGGAGAACAGACAGTGTTGTAATATTTGGAGAAGAGATCAGAAATGATGAAAATTTGTATGTGTATAGACCAGATATTAGTTTGAAATTCAATGAAATATATGAAATATTTAATAAACATCGTTCGTATGAAATGAATGATGATGAGATGAAAGAGATCATTGGACCAGTGCTTACTTTAGATAAAGTGAAATCATTACATGATATTATGATTGAAATGGATCATATAGGGAAGCATAAAAGAGAGAGTTATGATTCGAGTAAGATGTTTTATGGAGGGTTGAGTTTGCAGTTGATAATGATTTTGTTGGTAGTTGGATTAATTGTTGGGATGAAATGTGGGATAAAATTTCCATGTTTGAAACGGAAGATCATGAGAAACGTTATGACCATGAGTATAGAGTAGTGAGGAAAAAATGGAGGAATCGGTCGGGAAGGGTTGATTCTGGTAAAGGTCGTGAGATGAAGGAAGTTGGTGTAGGAGATGATAAAATTGTTATTGACCCAAGTGATAGTATCGTGAATGATTCACATGAAGTTAGCGTTGATAAGGATGATGTTGTTTTTAAACATAATGCTGAGCATTAGTGTTATATATTGGACCAAAATTTTTTCATATAGACCCAAATGAATTTTTATGATATGATGTTTTCATCTGTTGTAAATAGACCAATTTGACCCATGTGTTTGTCTTTGTGTTTTTGTTTCTTTTTGTTTTTTTTGTATTTTATTCTTGTATATGTAAATTGCAGGAACGTAGAGATGTCGTATCGCAGAGATTTAGAAATGTTACATCGTAGATCAGTAATATTTTATTTCAAAGGATATGCATCATTGACCCAGATGATGGAAATGATACCGCAGATTCCATTACCTGAAGCAGTTTATTTCAAGCGTGTGATGAGAATCAAGGATATGAAGTATGTTAATAAGCTCATTGGGAGATATGACAATGAAGCGACTGCGAATATTGTGCAGAGAAAGAAGCAAGATCAATTTTATAACAATATTGGACCATATGATTTGGAATTTTATGATAAAGATAACATCAGTAATGAGTTTTCATTGTCTAAAATTACCAATGAAGCAGCTAGGACCTATGAAAAAAATGTGTTGACCAAGAGGAACAAGAATTTTAGACCAAGACCGAATGTGGTAGAATCTGTTAAGGAACCAAAGGTGAGATCAGAAGTGCATACTGTAAGAAAGGAAAGATCTGTGAAGAAGGGTAATAGATTGTTTTGTTGATTGCCGTGGGAAGGAACAGATGAAGAGAAGGATGAGATGTTTTTTAAACATTTTATGCAATTTGGCAGTATTAATTATTATGAGACTGTGCGTAATAAGCAAGGGAGATTGTGCTTTGGTTTTGTGCAGTATTTCACAGATGTTGATGCTGAGCATGCCATGCAGAAGTGTGATTCTATATACAGACCAACTATTGCTGCATTGAAAAAGGACCCGAAAAATAAGTTTCCTGTGGGAACGAAGAAATTTCATGATTTGTGTGGACAAGAAATTGATGTGCATATATTTGCATTACATGAAGATACATGTTGGAAGGTGTTGCAGTATAAGAAGAATATGGAGAAGGTGAAATTTTTGGGAAAGGACAAGGCAGCTGAAGATCTCAGAGATGTCATTTCGTTAAGGAAAAGATCTAGGAGCAATGATGAGAAAGATAGGGTGATATGTGAAAAGATAGGAGCGTTGGAGGTGAATAGAATGACATCATCTGAACCAGGACCCTCTGGTTTACAGAGCAAAAATAGTGATGATGACGACCATTTAATGATTTGTACGATGGAGGAGGATGAGTTGTTGGAGTCAGATAATGACGAAGAATCCAGTATTCTTAGGAAAATTGTTGTTGATTCGGATAATAAAATTTCTATATTTTAATTGATCCATTTGTTTTTGTTTTCGACCATTGAATTTTGTATGGTTTGGACCCCATACGAAATTCTGATATAAAATTTATGTTTTGTGAAAATTTTAAGATCAATGAGTTTTAGGACCATAGATATATAGATATAGACTAGGATTGAATATAAGTTTTGACCCTTATATTTTATCGATAATTTGGACCCTTCTTGATTATAAGATAGAAGTTAATGCATGCCGATAGAATTATGGAGTTTTAATAACAAAATTTAATGGTATATATTATTTTAATTGTTTTCAGATGAACCACGTATTAAGCTTACATTCCTTGGAGTTAATCTCTACCTTCACTATAAAGGTAGTTTTTATTGGACCAAGGGAACGTGTGGAGAGAATTTTCAAGACATTTGGGGCTTGTAGTATAGAATTTGAATCAATCACTGAAGGCCATGCTATAGCTACGATCACGTATCATAGGGCGTCGCATGCGATCGCGGCACGCTCTATGAAACAATTCGTGATCACGTTAGGAATGGAAACGACAGAAGAAATGTCAGCACGAATGGACCAACAGTTGAACAATTATGCTGGTAGTAAAGTAATTGATTGGACCACGGACGTGGAGATCTATTTGATCAAGCGTCATGTTAATGACACATTAGAGGTCCAATTTGAGGGTCAGGGGGAATGTACCATTGCGCACTCTGAGAGGACGGTAATAATAGTAGAAGGAAGAACTAAGGCAATAGTTCACGTAAAATACGATCGGTTGAGCCACGTGAATGAAGCGATGCGAATCAACGCATCCCGACCGGCCCATAACGGTTATGACGAGAGAAAAAATGGACCAGCAGTTAGAGGCAATGGCAGCGTTGCGTCGTTTCCGGAGTCAGGGAGATAGACCAGGTGTGACTCACAGGGAATTGGAGCGACCGTCTGTTATGGTGCGTCGTGCGCAAGGGCTGGTTCCAGCTCCGCGGAGTGCTAACATTCAACTTGGATCAAGTGGATCACGACAGACGCTAACTCCGTCTCAGAGACCTTTCCCCGAGCCGAAGTTGATTACTGGACCATTGGATGACACTCAATATTTGAGATTTTCCATCATGCTGTGGCCCCAAGCAGACAAATGAAGAGCTCATCAAAGAGTTTGCCAAATATGGTCCATTGGATCACATCACTTTTATGGACACTGCCAATGTAAAAGTGGAGACATGGAGGCGTCAAGCTTTCATTCAATACTTTTACAGGGAGCAGGCAGCTTATGCAATGGACCATTGCAGCGCTGGTTACAACCCAAAGTGGGAGCCGAGGCGACACATGCCACGAAATGGGCCACTTAGAAGGCAACACAGAGTTTGTGGGCTATGGTATGATGTTAGAAATGAAAAGGATCACTATATGGTGTGCAATATTCAGAATCCCTTGGCATTGCGCCAACATAAACCATGCGGTACGTGGGTGCGTAATCAGGATCGTAAGCATCATGAGGGAAGATGTAATGCACGAGTGCCAGTGGCTACGCTAATCGACATCGAGGAAGAAAAGAAGATGGCACAGGCTTTGGATGACATGAACTTGATGGACCAAAGCTGGACTCTGAGGCGTCTGGTCTGGCTGAACCGATTTTAGACCAGATACTGCGAGACATTTCAGACGCTCAGGCATTGCAGAATCAAGGTCAGTCTGAGAAAGGACTGCAGGACGAGGCCAGAGCTTTGCCTGTATCGTTGGATAATGGGCCAATTCCTGATTATAAACAGGATGAGCGGGAAACGAACAGTAGCTGGGAACTGGAGTCTACACCAATGGACCAAATTTTGTCACATATTATTCAATTTTTTTTTATGGACCATTTTTTGTGGAAAATTAGACCACAGCTAATACAATTCTTATTGGACCAATTTGTGTTTTTTTTTAGTAACAAATACATATTCTTTTATACCTTTTATAAATGAGTTGTTTGACCCAATTTATTTATTGACCCCATTATATTGGACCTGAGTTTGATAATAAGTATATGGTGTCTTCGGTTAGGATGGCAGCTTGACAAGCAGAAGAGGAAGATTTACATAATATTAAGTTTACTAATATGAATGGCGGTAAAATTAAGTAATAATATTAATATTCGGATAGGTATTGTAGGTAGGTTAGAATAGATGTGATCATCGAATCATTGTTTTTCCCTATTTGAATCATTCTAGATTTTGGTTATTTTCTATGTTGTTTTTTTTAAGTAATATGGTTAAATAACAGGTTTTTTTTTAATTTATATTAGTATTTTCACGTCCACACCATTTTTATTAATGTGTATTTTGGACATTTGTGACGTTTCGTTTGATGATTCGATGGTAGCATATATTTTTATTGTTAGTATAGGCGATGGTTTGTTGAGGACAACAAACGTCTTCAAGGAGGGGAGGATGTTATGTTCCGAATATTCTGGAGCAATTTTGATTGTTCTCGAATATTCGAAACATGGTACATTGTACGAAAAGCGTACTGCGCGCTAGCTGACGGTGTACTTCCTTAATGTCGACATTTGGCCTAAGGAATGTGCAACGTGAGCCGCAGTGCGATATGCTTCAAGTATACGGAGTATAGAGGGCAAGGGACGCGCGGGCGGAGGTTACAATCTCTGCCGTCAGCGCTAATTGTCGGCCGAAGGAGGCGATCGGCGACAATGTATTTAGTAAATGAGTCAGTCGCTCTTCAGCACTGCTCAGAGTTAGACATATTTTAGATAGATATACCTAGATATATGTACATAGTGACTATTATTCAATTGGACCAGAATAAAGGATTAATCTTGTAAGGAAAAGAGAAATAAAAAGTGTGAAGCCACCACTAAAAGGTTTAATCAGAATCATTAATCCCTTGGACCCACAATAGATAAATCAATCTATCAGTTAAGAGCAGATAGAGTGGCCCAAAATATACATACATATATACAAGAAAATATATAGAATTATTAATTCATCATCCATAAATCTACAATAACAATAAGGTAAGAACTCAGAAGTTAAATGTTCAAAATATTTAAAACCACAATAACAGAGTTCCTGCTCAAGACGGATTGACCATCCGTTGCTTGCGTAGCAAGCATTGAAAGCAAACTCTGAAAATAATATTATTAGCAAATATTGAGTGTAAATAAAACACTCATTATAGCAGCGTTGTTTTCCATTTCACGATGATTTTAAGTTATAAAGAATTTTAGTACCATTTTGCTTCATCGAAGAGTAACGTTCGTACATGAAAATATTACTAATAAATTATTTATTGATTTATTCATACCAGAAAATTGACTATTTAATAAGAAATATGGAAAGGCTCTTTCGAACGTTTCACATACGTGTCAAGATATTTTTTTCACCTACTCCGTTATGGATATCTTAATATAACTCTGATTTCTTTAATACATAAAAAATAAAGCATTTGAATAAAATTACATGTTATGCAGGATTGAATGCTTTAAAACTAGACATTATATATGTATATGTACAGATATTTTTGTATTGAAAAAATCTCAAGAATACTTTTTCTTTTAGAATTTTCTTTACTATTTAAATACATTTTTTTTAAGATGGCAAATCCATTTTTGTGTTTGTGACAGGTGATATTTTGATTCTCTACGTCTTATAAATTTGTTCATCTGAATCCGAAGGATCAAACTTTCAAAATTTTCAATTTAAATTTCTAAATTGCATATAAAGTTACAGAATTAATTTACCTACAAACTAGACAAAATTTCCTTGAAAAAGCATTCTACGCGTTTTCGACGAAAAACTCTTCTTTTAAGAGCCATGAATTTTATTAAAGGACCCCGCACAAAATGATAGGAAATGAGGTCCCGGTCAAATCAGCTGCAACTTTGATAAGTTGTAGTTGATAATCTCCTGAACAAAAGACTTGCTGGGCACAACTCTGGAAAATGGCTAGATTTTGAGAAAATTATGATAAAATAAGCCGTTTTTGAGTAGGTTAGAATGGTCGGCTACGAATATAAACACATAAATATAGATATAGAACGCGCTTTGTATGTACATAAGTATACCTATACCGACAAGAAGAATAGAACATAGTGCGCTGAGCGATTCTTATAAGCGGAGGTTAGATGAAACGCGTCCTATACTAAACTCGAGCACTACGTATCAATGAGGCGTCTAAGTACGAAGAGAGCCCGCTTATGGAGTCTAGGTGGTGCGCTACATAGCTTTTCAACAGAACTTGCGTACCAGGTGCTGGGAAAGCGTCTAGTTAAACAGGGTCGTCGATTACGCACTCCAGGTGGTGCGCTCAATAGTTTTTCAACAGAAATTGCGTACCAGGTGCCGGGAAGGCGTCTAGTTATACAGGGTCGACGAATACGCACTCCAGGAGGTGCGCTCCGTAGTTTTTCAACAGAAACTGCGCACCAGGCACCGGGAAGGCGTCTAGTTAAACAGGGTCACCGATTACGCAATCCAGGTGGTGCGCTCCATAGTTTTTCAACAGAAATTGCGCACCAGGTGCCGGGAAGGCGTCTAGTTATACAGGGTCGTCGATTACGCACTCCAGGAGGTGCGCTCCGTAGTTTTTCGACAGAAACTGTGCACCAGCTGTCGGGAACACGTCTAATTAAATAAAGTCGCCGACTACGCACTCCAGGTAGTGCGCTCCGTAGTTTTTCAACAGAAATTGTGCACCAGCTGTCGGGAAGGCGTCTAATTAAAAAAAGTCGCCGATTACGCACTCCAGGTGGTGCGCTCCGTAGTTTTTCATCAGAACTTGCGCACCAGCTGTCGGGAACGCGTCTAATTAAATAAAGTCGCCGATTACGCACTCCAGGTAGTGCGCTCCGTAGTTTTTCAACAGAAATTGTGCACCAGCTGTCGGGAAGGCATCTGGTTATACAGGGTCGCCGATTACGCACTCAAGGAGGTGCGTTCCACAGTTTTTCAACAGAACTTGTGCACCAGGTGCCGGGAAGGCGTCTAGTTAAACAGGGTCACCGATTACGCAATCCAGGTGATGCGCTCCGTAGTTTTTCAACAGAAATTGTGCAGCAGCTGTCGGGAAGGCGTCTAGTTATACAGGGTCGCCGATTACGCACTCAAGGAGGTGCGCTCCGCAGTTTTTCATCAGAACTTGCGCACCAGCTGTCGGGAACGCGTCTAATTAAATAAAGTCGCCGATTACGCACTCCAGGTAGTGCGCTCCGTAGTTTTTCAACAGAAATTGTGCACCAGCTGTCGGCAAGGCATCTAGTTATACAGGGTCGCCGATTACGCACTCAAGGAGGTGCGTTCCACAGTTTTTCAACAGAACTTGTGCACCAGGTGCCGGGAAGGCGTCTAGTTAAACAGGGTCGCCGATTACGCACTCCAGATGGTGCGCTCCGTAGCTTTTAACAAAACTTGCGCAGCAGGTGCCGGGAAGGCGTCTAATTAAAAAAAGTCGCCGATTACGCACTCCAGGTGGTGCGCTCCGTACTTTTTCAACAGAACTTGTGCACCAGGTGCCGGGAAGGCGTCTAATTAAATAAAGTAGCCGATTACGCAATCCAGGTGATGCGCTCCGTAGTTTTTCAACAGAAATTGTGCATCAGCTGTCGGGAAGGCGTCTAGTTATACAGGGTCGCCGATTACGCACTCAAGGAGGTGCGCTCCGCAGTTTTTCAACAGAACTTGTGCACCAGGTGCCGGGAAGGCGTCTAATTAAATAAAGTAGCCGATTACCCACTCCAGGTGATGCGCTCCGTAGTTTTTCAACAGAAATTGTGCATCAGCTGTCGGGAAGGCGTCTAGTTATACAGGGTCGCCGATTACGCACTCAAGGAGGTGCGCTCCGCAGTTTTGCAACAGAACTTGTGCACCAGGTGCCGGAAAGGTGTCTAGTTAAACAGGGTCGCCGATTAAGCACTCCAGCTGGTGCGCTCCATAATTTTTCAACAGAACTTGCGTACCACGTAAAAATACGAAATAGAATGCAAGACTTTCCAGCAGACTACTTATATTTGTGTGATTGGTCTCGCAGAATATTCGAGATGAATTGTGAGAAGAAATGTGAGACTATTCAACAAACTAGTTTTGCCTGTACGATTTGTCTTGTGAAAATTCAATAATTAAATATAAGAATTTTGAACAGACTAACTTTGTCCTCGCGATTAGTCTGGTAGAAGAGGCGAGATAAAATGCGACAAAATTAATACAAAAATGTTCTTACCGCCGAATCATTTTAACATCCGATTTTAGTATTGCTGTAAGGAAACCGGGATTCCGACTTACATGCTGTCTAAAAAAAATGAAATCAACTACGTGTACAACATCAACAACATCAAATGGTACGTCGATATAATTTCCTTACATGCAAAGCAATTCATGATCCCGTTTATTCTGCATCGCCTAACTTAATTGTGAATCAAAAAAAGCAGAATTCTAAACGTTATGACATAAGAAACGTAGTATCGTTCCATTTCGTACAGCGCATGAAAATTGGGATGCCAATTTCCTTGCTACTATATTAGAAGTAATTGTCTAAATCGTTAGCGATCGAAACACTACAATATTGTTTTATAATCGCATCGAAAGAAAATCGGGATCTCCACTTTCTTGCAATTGGCATGGCGTGTGAAAGAAAAGCATCCATTTCTTATTGCCACGAAAAAATTCGATTGCTAACTCCATTTCATTACATTGAACGACTAATAAACTCTCAATTATCTTGAACCGCTGGCACCTCATGATACCGGTGCCATTGTGTCGATACAGAATGAAGAATCAGGTCCAGAAGTTCTACACATGCAAAGATATTCGAAGTTCAAATCACAACAAAATCGGGATTTTGATTTAATGGCTGAGCAAAGAAATCAGTAATTTTTTGAGAAGCAACTTAATCAGGATACTGTCTTCCTTGGTTAGTTAATTTTCCCAATCAATTTCTGTTGCCGATAAACCAAGACCCTGATTATCATGCGAAACCGAATCTCAATTTGTTAATGCTTGTAGAACTTCAAGACCCATTAACCGTTTTGTAGTGACTTAGTGAAACCGGTGACTTACTAGCTGCGCAAAAATATCGTGATTGTGCTTGTCTATCAATACAATGAGGTCGAGTACGCAATCCAATTTTTCATGACAGAAAGAGATGGGCGCTTTTCTTGCACATGTCAAACCAATGGAATACTTCTTTTCTAGAACTTTCAAGAAAATAGGAATCCCGATTTTCTTTCGACGTGAAATATATTAAGATGTGAATCATTCAACCGCCCAACTATTTACATATTAGATTGTAGAGCTGCAGGAAAATCGGGATCCCGATTTTCGTGCGTTGCAAAAAAAAAACGGTTACTAAGTACTATTGGTGCATGTGTTATATTGAATGGTACGATGAGAACAATTCTTTATGTGCGAAACAATTCAGGATCCCAAACTTTTTACATCGCCCGATTTCTTTGCGACTAAAAAAAACATAATTCCAATCCGTTTGGTATAAGGAAAGCACAAATCGTTCTACTGTGAACAGCAGATGAAAATTGTGATATCCTTCTCCGTGTCGCTTCACTAAAAACAAAAGTCTAAATCTTTAGCGATAAGAAAATATCAATATTGTTATTCCTCGCCTCGCAAGAAAATCGGGATCTGTATTTTCTTGCAACCACGAAAATAGAAGAATCTGGTCCTGAATTTCTACAAACGTAAACATAGTATGAGTTAATCACAAGAAAATTGGGATCTTGGTGTAATGGTTAAGCATAGAAGTCGGGAAACTTTGGTTCCAATCTGGATCCCGATTTTTTTGCGACGCAACTAAATCGGGACACTACCTTTCAAGATGTAACTTTTTTGCCAATCAGTTTGCACAGCCGCTAAACCAGGATCCCGAATTTCTTGCGATTCAGAATCTAAATTTCTTTGTGCTAGCAGACTTTTACTACCTGCGCAAAAATATCGGGATTGTGCTATTCTATCATTTACAATGAAATCGAGTAAGCAATCCAATTTTTGATGACAGAAAGAGATGGGCGCTTTTCTTGTACATCTCAAACCAATGGAATACTTTTTTACTGGCACTTGCAAGAAAATAGGAATTCCCATTTTCTTGCGACATTAAATATATTAAGATGTGAATATTACGTTGAAGGAAAGCCATAAACTAGATTTTATTATACGTCTGGTGAAGGGCGATACCGATTTCAATGTGTCGTTAGAGCGCCGATTATCTGGTCCTGAATTTCTGCAAACACAAAGATAGTATGAGCTAATCACAAGAAAATCGGGATCGTGGTTTAATGGTTGAGCATAGAAAAGAACAATCCCGATATTTTTGCGCTGCTAGTAAATTACCGGTTTCACTGTGGGCGGTAAAAAGATTCACATCATAATATATTTCACGTCGCAAGAAAATCGGGTGTCCTATTTTCTTGCAAGTGCCAGAAAATCCATTGGTTTGACCAGTGCGAGGAAAGCGCCCATCTCTTTCTGTCATGAAAAATTGGATTGCGTACTCGATTTCATTGTAAATGATAGAAAAGCAGAATCCCGATATTTTTGCCAGCTAATAAATGTCAGTAGAAATCGATGAATGAGTTTCGACGTTCTGCTAGCACAAAGAAATTCAGATTCTGCACCGCAAGAAAATCGGGATCCTGGTTTAGCGGATGTGCAAACTAATTGGGAAAAAAGACACATCTTGAAAGGCAGTGTCCCGATTTAGTTGCGTCGCAAAAAAATCGGGATCTAGATTGGAACCAAAGTCTCCCGAATTCTATGCTCAATCATTACACAAAGATCCCGATTTACTTGTAATTAACTCATACTATCTTTGCGTTTGCAGAAATTCAGGACCAGATAATCGGCGCTCTAACGACACATTGAAATCGGTATCGCCCTTTACCAGACGTACAATCAAATCTAGATTGTGGCTTTCGTTCAACGTAATTTTCACATTTTAATGTATTTCACGTCGCAAGAAAATGGGGATTCCTATTTTCTTGCAACTGCCAGAAAAGAATTATTCCATTGGTTTGACATGTGCAAGAAAAGCGCCCATCTCTTTCTGTCATGAAAAATTGGATTGCCAACTGGACTTCATTCTATTGATAGAAAAGCACAATCCCGATATTTTTGTGCAGTTAGTGAGTCACCGGTTTCACTGAGTCACTATAAAACGGTTACAACAAATTGAGATTCTGTTTCGCATGAAAATCAGGGTCTTGGTTTAGCGGCAACTGAAATTGATTGGCGAAATAAACTAACCAAGGAAGACAGTATCCTGATTAAGTTGCGTCTCAAAAAATCGATTGTAAAAATAAGACACATCGAGGTACGCAATATCCCTATTTATTTGAGTCGTAAAAAATTCGGGCCCAAGTAAAAAAAAATCATACAAAGATTATGTATACTTTATACAGCCGATTTTATATATTTTGTATAAATAAATGAACGTATAAAAATTGTATACATTGTTTACACAAATGTTTTTTTTATTCGGAACATAATTCGATAATACAACGTAGTATAATTATTATTGAGTAATTAATCAATACAATCATTTCTTTTCATAATAATAATTAGGTGTACAACAAAGGTAATTCGTAACACGTAAAATTTTAGCTTGAATGTTACAAACTGGTATGATAAGAACACAGTAAGTTTCTCTATATGGCATTATGTAGTTTGAAAAATTTATATCTACAGATTTACAAATTATTTCTTCATTTTTATCATTTGAGTGTACTAACTGACGTATTACAGCAAATATATTACTACTAAGACTTATGCAATACATAATTTTGCCAAAAGCAGTATTATTACACAAAATATACAAATTTTCTTTTGTCTTCTGCCGTTTATATATTGTAGAAGTAAAAATAATATTGCACATTTTAATTCTCTTATAGAAACGCTGCCGCATTCGATTGAAATTCTTCTTCAGAAAACTCTGCAGATTCATCAACAAATTCCGTTATCGAACTCAAAGTGCTTGCATCGCTTTCGTCATCATCAGATTCTAAATCTCCAACACTATCCTATTATTCAAAGAATTGATTTATAAATATCGTGTAATTATTGTCAGAGGAGAAAGAGAATAAACGTTTAAGAAGCAAAAACACGGTTATGTCTATTTAAATTTGTTAATGTATAATCAATACTGATAAATTTTTGAGAACGCAGCACTTAGCAGCGCCAATCGAGAGAACGGTGAGTTGGTGTAGGTTGTTGTCGATTGCTGAATCGCGCGAGAGCATCGCAATCCTACGTATCTCCCCTCTATTTTTCAGAAACATTTAAATGACAATTACCTCAACTTCCATATCGTTATTAATAGGCGCGTTATCTTCTTCCCATCGTCGTCTTTGCAATTTATTCTCTTTACGTATCCGCCAGCGTCGAAGGGTACTTACAGGTACAGATACGTTCTGTGTAAATCAATGATTTATTTCTTTTTTTCTGTCTTTATCGAAAAAAGTACGAAATGGATACACAATTATAGCGTACCTCAATTTTGCTCGTTGAATAATTCTTGTAACCTCTCATACTTTTACAGATGTTGCTTCAATAAAATAAAGTATTGTATAAATAGAATAAAAGTATTTCTTATATTACATAAATATCTTAAGTAGCCAATCACGTAATTATTTAAAATTAATTACACGTTCTTAAGAAGCAAATTATAGTCAATAAAAGAAGGAAGTGAGATCGTTTTTTTGTGGCCTGAAGACTCGGATTCACCGAAAAAGTACCGTGGTCATGTCATTATGGAGTCAAGTAGGAGTTTAAATAAGCATCATTGCAAAACTTTTTCATTTTGCTACTAACGTCAAAATTTCTTGCTAGCTGATGAAGAAATATTGATTGATGCGATGGATAACCTTATCAAAACTCAGAATAATAAGCGAAAATATAAACCTACCAACATAAAAAAATCGTTATATGAGGAAAGGAAATCCCTATGAGTGGTAACGTCGTATCGCTCTTTCTCTCTCTTGCAGGAAGAGGAACTCAGCTCGTCCCCCTTATTTCACACTCTCGCTCTCGCTCTCGCTCTTGCCTGTCACACGATTTTTCCCTGTGCATCGTCTGGCGATCGCCTGTTTCGGAGCATTTTTTTCTCGGCTGCGGTGTGTCCATGAGCGTCCCCAGACACGCACTGATCACAAATCTGTCTCACTTGTGGCTTATGGCTTGATTGTCTGGTACTTACGTTAATTCATCAATGTATAATTACTGCTGTCTGTCGCTCGCTAGCACGAGAAAAGCTTTTGGTGTTGGCGGAGACTGATTTTCAATTTTTCGTTTTTGGGGAGACCGCAGCTCTGAGATTTTCTGACAATCAGGGTAAGTTGAACATACATTATGGAAATGCGATGTAGATTTTTATATGGGACGTAAAAGTTTGCGACGAAAAGTTTGGCTACGATAAGTTTTGTTTTTTTAAAAGTAATAAAACTATAAGAGTATTCCATTTCGCGGTCGTGCTTAAAAAGGACGCGTATGTTTTTCGCCGAAGTATACACGATCGTCGCAAAACTACGAAATTTTTGGCTGTCTCTCTCTTTCTCTTTCTCTCTCTCTCTCTCTCTCTCTCTCTCTCGCATTCTCTTTTGTAGTTCCCCACACATCTTTGCTTCAACAATAAATGCTTGGACGCGCAAAGTATTTTTTACTTTTTAAATTTCGCTTCTTTTTAAATTTCTCATCGCTAACTATAAATAATAAAAAAGCATAATAAGCAAGACAAATGAAAAAAGCACGAAAAAAAGAGCGAAAGAAAAGCAAAGAAAAAACAATACTGAACAGATAAAGCTTGGCGCATGAGACTGATGGCTTCTTGACCGAGTGAATGCGATAGATCGAAGCGAGAACTGCGCTTTTGCGAGTCGTTTTAATTCTTTTCGAATTTTTCTCGTATTTAATGGTACAAAATAGTCAATAGACCAAAAAGGGCAATAGACCAAATACAAAACAATAATAATAATAATAATAGAATACCAAATTGATTAAATGTATAGAGAGTATTTTGTAAATATCGAGTTTTGCGGATGAGTACAAACCTCCGCTCATGTGTAAACACAAGTTATTGAACTTTTTTCTTCATCGATCATAAGATAAAATTCAATATAAAAAGTTATATTTTATATTTTCATTTGTTTTTATATAAAATTAGTTTATTCAACATATGGTTTAAATTAGTATTAGTTTTAATTAGTATTAATATTCAATCAGTATGCTAATTTTATTATTAATCATTTTTAATTTACTAACACTTAAGTGGTAGAATAGGCCCACCACTGGTAAAGATTAATTATTTTTTTGAATATCGGTTTACTTTTAGTTAATTGGTACAACCGAGCATCCATCCACCATAAAAAATTTATGATTTGGCTGTCCTATGTCCGATACATAAATTTGATGTTACCTTACTTATTCAATAGAATTTTTCTAATACCTCTATTACAAAAAATTTTTGTCCCAAAATTTATTAACCTAGTACAAACCGCCAAATAACCAATATTCGTAAAATAGCCATCTTTTTCTTCGTTTGTAAAAGAATTGAATGGATTTAAAATTGTCACCGAATATATTGCGCCACACGGCGGGTATAAAGAAGATTAAGTTCTGTGTTATCGATACAATAGTTCTCTATGAAACAGCTATTTGCATTTTGATCCACTGTTCAAGTCACCATGTGGTAATGCATGTTTACTGCTGCTTGCAACCTGTTACTAGTGTGGATAGGAAGTTCAAAAACTTCTACAACAAGTATTATAGACTGGTAGGTAATAGTTGATATTTATAAAGATTTAGATCTTCGTGCTTTTTATTGACAGGTAAGTGGTTAATTGATATCTACTTGGATTTTCATATCTACTTTGAAGATTGTCATTCATAAGAACCTTTACAGCATACAATACCCTTATGAAAAAATTTTCAGAATATTATTTAGGAACATACAAAAAATAGTCCAGGGAAATTATCTATAAAATAATTTTATCTATAAAATAATATGCACGGTATTGTGCATGAATATATGGAATACAAGGTCGGAGTATTGTATATTATTTCGGAAAGAACTTTAGCATAATAATGGATACAAAACTATGTAGAAGCATTCTATAGATATTGATAAAGAATATCAGTAACATAATCTATGAATATCTGTGTAGTTTTTTTGAACACTTCTGTACCAATTACAGTGATATTTTTATACAGTTTCTAAAGCTATTTTGTGCACTAAAGTGTTCACAGATTTTCGTGATATTATTCTGCAGGCTGCAGTACATTCACAAATCCTTCTTTTTAAACAGAGATCCATGCAGAGATAGTTGACTATTGGTTTGAAGAATATCGAGGTTCATAGATGTATTAGCTTGTATATAGATATATCATACATAATTTTTCTCTTTTAATTGTGGAAAAATTCTGTGTAGAAAGCCAATACATCTACGAACCTCCATATTTTTAGAACCAATAGTCAACTATCTCTGCATGTATCTCTATTTAAAACAAAGGTTTTCTGCATATACTGCAGACTGCAGAATAATATTTTTCTAAAGCTATTTTGTGCACAATCCTCTGTATGTTTCCTTACATAATATCCTGCAAGTTTTTTCATAAGGGTAATGGTAAGTAACAAAAATAATTGTAAACATTATAATAATTTGATTATGAATTGTTATTGATAATTTTTATTTTATTGTTAGCATCGAGATACTATTACAAAATAATATCCTGCACGCGAGTCATTAAATATACTTTAGCGTATATGCATTTAAGGGGTTATGCCTGAGTTAAACCTGAAAAAAACAATTTATCAATTAATAGGTAATTAAAAATTATTTATAATGAATATAAAAAAAATTTTGTTTCCTAATGAAAATATACATATTAATAGTAAATTTCAATATTTTTAAAAAATTATTTATGCATACTTACTATGTAAATAGTTCCATGTATGCAGTACTAAATTTCTGCATATTTTTTCCTTTGCCGCATGAATTTTCAAGTTCTGGTTGATGAATTATTTCCAAACTGGATGGAAAATCTTCTAAATTGCCTTCTCCTCAGCTTGAACGCAGGAAATTACTGAAAAATAAAAATTTTTAATTTTAGCAACGTATAAGTTATAATATATGTAATTATAGTGAATGTTACGTATGTTTAGATACATAACATTCACTTTTGACTTATCTTTGCAAATTCTGTTCCGTTCAAGCAGTGAAGAAAGGCCTCCTGGAGTTCTCCAAAAAATTTCAGGTTGATTGGTCCATTGGTTCTTGAGAAATCATGCGGTAACTGAGCTAAGATGAGAAAAATTCAAAACTTGAGAAAAAAGCATTTAAAGTTTAACTTGACATTTAATGATATAAAATATACTTACAATTTTTCTTCACACCTGGACCTTATTTAAGTCAAAGATATACGTATCCTGGTCATCTTTGTCAAGTTTGAGGATAATCCAAAAATTTTATTCGTGTCCAGTCCTCTGAAATGAAACAAAATGAAAAATCATTAAAAAAAGTAATTTTTCTAAATTTGAAACATTTTTATAATTAAGCTATAAAAATGCTTTTATTGTAAATAAATAAGTTTCTATACTTACATGTGATGAACAGAAGAGTAGAACTATCATCATCATATCAAGTTCATGTAGTTGAGAGGTTAGAGAAAACAGTCCATCAGGTGAGCTAAGGAGGCAGAAAGCAAGCAGACAGCTCCAATCAGCTGTTTAGCTTGCTCTCTGACCTACTTTTCAGCTAGACTGTTTTCTACAGAGCTGATGCTGTGACATGTGTGATGTGTGTGTGAAAAGTGTTTAATGAAAAAAATTAAAAAAAAAGGAAAACAAAAGTGAAAAAAACAGAAAAAAATTGTGAATGTGTTTCAGTGTTTTTTAGTGTTTGTGTTGTAAATTATGTTATTTGTTTACAAGTGAGGTTGTGTATGGTGTATAAGTATTTGGTTATGTGTGTAATGTGTGTATGTGTGTTTAATAAGCACCAGCTCTGTAGAAGTCATCATCCTGATGACTTCTCTTTCTTTTGGCTCGTCGTGCTTCAAGTGTTGAGTGTAGTCATAAGCGTTACTTTGTTTTCCAACTTTTCTGCTGGAGTCGATGAAAGCAACTGCGTTACATGATGTACAGGTGATGGATAGCTTGCTACCAAGACCTCGTACATCAACTTCATCAAATTTGATGCATCCGCCACAAGCTTTACAAGCCAGAAACTCCTGTAATCCTGGCAGAAGCAAAGAAATGTCAAAGATTCTATTCTGAATTCCACTCGGTTCTACATAAATTGATTTTAATTTTTGTCTAGACCTAGACACAGGAATTTCTGGCGGTACTGATGTTGAGGTACCTGGTAAAGCTTGCGCAGCAGATCTTGAACTCCATTCCCTGGACGTTGAAGGAACTGTATCAGGCGTAGATGATGCTGAAGTGATTGGTGTTGCTCGTTCTTGTTGTATAGATGTTGATGCTGATGCTGGTGCTGGTGCTGTTGTCGAAACTTCCCATTGCTGTTTTTGATGAAAAATCTTGGGTCTTCTCTTTCTTCTTCCAAATCTTCTTTTTCTGTCAGATGATCCTGAAACTCTATATCTTGAGTCTGGACTCATCTTGATCACAAATCACTCTCACTTACTCTACTTTTTAACCACAAATGCTATCAATATTATAAAATAAATTATTTAATAATATTGAGCAATGCAGAATAAAAGTTGATATGAAAATTCAAAGCAAGTGTTTTTGCGCTCTTGAATTCTCAATCATACGGTAAAACAGGTTACTAGATGAATAGCCTTTTCGAAAGAATATCGCGCGGCCCCGTCGGTAAGCGCCAAATTCAAAATTCGTTTTTTGCATAATTTTATTCATTGACGAATATTTGCGTCTAATTAATTTTTTATAAAGCATAATAAATAATCAAATGCTTTTTTAAAAATAAATTATTAATTTAAATAAACAAAAAAGAGGAAAATGTGGAAATAAGCAATTTGCAAATTTTTAATATTGCATAATTTTGCTCATTTTATTAATATCTTTTAACGGATTTTAATTGCATAATAAATATTTTTATTGTATTTTACATACAAATATTATGCATGAGAAGCATTAAAAGCTCGAAAAATAATCATGTTCAGTAACACAGCACTGACAAATAAAAACGCGAAAATTACGATTTTTTAAAAATAAGCTATTCGCACGCCTTCAGTTTTTGGTCTGTAGCTTTCTACCCAATTTTTTTTGGGCAAAAGGGACTTCAGCATCGTATTCTACAGACAATTTCCTATGAAAAAAGTCAATAAAAAAAAAATCGATTTTTTGACGACTTTAACTCAGGCATAACCCCTTAAGTATAAAAACAAAATTAAAATATGGTAGATAGTTCTTGTAAGTATTACTGAATTTATTGCCATGATTTACATACGTACACTTTAATTATATTTTCTTCCACTTTTATATTTTTATTATTTTAACTTAGTTAACGCAGGATTTCTCAGCATCTCTAAGTCTAGTCAAGCTGAAATTTTTTGGAGAACTCCAGGAAACCTTTCTTAACAGACTGAATGGAGCAGAATTTACTAAAGTTAAGGGGTTATGCCTGAGTTAAAATCATGAATATGTCGATTTTTTTTATTCACTTTTTTCATAGCTAATAGTCCGTAGAATATGGTGGTGTAAGTCCTTTTTCATAAAAAAATTTTGCCATAAAAATACAGCAAAGTCTTCCGTTCAAGCTGTGAAGAAACATATTCACAAGATTTTCCATCAAGTTTGACCTTTATTCATCACCCGGATGCTGAGATTTCCTGCGGCAAAGCAAAATACGTGCTGAAATTTGATGAACTTTACATCAGATTGTTTATATAGTAAGTATAGATAAATCATTTTTTAAAAACATGTAAAATTACATTTAACATCTATACTTTAACTTGGAAAAAGATTTTTTTCCGATTCAACTCAGGCATAACCCCTTAAAAGTGAATGTTACGCATGTAAAAATATGTAATATTCACTCTGATTACTAGTGTTATCCACTTATAAATAAAAAAATAAATATAATATTTAAAATTAATATTATTTAATAAAGTCTTCCGTTCAAGCTATGAAAAAATACATTTAGAAGATCTTCCGTGGTTTGTCTGGAAGTCTGGCTTTATTTGATTACCCGGATGCTGAGATTTCCTGCGTTCCCCTGATCAGCAAATTCTAAGAGCAGAAATAATCATTGACATAAGGTGCTGCCATCTGTCGATGTAAGTCCATGTAATTATTAGGCATTTAGGCAGAGTAATTATCTAGTATTTAAGTAAGTTTACAGTTACTAACCATTCTAGTAATTCTTTCGAGTTTAAGAATAATTTTTATTGTAACGCTATATTATAACGTACATGCAATAAAAAGTTCGTTTAGCAATTTCAAAGTTGTCGAAAGTAACGTAAGATAGGCCGTTAGATAGACATTAGGGTTTGTAAATTTCGGAGCTCTTCTCCTTAATCTTTTGTACGTACATTCTCTCTCTCTCGCTTTTTCTTGACTATGTGAAGTTCTTTGCCTCTCACCGCCCGTACCTATTTTCCTTGTGACCCGCGCGTTCTGGCTTTGGCCCTTTTTCTTCTTTCCTCTTCTTATTTCGCGAGAGACTAGACAAAGAGAAGGACTCGCTGCGAATGCAAATTGGAGATTCGATTCGCTTCGAGTTTTTTTCTCACTAAAGTCTCTTTTCTTCTGTATGTAGCCGTGTACGTGCCAACGGCGCCCGAGTGAGAGCTTGACGGTAGAGAACGAAAATAGAGAGACCCACAGACGCTGAAAAAATCATACGCGCGTGGGCCGATACTCTGTCAGTGGTATATAATGTAGTGTAGTGCGCCGAAAAAGAGAGACAGAGAAAGAGAGCAAGGCGAATTCTTTCTAGCTCTTGGTTTATTCAGTGGCATCTTGAATTTCCACGTACACACCGAACGTGTTATTTGCGACGGCTGAGAAAACAATTTACCCGAGAAACGAACGCGTGTATGATACTATACTGATTCAGTTTTATGATTCTTAATTAAACATGCATTAGTTTAGATAAGTGACCCAGTTTCGCATTTTTCACTTAATTAAATATCATTCTCTTAAGTTTCTTCTATACAATATATGTTATACTTTTCTTAAATAAACTATTTTTTGAATAATTAAAATTATAATTATTTACTTTTTTCGCATTATAAATATGTTACTTTCAATCATATCATTCGCAAATAATTTATTAAATTAAATTAAATATCGCATTTTTTAAATTATTTTAGAGTTCTATCGATCTTAAAATAATGTTCAATTAAGAGTCAGAAAAATTCTCATATATTTATCCAAGTTTATCTTGGTTCCAAATTAAGCCTCATAAATTTTTAAATTGTTACATTAATTGCAAAGAAAGACAATAATAATTCACGTTTACTCGCAGTCTTATCGAGTATCACGTTTTCTGCAGCATCATTAATTATAAAGGAGGATGCCCACGAAATACATTGGAACTATATCTATATATATCAAAAATGATATATATATAGATATACCCTTAATGCAAATTATGAAACTTTGGAGGCTTACTACGATTTTTCCCTGCATTTCTCCAAAGAAATTGTTGTAGCATATGAATGGGCGAGATGGTAACCAAATGTTAACGTATAAATTTTACGTTTTTTCGCGTTTTTTATTCCATGGGCATCCTCCTTTACAAAATCTAGTTCACATGTCAGTGTAACTTTGAAAAATATACATTAAATTTTTCACAAATGCAATGTGTGCATAAATTGACCAACCAACATGATTATCATTTTCTTTTGTCATAGAAAAAATAACAAGGATTCAATCAGAACATCTAGATTTCGAAATACAATTTATTTTCAATTCAATTTATGGTTTTTCTCGTCGAGAGTAGGCTTAGATTTTATGATTTATTGCCCTAAAAATGTATCATTTCTTACAAATTCACGTAGTTTAAAACCAAAGCTTAGTAAAAAATAGCAATACGAAGATGTTAAATAAGTACATCACAAATTACTATTATTATACTTTCAATATTTTTGTACCATCAGAGTATATTTTTGTTTCATTAGAAGTTACTTCTTTACTTACTAATATTCCAGCCGAGTAAATATTATATCAAGGGTTGCACCATGATGGTATGTATAAGGTGCGTCAGTAACGTACGCCGTCGTCGCGCTCTAGCCAGATTACCCTTATATAATTCTCATAGGGCCTGTTGAAAACTTAATGTACTGTTTCCTTCGCATTGACAGCCTTGCTTCTCAAATATAAGCACTCAAATAAAAGCTTGCGATAAAACATACAAAATCATATGAGGGTCGTATATTGAGAAATTGCCTCTATTTTTTTAGGAAGCTTTCCCCGCGCAGAATAATTTGTCACATCCGGTGACGTCAGCTGTATGAGTCGAGACCCAGGAAACTGAAGAGATTAATTTTTGGAAGTGTTAGAACTAGTAAGTATTAGTGTACAGAACACTACCATATAGTCTCTACAATGTAACTACCCCGAAGCATTGCAAATAAATAGAAAAATGACTCTATTGTTCTCATTGAGCCAAAAAGTTAATTTTTTTTCTATTACCTTACTTTCGAGCGAATAAAGTTCAAAAATGCATTCTGTTTTTCTTTATCCTTTCTAACATTTTTGTTATTACTTTACGTTATAAAGTTGAGCATAAAAATAGTTCAGAATTGAATTTTCCGTAAGGTACATGTGTTTTCAGTTGCAAAATTAACCTTTGTCATCGCTAAATTATTTAAAATAAAAAAATTTTATGTAAATTTTAATATTGCATTAGTCTACACAAAAAAATACTAACTATTAATCGGACTTTCGCTCAAATATGGGTTTATAGTTCATAAAACATAAAAATTTCAGTCCGACTTCGCTATCTCAAAATGGCGGCTTGTTGCAAAATTATTATTCTATCTTTTGGAATTCATAATTAATTGAGGCGACCATCTGCAATCGATAGCCCATATTCTACTTAACAAATACTGAAAAGAACTTTTCTTTAAATCAATTTTTAACAACATTTTTCACAACAAATGTCCGTTTCTAGGTGTATATTTCGGACAATTTTGAAATTAGTGTAATACGGTAAAATACACCTTAAAGCACGTAAAAATTACGAATTTTCATAGAAATTTTATTAAGATAGGATTAATAGGAGCCGACATAATTTTTTTTTAATCGACGATTGCGTGAAACTACTTACTATTTTTAGTTTAAATTTAGCAAAGTGCTTGTTGAAATAATACTCTAAACAATGACATTTTTTCAGTTCTAGTCAAGATCATCTACTTCATTGTTAACAGTTTAGTTCATCTAGAACTAAACTATTAACAACTAGCGATTAACAAAGCGAAATCAGTGCGTGCGGCCGCGCCGCTACTCCGGCCGGGCGATGCGATAACATATATATTGTAACGAGAGGTTAGACGACGATATTTGAATATCGCGCGCTCGTTGGTGTCGCACGATGCGAACAACAGCAGGTGTTGCTGCTGTGGTGTGGTAAGGGATGCGCGGGGGAAGAGTAAGAGAAGGCCCGCGCGCCACACGGATTAGATTCGATTTGACCGTGCCGGTGCGTACTTCGCGTGAAATTTATACCTAGTGCAAGGCCACCGTTGTGCCCGAGCGACGCTGTATCTTATCCGGCGAGAACTCAAGGTGATTGAGGATCAACTCCATTCTTGTGCTGGAGAAGGGACGCCTTCTCCGAGCTATCATCGAGGAATTGAGAGCAAATCCCGTAGAAGAGCAGCGGCTCGTGTTTGAGTGCGGAGGAAGCCACGCGTGCTTCGCATGACTGTAAGTCGAAATTTACACAACATACTTTATTGGTAAAGTCGCCGTTGACTGAGTATTCCCCGCCACGGAATACTCGTTCCTTCTTTGTTCAAGTGCGAGCGAATTTCTCTCCGCTGTCGCGCGTGCGACCATTGATCCGGACGATTATATTTATTTCCATTATTTCATAATATACGAGTTTGAGACTCATTTTTCTATTGTTAACTTCCGAGTGTTCATTTTCTCCGTGTTCTCACTCCATCCTTCTATCTGAATCCGAAAAGTATTGATATTTGCACGGTAAGTGTGATGCTCGGGCGCATCACACATTTCTATTCGTCGCATTTGGCTAGAAATTAGACGCAGTAGGCGGATCGCCGAGGAGCTACGCCGGGTAGCATTTAAAGACGCAGGTAAGACTCGGTGCACTTTTGTTAAAAAATGCATCTCTGAAGAGCTATGAATTAATGAAAATTGGCAAAAAATGAAAAAAAACATGAATTTTATGAACTTTGACTCTTTGTAACTCGAAGGTACTTGATAGAAAAAATCTGAGAAAATTCACAAGATTTTTTGACACTCTAGAGAATAACATCCATATATTTTTGGATGGATAAAAAGTAATGTCTTTCGATTTCACATGGAATCACCCATACATATATATTCTTTGTTACCTCGTTCCATTTGCGCGAACGCGTGTTAGCCGAGTTCGGGAGCGCGAAGCGTGTTTATTGTTCGATCAGCCGGTCAGTGCCAGATCTCGTCGGTAATCCCGTTGGATTCCATCATTTTTAAACAACTGCACTTCAATAAGAGTATATCTGCGCTGCCGCTCACATGTGAATGTATATGTGAGCTTCTAACGATACGATCAAAACTTTCGTCGGTTTAAAGGAGTGTGCAATAAACAATGGTACAACCCATGCATGAATCGAAGTGTGATCGGAAAAATAAAAAATCGATAACTATGCATTTTCCGTAGTTTTGTATGAATTAAACATTCATTCCATTGAAATTGAGACAATTAACATTTCGCAAGCGTGTATTGTTGACAAACATTTTATAAGTAAACTGCGAATTTTGTAAAAGAATAACAGATTCAAAGTGCCTTTGCCTAGCAAATTACCATCAATAAAAAAAATCAAGAAAATACATTCACTTTTTCGTGATAAAATTGAATTAAATGAAATAAAAGTACCAAGGTATACGGTATTACTATATATATACTATACATATTACCATCCCTCATTCCTCACTACTCATATATGTTTAAAATAATTTTATATGACCCAAAATATACGTTTTGTTGTAAAAAAGTTTATTTTCTCCAGAAAGTACAAAGTCAACAATTAAGAATGTGTAAAAATTCTAATGACAATTATACTCTGTAAATAAACTTAAGTGAAAAATAACTGTTTTACAGTGAATATTCACTATTGCATTAAGTGAAAACCATGTCACTGCGAAATAGTGAGTATATACGCTGCGAAATAGTGAGTATACGCTGCGCAATCTAGCAGAAATTCGCTATTTAAATAACTAATTTTTAATTTTTCAATAAGTGAATTAACAATATTTCTACAGTGAATATATACTTTTATAAAAATTGATACCCTGCGCAATCTTGTAGAATTCCACCAATTAAATAACTAATATAAAACTTTTGAAATTTACTCAGCGAAAATTCACTTTTATAAATGTTTAATATAAAAAAATACTGATATTTCCGTAATTAATTTACATGTATAAACACACACACACACACACACACACACACACACACATATATATATATATATATATGGGTGCTTCTCGGTGAAATCGTCCGATCAAAATTAAAATTTTTTTCCAACCATATTAAATCACTTCAACTTGATGATATACATTTCCCTGAATTTTTTCAGATTTTTTGCATCGATTATCTCAGATTTATAGAAGGTCGAAGTTGGTAAAATCAGGTTTTTTTGCATTTTTGCTGATTTTCAAAAATTCGTAGCTTCTCAGGGAAGCATTTTTCACTATAGACATTGATAGGAGTTTTTTAAGAAAATTTAGTCTAGTTCTCAAAAAAATACTTTAAAAGTCATATATACGTGTTGCAACTATGTTATAGTGCCTTTATGCCTTAATAGTAGCAAAAGTGAAAATTCGCACCGAAACAAATTGACATTTTTTGTTGCAATTTAGAACAGTAGGCCAAGCGACAGAGCAAAAAAAGGTACAATTTTTGACGATCAAAATAATAAGTTGGCGATCTATGTCATTCGATAGCAAATAAAGCGTACCTTAAGCACATATGCTTCTCTACAACCAAGTCGAGATTATTTTATAGCTTTTAACAAAAAAATTTGCAGGAAATAAGCGTTTTTTCAGTTTTTCGCTTGTAACTTTTAAAGTATGCAAGCAATGAAAACATAACAAGAGAGAAGAAATATGCGGTATTAAATTATGAAGAAAATGAACTATCTAAAATCTCGATAGGTTGTACAGAAGCTGAGATAATTGGAGAAAAATGGTTAAACTAGCTGTAAGGTCCCGCGATTGATTGATTAATCATTGATTTCGACATGTGTAACGTACGACTTGTGTGGGTGTGTGTGAGTACGCTGACGGTGGTTATATTGCAATATACCAGCCTCGTGTGCTGGTTGAGCAATGGTATGACCGGGTTTCGGGCGTTTTAAGATCAGCTCAGCATTTTCATATGTGTCGCCGCGTTTATACTTTTGTAATCCTTCTTTCGGTGGCGAGTGTTGATTGGCTGCGGGTATCCCCACAATTAAATTGTTAAGCTACTGTCTGATCGAAGGTCGAGTCTTTATAAACCCTCGACTCCATCAGCGCTGCGCCTTTTTACGACCAGACCAGGTACCGGTGTGCGTCTAACCTCGTCATCACGACTTGCCGCTGAAGACTAGCCCACTACTTGGAGTTACTTCGGAAGGATTTACACGAGACCGTAAGAGGGTGTCAAGGTACTACCTGTACGCTATCGGGGGCCTAGAAATCTACCGAACTCTGCAGGCAAGCTGGCATATTTGCTCCGGTGGAAGGTACATCACGACTGAAGTACACTGCGACAGAAGGACCGCCAATCATATCTGGCGTGAGTGGGTGAAGCCGCAGCTTAATTAAGTAAAAACCCTTGCCACGACAAGCTCGTGTACTATAAGTAATAAGCACTCGCTAGGGAAAGAAGGAAGCTTCAATCAACGGCGCGTGTGTAAAAGTAAGTTAGATATAACACATTTTAAGAACGCGTGAATGAATGTAAATTGCAAGAGAGATACGAACTTAGGCTGGAATGAAACGTCTATGAACTGAAACGAGCCCTTTTGTATAACCCGATGATTCTGCCTGGACGCCCAATAAAAAAAGATTATAACAAAGATTAAAAATAAAATAAAGACGAACTATTTATTTACTAACAGACGCCCTTTTACCTATTAACAAGCCCTTAAAAGTTTAAGACAAAGTGTGAGCAGGTAAGACGTCCGCGGACTCTGACGAAACGCCCAACAGCCATCAGCAGAGTGTCCGCAGTTCCAACATCGTGTCCGCGGACTACTAGCCAACGTAGAGACATACGAAGTAGCGCACGCGGACACACTCGCGTCCGCATATACCAGCCTTTGTCCGCGGACAAACAGCCAACGTTGGTCTTACGTAGTAGCGAGTGCGGACATACACGCGTCCGCATAGTAAGCCGTATACGCTGTACAGCCAGTCCGCGATTCCGCTCGCGTCCGCATTTCTAGTACACTTGTCCGCAGAATTAATATATCGTCCATCAATATAGGTAAAGTCCACCTTCACGGACTTAGCGTATATAGATAGAGGTAAGAAGCATTAGAGGACCAGAATAAGTACCATCGGATCAACTTCTCTTTTAAATTCACTTATTTATAATTATAATTTTGCAATTAAAGATCCCGATCAAAGAAAGCTTCCCAAATAAAAATAATTATTTGTACGAACCCAAGCGGCCCGAATAAGTCAAATTCGGCCCTTACATAGCCATTTTTCAAAAATTCATTACACAGCTATTTTTTAATTTTAAGACTCGAAATTATGAAGATTAGAAGCTATAAGTATGTACTTTATACGACAAAAAATGAATGCTGTGAAACCATTATTGTTAATGTAATCGCGATGTTAATTTTTTTGTTCACTAACTTGCACATGCTGTCACGTCGCCGATTGTGGTCGAATTTCAATTATAAAAAGAGTTTTGAAAAGTTGACGTTCCGCACAATAAGATGTATTCATCAGTTTTTCGATAAAATACATCTAACTGTGCTAAAATAGCCGTCGAAAATGGTCAAAAACGGCCTGACGCGGCCGAGCGCATGACTAGTGGAGGAAGCGCGCATGAATAGGGGAAGTGCGTATCTATGTATATGTATATGTATATGTATACTTTAGAAAAGGTAAAACCTAGGCAAGTATAAGTTTCCAATTTTGTAAACAAAATTTTGTAAAAGATATGCAGGTTATAAATGAATATATGCTATATCAATGAATATATTAATAAATTATATTGCACTACTAAAAATACTAAAAAAGAGATTATGGTGATTTTAGAAATTTAAAGTATTGAAAGTTGTGAAATCAGAAAAGAATTTGTCAAGTATTTGACAAAAACAAGTGTGAAATGAATGCTAATGAAAGTAAAGAAATCAATAACATATGGTCAAGTATTAAAATTTAAAGTACCTAGAATAAAGTCCAAATTATGCTAATTAATAGAAAATCTTAAACTTAAGTTGCATTTTTTACATTATTTTTTTAATGCATAGTTGCCGTCCCGTCGTGTCAATATTTTAATCTTCATGTGTTGTACAATAAAGAATAATAGTCATCTACACAAATTTTTAAACTTGTAAAACTTGCGTCGTGACTTCCGTAAATTTCTGATTCTTGCACACTGCATTCAAATGTACAAAATAATAAATTTAGTTATGTTCGAATTTTTTGAAGCCTCAGCCACTATCTTGCATTTCTTAGTATCGTAATATTTAACACCATTGGCATCAAACTATTTTAAATATTACAACGAAATAAAGCTTAAAAAATATCATTATAGAACATGCAGTTGCTAGTTAGTTATAGACGTGATTATAAGTGGAAACTTTGAGGTAGAGTGGACTTAAATTTCTATGATTTTTCATTATAAGTTACAAAACTTGTTTATATTGATAGTGCATGCATTTAAAATAAAATTCTAACAATAAGCTTTTTGTTATAAAAATATGAGCGCGTGGACGTCGGCGTGTGCGTGTGCGTGTGCGTCTGCATCTGAGTCTGCGTGTGCGTGTGTGTTTGTGTGTGTAAGAGAGAGAGAGGGGGGAGCGAAAGTAAAATAAAAAAACACATTTTTTAATCTAATCCTCGACTGGGACGAGACCCACCAGCTGCATTATATATTCAATTAAGCCTTCAACATAGTCTTGTAATTGAACATTTAAATATCTTTCGATCGTTAGCGCATGTTCTAACGTATTGAGGTCTTTCTAATTCTGCAGCTAAAATATCATATCTTTATCTATTAACTGTATTAAATATATATATTAAATAAAAATAAAAGTAAAACTTACCTCAATCATCTCGAGATCGTTTCGATATTGCTGGTGCAGCTCTCTTATTTACTTTTTTTAGTTTTATGTACTTAACTAGTAGTAGACCAATACAATCCAGTGGCCGAAATTCTATCGTCTCACTACACTTTATTACGCTGCGCAGAGTGTTGTTATTCGATTTAAGGGGTTATGACAGTGTTAAAACCTGAAAAAAAAAGAAAAATTATTAGTGCTGTAAAAAATTAATATATATAGGTGCTCTAAAAACTAAATTTTTCCTTTCAAATATAAGTATTATACATCACTTTTATGCATTAAAAATATGCATTAAGTGAGTATAACATTTAACAACAATTAAAGGTATTTACTTACCAAAAATCATAATTTTCATCACTTTTGTTTGCTTGCCGCATGTTTCTGATGGAACCGTACCATCAATCCTGATGAATCAAAGTGCCAAATCTTCATTATGAGTCTGGTCTCAGACTAAGTGGAACAGATTCCTGAAAAACACAAAATTAATATAATTAATTCAACATATATTGACAATATTAGTAATTATAGTGAATGTTACATATGTAAACATACGTAACATTCACTTTGAACTTACCTTTGCCAATTCTGCTCCACTCAGTTTGTGACCATACTCATAAGCAAGGTTTTCCACTTTGGTTCATCAGGATTGATGGTACGGTTCCTTCAAAAAGCTGCGGCAAGTATACAAGAAGCATGAAAAAACTAAATATGAGTAAAAGGCATTTAAAGTTTATAATGTAAATCATACAAATGAACTCAACTATACTTACAGAAACTATCCGGCATACCTTGATTTGCTTTTGGTTCTCAAATATACATACAATAAAGTATATTTGGTGGTACGCGCACATCATGCTGTGTGATAATAGTATTTAAAAGCTGAAAATAAAAAAAATATTATCGTTACTTATTCACAATCAAGTTATGCTTATGAATTACAATTACATGCAATACTTACCATTATTAAATACACTTCAAGTTGTTGAAAAGCATACAAAATAATACTCCAGACAGTCAACATAAGCTTCCATCTTCCTGGCTTGCACCCGTATACCTAAAAGCAAAAAATAAACCAACAAAGAAAAAGCTCATGGACACATTTATTACTAAACAGTTTGCAATACTTATCTGAATAATTTTTGTACTCTGCAGAAGCTCTTGAACTTTTACAACACCACTGAGGTTATAAGCACTGTTACAGCAGCTAGCAGACTAACTGCACTGATCTAGTGTCTTGTTGAAAAACAGCTGTTTGGCTGCTTTCTGCTGCTTTACAGAAAATTCTACTATACCGATCAA
Source organism: Philotrypesis tridentata (assembly GCA_018906965.1). NCBI lineage: Eukaryota > Metazoa > Arthropoda > Insecta > Hymenoptera > Pteromalidae > Philotrypesis > Philotrypesis tridentata. Next base: position 247,710 of record JACCIB010000170.1, on the reverse strand, counting down.
ACAGAAATCTTCATTCTCGACCGGACGCTGTGAGGTACAACTTATTCGAGTGGCAAATTCAAATTTGTTGAATGCCTTTACTTTAACACATTGAGTTTAGTAACATAAAATCACACATAGAAAAATTAATTTTACGGATTTTATTTATTTTACGGAAATAAATTAATAACTCTTGAGAAAAAAAACGGTTTGTAAAACGGTTTTTAAGTCATATTTTCAGTAAGATTTCTCATGAAATCTCTCTGTAAAAAGTGTGTTAGAACAATCCTTTCCACAAGTTTGGCCTAATTAAAATATTTAAAAATCACGATTTTTCAAAAATTTACTTGAAACAGATTTATCAGTTTTTTGTTGATATCTTCGAGGCAAATTTTTTTAGCAAAAAACGGCTTTCAGGACCATATTCTACAGACTATTAACTATTAAAAAAGTGAATAAAAAAAAAATGGATATTTTCAAAATTTTAACACTGTCATAACCCCTTAAGTGAGTTCGAAATTCCTTTGATGTTTAATGTATCGATAAGATGATTTTCAATGTCTTCAATCTCGTAGCTACCCGTTGTCAGGTGAACTATCTGTCCTCTTACATAGAACTTGTTGTTACCTGTATCGATATTAAGAATTGAGTTGAATGTCAACAATTCGACTAATCCAAGAACGTAATTTTTGCTAGCGGAAACTTCGATTGGGGGGAAGTATTGAGCTTCAAATATGGAAGTCTTGGCGGAGAGAGTTAAAGTTAATGAATCCTCCATGACAGTTGAAGTGATAATAACTCGAGGACTACTTTCGCTGCTTTTTATCGTGAAAATATTCGTTATAATGCGGGCCATTAGCAGGTAGCGAGTCTCGCATGAATACACCGCGAAAGTTTGAAATCTTCATAATCTTAGCATATTTTATCAAATCGAAACCCGTGAGCACTCTCTCGGAAATCTTACTTCGAGGATATTTTTTTTTTTAATCCTTTACCAGGCTTCAAGTGAAGACCTAGTCCTTTCTTGTGAGGCTTCAAGAAAAGTTCCTTACCAAGAGCAATTTTCTAATTTCCTTTGAGCAGCTTTAGCATCATTGACAGCCTTAGCTATTCCAGCAACGCCTCCAGCGAGGGCGCCAGTTGCACTAAGACCGGCGAATAAGGGTATGAGAAATGGTAGGAAACCTCCTACATTAGCTGGAACTGGCAATATTCTAGGAACAACTATATTCTTCTTTCCACCGCCTTTCTGAACCATTTTTCGAGTACATTCTAAAGCTGATAGAATGAGCTTATTCGCGCATTTGCCTGGAACAACTAATGGCGAAGCAGCCTTTACAACTCTCCAAAGCGTAGTTCGTGACTTCACGCCCATTCCGAATCTCGACTTTAATTTCATAGCGTTTGTAACGGCAAAAGCAGCCGCTCTTTCTCCTATGTCCGAATCTACTGCTTTAACTCTTTGCCAAGCTTTTTAGCCAGAACTCTATCAGCAGCGTCTCTGGCTTCAATATTTTCACGATTTTGCAAATAAGCTATATCGTGCTCTTTGCAAGCAACGTCATGACGAGCAAAACGTTTAGCTAACTTAGTACCAGGACTACAGTACTGGTATCCCATAGTAAGTAAAGTTCAATTTGTAGCTTATTGATGAGACGATTTACAACGTCTACGACCTTGGCGGCGGTGTTTCTATATGATCATCACGTTGTTATGTCCTGGCTACTCAACCCAATGCTAATAGACAGGAATTATTATAACTCTTTTATAGCTACGAGCAAGAAATACCCGATTCTCACGAATTAAATTATAAAAGAATTAATAATTAAAAATGATTAATCACTTACCTTTTTATGCGTAAATTTAGCAATTAAGCTCAGCAGAACGCTAATAATCCAATATGATATAAACTCTTGAGGACTTCCAAAATAATTTCAAAACCAGAAGATTATTACTGATTTTACTATATTACTATATTTCTAAATATTTCTGTTAAATTGTCAGAATTGCCTCAAATGATAGTTGCAATTATATTTTTCATGAAGCGAAACAATCTTGTTATATTACATTATAAATTCGGACAAACACATGATATTACCACCTATTATTAGCACCTTTATCATGTCATAAAAATTTTTAAGAACATCATTTTTTATGAAAATGATGACATGAATAAACTTATATTTTTGTATTATATGTATTATTTTATATAACATGTTTTGTGTTTGCTTAAATAAAAATAATAATTAACGCATTTACGAATATTACCTAGTAGTGTACATTGCAGTCATATATATACATATATACATATACATTGATATTCCTTCCCTCATTTAAACGCTCATTTATTTTTTTCAAAACTATTGCTTTTTATAAAGAAACTTGCCAATTTATTTATTAATGTCACAACTTTCTTTTGTTAAAATTCAAATTGAAATTTATAAAATGGGTATATTATAGAGAATTGACCCAAAGGAAATGGTAGTCTTTCCAATAGACCCTTAGCGCAAAGATCTTTACGCATATAACATAATTATTTTTTAAACTAATTATAAATACCTTCTTAATCACTGTTTTATAAACACTATTGTTATCACTCTTTAGTAAGGGAAGTATTAATAACCGTATACAATAAAGCCTCAATCATCTAATCTAAATCTTTAATTTATATAATGAAATGACCGTCAGAATAAGATACTTAGGATTTTGGCTATATAAAGGTTATCGAGAGTTGAAAATGAAATTTAAATTTACCTAATGAAATAGATATATAGAAAAAACACTTTCAGTTTTGACCACATATGGGTTATTGAGAGTTCGAAAATTACCTTTATGTTATTAAGAGTTTGAAATTTATTTTTAATTTTTACCTAAAGAAACAACCTTATACTTGCCAGCCATTTACCTTGAAAAGGTTTTTTGTGGAGGGGGGGGGGGAGATTACACTACTTTTAAAAGGTATCTAATAATAAATTACATATATAATACTTTTATTCAACGTAAACTATTCAGACTGATATTATTACTACTAATACAGCCATTTTCAGCAGTATCCTATAACCTGAAATAAAATTATTTAGTCTAGTGTATGAGCGAGACATTACCGAATATTTATAATTATAATTAAATTCACTTTTATTTTTAAGCACTTTCTTTCATCTGAAATTACACATTCAAATTTTCACGCGGTTATGAGGGTTTCTTTCGAGACAACTGGTGCCAACCCACTTTGGTGCTATAATTATGTCTAACTTGAAATATCGGTCAACTGATGATTTCTGCTAGCTTATAACCTTCGCGTGGGTACTCCAAGCTTAAGATAAATTATATTATTTAAAACGCGCTAAAAGCCGATAAAACTCGTACTACGCGTGTGCAATAGTGTTTAATCTAGAACCTGCAAAAAGTTTCAAGTGCGAAAATTCATTTACAAAAAAGATGGATAAGGATATAAATATACAGTCAATGGATCTCACTGTATCAGATACGTATACTTCAATTATCTTTAATTAAATTAACTTTAAAATAAAAGAACATAATTCTTTGTTTTAAAATAATTTATTCCTTCTCTGTTACAGGTGATTCGACGTACTTAAGATGAAAAAGCAACGTATGATCAACAGAGTTTACTGTGCTAGCCTTGTTTACCACTATAATTATTATTTTTAATGTGTGAAAGGGGTTTCATCCGCTGAGTAGATAAAATAAGATGTGTAATATATAATGCATTACTGATAAATTAACTACATATATTCTTTTCCTGATGAAAAAGAATATAAAAAATAGTAGACGTTAATTAATCAAATATAACATAAGGTAATGCATGCAAACAATAAATTAAATTAAAATATTACAGGATTTTAATTAATTAAAAAAAAGATTTGAAATTATTTAGTAGTTTGTAAGGGTTTATGGTGTTAAATAATAAAATTGCTGAGACACGTATCTTCTGATTAAGAGTAAAAAAAGTGCACAAATACATCTGAAATGTAGTATAAAAAGTTAGCTTTTCGTTATAAGTCAAATCCATTAATGTAATTGTATGGGTAATATTATTACTGGGAATATTATGGAAATATTAATACTGGCAACACATCCGCCAATATAAGAAGGCAAAACGAACATCAACTGCTCCTCCTCCTGAACCTAATATTCAACAACGTCGTTGAAGCTTCGTCTATGTAAGAGCATTAATAAATTTAAATATTTATATACATATATTAACATTTATTTTAAATCTTTTTTGCTTCTCAATTTCAAGATTGGATTAACACCCGATCCTGGTGCCAATGCAACCGTCTAATTAATGAGCAAAATTTCGAAGGCGCCTATGGACCAGCAGAGGATACGTGGGACATCGCAAAATTAACCTTTTACGAGCTAGCAGTATACAATAATGAAATTTACAAATTTAATTAATCTATACTTAAAGAAAAAATACTACATTTTCTCTGTGAACTTGAATCGTTGTTTGACAAAAGTGCAGGTAAACGATTAGGAATAGGTGGAGGTTGTCTATGTATAAAAGATATACTTTCAATTATACTAATACTAGACATGGGAGTATTTAAAATTGGTTTTGAAATTAACTGTGGGTGATCAATCTTAATTTCTCTAAAACAATATCATCATGTTTATTATTATTGAATTCCTTTTATATATCTCTAAATTATCTTCATCTGTTTTTTGTAATGATATAAATAAATGTGTATTAGACCTAATATAGCTCAAAATAAGCGTATAGACCATCCATAAATAGCGTGTAATGCATACCCTCTAACAATCGTATCAATAGTTCATTTTAATATATTTACAATAATTAAATTCATAATTATTACCGATGATAATGATCCCCATTTGTTTCCAAATATTTTCAGCAATGTGAGTCAATGTATTTTCCGAAAAGATATTTTCTCCTGTAGATTCTCCAGCTACATCTCTTGCAACGATATTTAACAATGTCTTTTTCTCCATAGGAAATATCAGTTGTTGCTGTAAAGAATCCAAATCTTCTTGTGCATAAACTCCATTCGTAGCTAAAGTATCAACTGATTTAAATTGTAATCGTATTGTAGTATCTGGTTTTAAAACGTTTTATGATCATGTTATTATTGGTTTTGGTGTTAACTTAATCCAATTTTCCTCTATTTTATAAAATGTAGGAATAATAGAATTACAATAAATCAGCATACCTTTTTTTATTCAAATATGCGTCTTGGGTTTTAAAAACCATGTTTCATTACCCACTAAAACTGTTAATTGATTGTAATATTCTTTAAGATGTAAAATTTTAATAGTTCTTGGTGTACATTTATTTAAATGTACTACCTCACCAGCTAACTTTGCAATATAGCCAGGTTTCTTCATAATATTGTATGCAAATTCATCTGGGGAAATAGAAGCAATGGATAAGGAATATTGTATAACTTTTCTTTCAAGTTCACACTTTTCCTTAATTAAATTAATATATAAATCATTAATTTGACTCCTTAAATGTCTTTCAAGATAGACAAATTTAGAATTTACATAAGTAAAAATATCCAAATCAAATCTATTAACATCTGCATAAACAGCGTCTGTATTAAAATAATAAGTATTTAAATTACTATCTTTTACCATAATAAATAACTTTGGACGTTCAGTACGAATAATTTCTCGGTCACAATGCATTTCAGTATTTTTTATCGACAAAGCAAAAGTAATTTCCTCAAAATTAACCGCATAAACTATTTCTTTATTCTTACTACTAAAATATTTAATAGCTATTCCCTTAAATAAAACTAGCAAAGATCGCTCGCTTCGCTCGCGATACTCAGTAAGCTTTATGGGAAATACTGAATGATAAATTTTTATAAAACAGTATACATATGTTATCAAAATCAAAGAATTCAACATTTTTTATAAGTTAAAATTATTAAAAACCAATAGAATTAAGGGGTTATGCCTGAGTTAAACCTGAAAAAAACAATTTATCAATTAATAGGTAATTAAAAATAATTTATAATGAATATAAAAAAAATTTTGTTTCCTAAAGAAAATATACATATTAGTAGTAAATTTCAATATTTTTAAAAAATTATTTATGCATACTTACTATGTAAATAATTCCATGTATGCAGTACTAAATTTCTGCATATTTTTTCCTTTGCCGCATGAATTTTCAAGTTCTGGTTGATGAATTATTTCCAAACTGGATCGAAAATCTTCTAAATTGCCTTCTCCTCAGCTTGAACGCAGGAAATTACTGAAAAATAAAAATTTTTAATTTTAGCAACGTATAAGTTATAATATATGTAATTATAGTGAATGTTACGTATGTTTAGATACATAACATTCACTTTTGACTTATCTTTGCCAATTCTGCTCCGTTCAAGCAGAGAAGAAAGGCTTCCTGGAGATCTCCAAAAAATTTCAGGTTGATTGGTCCATTGGTTCTTGAGAAATCATGCGGTAACTGACCTAAGATGAGAAAAATTCAAAACTTGAGAAAAAAACATTTAAAGTTTAACTTGACATTTCATGATATAAAATATACTTACAATTTTTCTTCACACCTGGACCTTATTTAAGTCAAAGATATACGTATCCTGGTCATCTTTGTCAAGTTTGAGGATAATCCAAAAATTTTATTCGTGTCCAGTCCTCTGAAATGAAACAAAATGAAAAATCATTAAAAAAAGTAATTTTTCTAAATTTGAAACATTTTTATAATTAAGCTATAAAAATGCTTTTATTGTAAATAAATTAGTTTCTATACTTACATGTGATGAACAGAAGAGTGGAACTATCATCATCATATCAAGTTCATGTAGTTGAGAGGTTAGAGAAAACAGTCCATCAGGTGAGCTAAGGAGGCAGAAAGCAAGCAGACAGCTCCAATCAGCTGTTTAGCTTGCCTCTGACCTAATTTTCAGCTAGACTGTTTTCTACAGAGCTGATGCTGTGACATGTGTGATGTGTGTGTGAAAAGTGTTTAATGAAAAAAATTTAAAAAAAAGGAAAACAAAAGTGAAAAAAAAACAGAAAAAAATTGTGAATGTGATTCAGTGTTTTTTAGTGTTTGTGTTGTAAATTATGTTGTTTGTTTACAAGTGAGGTTGTATATGGTGTATAAGTATTTGGTTATATGTGTAATGTGTGTATGTGTGTTTAATAAGCACCAGCTCTGTAGAAGTCATCATCCTGATGACTTCTCTTTCTTTTGGCTCGTCGTGCTTCAAGTGTTGAGTGTAGTTCTCTTCTGTCGGACAAGAGAAGCCGCTCCTGATCCTGAAGCTTGGCCCAGTTGACTGCAGAGGATCCTGGATACACACTGAACTTCCTCATGACTTCAAGCAGTCCTGCTTTGCCTTCATTGAAGCAAGTGACTGCGATGTAGGCACCAATTTCGAGGACTGTCAGACCACTGAAACTATGCTTGGGGATGAGCTTCCAAACAGAATGATTGAAAAGTGACAGATTGGAGTAGAAAAATCCATTACTCCACATAAAGTGCTCAAACCAGTGTGCCCATGACCAAGAATTCTCATGGCTGTAACTGCACGCTTGTTCACTTCATAAGCGTTACTTTGTTTTCCAACTTTTCTGCTGGAGTCGATGAAAGCAATTGCGTTACATGATGTACAGGTGATGGATAGCTTGCCACCAAGACCTCGTACATCAACTTCATCAAATTGGATGCATCCGCCACAAGCTTTACAAGCCAGAAACTCCTGTAATCCTGGCAGAAGCAAAGAAATGTCAAAGATTCTATTCTGAATTTCACTCGGTTCTACATAAATTGATTTTAATTTTTGTCTAGACCTAGACACAGGAATTTCTGGCGGTACTGATGTTGAGGTACCTGGTAAAGCTTGCGCAGCAGATCTTGAACTCCATTCCCTGGACGTTGAAGGAACTATATCAGGCGTAGGTAATGCTGAAGGGATTGGTGTTGCTCGTTCTTGTTGTATAGATGTTGATGCTGATGCTGGTGCTGGTGCTGTTGTCGAAACTTCCCATTGCTGTTTTTGATGAAAAATCTTGGGTCTTCTCTTTCTTCTTCCAAATCTTCTTTTTCTGTCAGATGATCCTGAAACTCTATATCTTGAGTCTGGACACATCTTGATCACAAGTCACTCTCACTTACTCTACTTTTTAACCTCAAATGCTATCAACATTATAAAATAAATTATTTAATAATATTGAGCAATGCAGAATAAAAGTTGATATGAAAATTCAAAGCAAGTGTTTTTGCGCTCTTGAATTCTCAATCATACGGTAAAATACGTTACTAGATGAATAGCCTTTTCGAAAGAATATCGTGCGGCCCCGTCGGTAAGCGCCAAATTCAAAATTCGTTTTTGGCATAATTTTATTCATTGACGAATATTTGCGTCTAATTAATTTTTTATAAAGCATAATAAATAATCAAATGCTTTTTTAAAAATAAATTATTAATTTAAATAAACAAAAAAGAGGAAAATGTGGAAATAAGCAATTTGCAAATTTTTAATATTGCATCATTTTGCTCATTTTATTAATATCTTTTAACGGATTTTAATTGCATAATAGATATTTTTATTGTATTTTACATACAAATATTATGCATGAGAAGCATTAAAAGCTCGAAAAATAATCATGTTCAGTAACACAGCACTGACAAATAAAAACGCGAAAATTACGATTTTTTAAAAATAAGCTATTCGCACGCCTTCAGTTTTTGGTCTGTAGCTTTCTACCCAATTTTTTTTTGGCAAAAGGGACTTCAGCATCGTATTCTACAGACAATTTCCTATGAAAAAATTCAATAAAAAAAAAATCGATTTTTTGACGACTTTAACTCAGGCATAACCCCTTAAAAAAAGTAATTAGCTTAACGTTTATTTATTAAAAAAATGGTTGAAAAATTTGAAAATATAAAAAATTTAACTAACTTATAAATATATAAGAAGTTTTATCGAATTTTATTATATATATATATATATATGATTACAAAGTGTTTTGTTTAACTATTTGTTTAGAGGCTTACATATTAAATTATATTGTAGAATGGTAAATGGTCTTAAATTATATTGTAGAATGGTAAATGGTCAAATAAAACTTTTGATTTTAGTCTGGATCGCCAACTAAACAATTATAATACTGTATATGCGTATTGTATAGTATTAGTATTTCTCTAAAATAATTTTATTTATATATTATATCGTACTTGAGTATAATAGAAAATTGTCATACGTTGTATTAGGGTTTCGGGTCGTTCAATAATACATGAAAACTTAAAATTTATAAATAATAAATTTTATAAAACACTATTAATTATTTAAATAAAATGTTTTTTAAAATAATTCTTATGATTATTTAAAATTATTTACTCATATAATATATCATATTTCAAAATCACAGAAGCTTGGGGTGTGTTGTGGCATGGTTTTGTGGGTCTCACAAATATATAAAAAATTACAATTTTTATAAATTAATAATTTAATTAGTAATAAATTTTATAAAGCATTATTAATTATTTAAATAAAATGCCTTTTAAAATAATTCTTATGATTATTTAGAATTATTTACTTATATAATATATCATATTTCAAAATCACAGAAGCTTGGGGTGTGTTGTGGCATGGTTTTGTGGGTTTGAAAAATATATAAGAAATTATAATTTTTATAAATTAATAATTTAATTAGTAATAAATTTTGTACCATTTTCTAAAAAAAAAAAATACTTTGAAATTTTTAAATTAATTTTCAAAAAAAGAAAGGAAGTTGGCATTGGGTCAGGTCAACTTTTTTGAACATGATTCGAAGCGCATTGATAAAAGCAATGTACCCATTTTCTAAAAATACGTTTTTACTGTATAGTTTTACCAGGATCGAGGATTCTTTACAGATGTGATTTTTACGATTTTATTCTCTTAATATAATGTAAATGTAATATGGTGAAATTGTACAGTATTTTATTGCCTTTCCAAATTTGTGCGGAAAGTTACCCTCATATACTATAATTTTTACTAGTGATGGGCCTGTTCTGCTAAATGCTAATTTTATAAAAATATGTATTTTAAGTATAAATATTTACAACAAAATAAAAAATTATTTTGAAAAAATCTCGCTTCCGTTTTTTATGAAAACCGAAGAACTCGTCTCCATTGTATAGCTGAGTTGAAAACATTCGATTTCGTTAATTCATTAATTATTGAATTATTTAATTATTTGATTAAAAAAACACAGATCTCACGAGTATCGTATAACATTATATGAAAAATCGAATAACTCGCGTCCGTTTTTTATCGATAAAATGGACCAATTTTGAGATTTAGAAAAAATTTTTTGTTCCTTTCATAGAAAAAAAGCACACTTTCCAAGCACGTACGTACGTACGTATGTACGTACGTATTCATGAGGTAAATATTAATAAAATCATATTGCAAAATTTTTTTACTTTCATTGACAGAAGAATTGATTTTTGTTAAGTATTTATTATTTTTAGTTTTAGAAAATTTAAGCTTTTCTTAAGAAGATAAATAGAAATCATAATGACCAGGTAATTATTAATTTATTTTTATTCATCAAATTTTCTTAAGCAAAAATATTTTAATGTATTTAAAACAGTATAGGAAGTGTTCTATAAATTAAGTTTAAATAAAAATTTGTTAGAATTAGTAATCAAAGTTTAGGTTTGTATTTGGGGAATAACTATTATTAAGAGAAGAACTATTAAAAAGATGAAGATGTACATACAGATCAGTGGACAGTTTATGTGAAGTCTTAGAAGAATGGAAATATACATCAGCTTATATGGAAGAGTACATTTTAAGTTACGTAAAAGTTGAAGTAATCTAAATAGAACAGTGCAAAACCACTTTATAAGTCAACACGGAATGGATGGAGAAAATTTGAAATAGTTATTAAAATTTATTTTCGTGATGCTAATAAATGACCTATAAGTTATTAATGTAAAGTTAATGATGATTTACTAACATTGTAATATAATGATTGATAATATTTACAGAGATGATAATATATCGTGTTTTGACATTATTTTATTCTTTATTAGAAGTTCAAGTTGCTAAAAAAATCAAGTTTTAAAGTTGTTCTACTAGTTAAGTGTCAGTAGCTCAATCTACATATTATATTAAGAGAATAAAATCGTAAAAATCACACCTGTAAAGAATCCCCGATTCTGGTAAAACTGTACGTTAAAAATTTATTGTGAGACAATAGGTGTATTCCTTGCATCAAAGCGCTTCGAATCATGTAAAAAAAAGTTGACCTAACCCAATTAGTTATTGAGAAATGGGCTTTTGAATATGACCTAAAATTTCGAAAATCAGCGTATGTACGTACGTACGTGCTTGGAAAGTGTGTTTTTTTTTCTATGAAAGGAATAAAAAATTACAAATATGGTTCGATGAAATTAAATGTTTTCCATTGCGCTATACACCTGTGAAAATAAATTTTTCAAAATCTCAAAATTGATTTATTTTATCGATAAAAAACGGACGCGAGTTATTCGATTTTTTATATAATGTTATACGATGCTCGTGGGATCTGTTATTTTTCTTAATAAAATAACTAAACAATTCCAAATATGAATTAATGAAATCGAATGTTTTCAACTCAGCTATACAATGGAGACGAGATCTTCGATTTTCATAAAAACGGAAGCGAGATATTTGATTTTTCAAAATTATTTTATATTTTGTTGTAAATATTTACAATAAAATATAAACTTTCCTATAGGCCTTAAGCCAGAATATTAATCAGTTTTTGTAAGTAGAGCTTGATTCATGTATGCAGATCAGTACAGATATTTTTACACTTAAAAAACTTAATTTTTGTAAAATTAGCAGAACAGGCCCATCACTGGTAAAAATTAATTATTTTCATGGATTTTTTTTCACACTTTAAGTATATTGGCCCTACCAAGCATTCATCTACCACAAAAAATTGTAGATACAGTTGTTCTATGGGGCTTTTTTTGAAGCTGAAAAACATTAAGACTGTGTTTTAAGACTTTTTCAGTGTTTTTCTTTTATGAACTTTAACTCTAAAATTGTTATGTTGTTGTATTATATGGGTTTTTCATGGAAAAGATGTTATTTGTGTAGTTATAAATCAGATGATATGGCGTTTGTGGTGGTGTATGGTGTTTCTATGGAGTTTCATTTGGTATGAAATTTTGAATTTTTACTGCGTGTCATATTTTATACATTTTCAAGTTTTAAGTGATTTTATGGGGTACATGGGAGTAACTTTTCTCATAAATTTATAAAGATAATAAAACTAATATCTGCCTTAAAATAATTTTAGGCACATGAGGTCTAGAAATTGAAAAAAATTGTTTAAAGCTATAGGCTTCAGACGAATGGGACTTTCTTCTGTAAGCCAAAAGGTGATGAAAAATGCCGAGGAAAATGCGAAATATAGAATATGAATATCTTATCTTATATTATATTAATGTGCAAAAGAGATTACAAAAGAGCTTTAATTTAAAAAAATATATACCAAGTTTCGATGCTCAGATCAAAAATTAAGCCCATTTAAAAAAAAAATAATAAAAATCCAAATAGTCAATTTGTTTTTCCTCCATATGCCTCCCCATGTTAAATTTTCATATTCTATATTTCGCATTTTCCTCCGTATTTTTCATCATCTTTTGGTTTACAGAAGAAAGTCCCATTGGTCTGAAGCCTCTAGCTTTAAAAAATATTTTTCAATTTCTAGACGTAATGTGCCTAAAACTATTTTAAGGCAGATATTAGTTGTATTATCTTTATAAATTTATGAGAAAAGTTACTCCCATGTACCCCATAAAATCACTTAAAACTTGAAAATGTATAAAATATGAAACGCAGTAAAAATTCAAAATTTCATACAAAATGAAACTCCATAGAAACACCACACACCACCATAAACGCCATATCATCTGATTTATAACTACACAAATAACATCTTTACCATGAAAAACCCATAAAATACAACAACATAACAATTTTAGAGTTAAAGTTCATAAAAGAAAAACACTGAAAAAAGTCTTAAAACACTGTCTGTTTTTCAGCTTCAAAAAAAGCCCCATAGACCAACCGTATCTACAATTTTTTGTGGTAGATGAATGCTTGGTAGCGCCAATATACCTAAAGTGTGAAAAAAAATCCATGAAAATAATTAATTTTTACCAGTGATGGGCCTGTTCTGCTAATTTTACAAAAATTTGTTTTTTAAGTATAAAAATATCTGTACTGATCTGCATACATGAATCAAGCTCTATTTACAAAAACTGATTAATATTCTGGCTTAAGGGGACCCAACACGTTTAAAATCTGAAAAATAAAAATATTCTAAATTGATATTAAATTAAATAATATGTTGGAGAAACTTTTCATATTTATAGTATGTTCTCTTACCTTCAATTTAAGCCCTTAAAATCCAATTTCGTACCTACCTATCCGGAGTGGCACTCCGTAGACTGTTTTTCACTGTGCATAGGATTCTAGGTGACCATATGCTTCGATTGAGCTCAAATTTTGTGAGTATGTTCTATATAAGTGTAGTTTTCGCATGAACAGAGGGATTTTGATTTGAATGCTTAGAAAGATTTTAATAAGAGAAAAAGTAAATTTTTAAAATTTTTAAATTTTTTATGCTACAGTTTTTTTTATTAAATAAGTTTGAAGCTTTCAAATCAAAATTCCTCTGTTTATGCGAAAACTACACTTATATAGTACATACTCACAAAATTTGAGCTCAATCGAAGCATATGGTAACCTGGAATCCTACGCACAGTGAGCTGAAATCATGATAAACCAAAGTTAGAGAAAATCGACTTCGAAGTTCATCAATGCATATTAGAAAATAAGTTAATTTTTTACTTACCAAATCTCTTGGAACTATTTTTCTGTTGATCCTTGATAGTAAACTATCATTTTCAGGAGTCATATGGTATACTCCCTGTATCAATAGACTGAGTACGCCTTTGAGAACCTGTAAACAAAAAATGGTAAATTTGTATATTTTTACATTATATGCTAATATTATTAATTTATTGTATTTAATACTAAAAAATGCATATTTATTCTTACCTAATAATTTTGCTGAAGTCTCCAACTTGATTTAATGAAAAAAAAACGATTATGATTTCTTCAATGTACAATCCACTGAAAAAATACAATAAATTAATATTTCAAAAACTCCATAAAAATCAGCTAAAACAATATAGAGATGAATACTCATCTTTTTTCGTAGTCGTTGCAAAGCCTTTGCTTTGCCTCCTAATGTCCACCAGCAGCATACGAGTCATCTTCTTCCATCTGTCGAGCTCTTAGCCTAAGAGCTCGTGCTTCTCTGGTGTTAGCCTGGACTTGTCGTTCAGCATGGTGAAGTCTTAAATTGTCTGTTGTGTTGGCCCACTCTGAGGACACAAGACCGACCATTATTAAACATGGACACAGCCAGAAAAACTCCAATTTTCAAGACTATCAAGCCACTGAAAGATGTCTTGGGGACTAGTCTCCATACAGAATTATTGAAACTCTCATTACAGTTTTGTGTAAAATCTGCAAGACATCTTTCAAGTAATTCTGACTTTGACAGGTCTTCATAAATTGGTTTTATGGCATCCATAATATAAGCTGAAAGGCTGGTTTTGTGCCTGAACTCCCTGTGTTCTTTTGTGGCTTTTCTTTTTGCCAATTGCACCAGCTGCTGGATCCTTCCGGGCACAGATGATGCATTGGCCTCTTGTCCGTCGACTGCATATGGTACCATTTTGCCCAGATTGCATTGTACATGTCATCAATGGAATCTGGGTGATTTCGAATGGCTTTACCATAATAACTTGACAGCTTGTCGATCACCTTAGCAGTCAGCCTTCCTCTTCCGCCAATTGGTTTATTGTCCGGAAGCTTGATCTTCTGGCTGGTATACTGCTTGACAAGGTTTCGGAGACGAGTTCCCATCCTCTTCTGTACGTGTTGGATGCACTCTTTCTTCTCCACCACAAGTTCATCACCATAGGGTTTCGATTCACTCACAGCCTTGAACACTTTGGAGTCTCTATCTCCAATATAGCGATGATATTTGACATAGTATTCTTCTTCTGAGCGTTCAAATATCTCACGGATGCCATCAACTTCCATCTTACCTGCACTACCTTTATGGTTAGCAGTGCAGTGTGGCTTGTGTTCCTCGTACCATTCTTAATACTCAGCAGTATGTAGATACTTCTCCCACGATGAACAAGGTTGACAGAAGCTGTTTTTAACAGCAACGTTCAACACCTTGCCTGTGCGACGATGCTAGCAAATCCTTGTAGTGATGAAAATCCTTTCTTCCTCCACGAACCATCACCAGAAATGTTCAGTCCAAGAGCACCATCTTCTGTAGCGGCTTTCTTCTTGGTCTGCAGCTCGCATAGACTCCTTGGCAACACTCTCACATACTTCACTTAACTGTTGATTTATTGAATCGTAAGCAGACTGAGCTATTGGCTTAGAGCAGTCCATTATGCTACAAAATGTTGAAAGCCCAGCATGTCCAACACCCAAAGCACGACATGCAAGTACAGCCCTTCGATTCACTTCCCATACACGATTACTATCACCCACTTTTTTGCTAGAATTGATGCTTAAAACTTCTCTGCATCGAACACATGAGACTTCAATTTTGAATCCTAATCCAAACACTACTGATTCAGAAAAGTTCACTTCACTGTGACATTTTTTGCAACACACCACACTTTGGAGTTCAGGAAATAGAATATTGATATCAATAATTCTATTCTTGACTCCGGAGAGGCCTTCTGCTGTTGGAGTTTCAAGTTTTCTTGAAGATGTCGAAGGTCTTGGTTGTGCAGTTGAGTCTTCTGTATCATTACGTCTAGTTACTGCAAATTTTCTTAGTCGCCTTCTATTTCTTCCCGAGGAGTATTTCCTATCCAAGTGAGTGGGCAATCTGCCCTTCTGGTGACTCATTGTTATAAATAATCTAAACTAAAAGCTAAACTAACTAAAATTCCTAACAAATACTTTGCACTTTGAAAACTTAAAATATAAATAACTTTATAAGAAAACAAAAATAAACACTACTAAAAAAAAATTATTTTAACTTTATTTAATTATGTTTGCACAGTGCAAAACATAAATTCAAGTACTTTAATCATAGAACTTTAAAATATTTAAAAGCTGATAAAGCAGATTTGAATGATGTGTTTCGTGCGAACAGTTTCACCAACAGCACACTGATTCTAACCTTTACCCAAACACGACGTCAGGAAGAAACGATGTATACATGGTCGGTAAATGGGGAGTTCAAATATTTTCGTCACAGCGGTCGTCACGTTTTGGTTACAGAATCGTCGCCTAGACTGTTGCGAAGAGCGCGCATATTTGAATTTCACCTAATAAATATAGTTTCATGAAACTCAGAATAAAAAAAAAGTAATCATTTATTGTAAATAATTTACAAAATACGTATGTATGTTTATAAGAGCGTATGTGTGTATACGAGTGATACACACACACACACACATGCACGCACACACACATTCGCTCATAAATACATATATACACGAGGAAAAAGTTCAACATTTTTGTAATACGATGTACATATATATATATATATATGTAATAACATTGTTTTTTACAATTACAATGAAAATATCTAGTTCTGACTGGATTTATTTAAAAAAATCAAAATTGTTAGATATCTTGAATAAATGATTTTAATTACGCAATTTAGCGAAAAAACAGGCAAAATATTTATTCAGTATTTTGCTTATAATTTTGCGGGAAAATTTTTTTACGAAAAACGGCTTTCGGGAGCATATTCTATGATAAATTTCCTATGAAAACCAATCATAAAAAAAATATCGATTTTTTCAAGTTTTAAACGTGTTGGGTCCCCTTAAGGCCTATAGTAAAGTTTATATTTTATTGTAAATATTTACAACAAAATATAAAATAATTTTGAAAAATCAAATATCTCGCTTCCGTTTTTTATGAAAACCGAAGATTTCGTCTCCATTGTGTAGCTGAGTTGAAAACATTCGATTTCAGTAATTCATATTTGGAATTATTTAATTATTTTATTAAAAAAAAACACAGATCCCACGAGTATCGTATAACATTATATGAAAAATCGAATAACTCGCGTCCGTTTTTTATCGATGAAATGGATCAATTTTGAGATTTTGAAATTTTTTTTTACGAATGTATAGCGCAATAAAAAACATTTAATTTCATCGAACCATATTTGTAATTTTTTGTTCCTTTCATCGAAAAAAAACACACTTTCCAAGCACGCACGTACGTACGCTGATTTTCGAAATTTTAGGTCATATTCAAAAGCTCATATCTCAAAAACTAATTGGGTTAGGTCAACTTTTTTTACATGATTCGAAGTGCATTGATGAAAGGAATGCACCCATTGTCTCAAAATACATTTTTACCGTATAGTTTTGCCAGGATCGAGGATTCTTTACAGGTGTGATTTTTACGATTTTATTCTCTTAATATAATGTAGATATCAAACTTATTTTTACAACATTCACCTTGCGTAAAACATCCCAAAAAGTTAAACCACCTTCTAAATCCATATAATGCTTATCAGAAAATTTACAAACTACGCCCGAACTTAACATTAATTTGTCCGAATTGAAATTTACTTTCGCATTCTTTTGAGTTAGTCATTTTGATTAAACCATGAACACAAACTTTATTCCATGTGCTAAAGCTATCCGTATAGGAAGCATGCGAGCAAGATTTTCCTGCTGCTATCTACACCTTTTGATGTAGTTGAATTTATTTTTAAATCTGATACAATATGTGCCCCATCATATTTAAAAACTCCAGTCTCATGAATAGATTTACATTGTTCATGACTTATTTCTTTAATATATTGTTGTTCCAAATTTTCCGTAGGTATTAAATGCCCAAATATTCCGCATTCAAAAACTGTTCGATGAATTTCAATTTTACATTGAATAATTGAAACTCATCGAAAATCAGCTATTTGTATTAATACTATAGCAACATTAGTAGAATTTACTTGCTCATCTTGAAAATCACATTCTCCAGAATCTAGTAATGAATATGTTGTTATATTAAGTGAAGAGGAACCACAATCATATCCTATGATTGCTACATTTAATTTGAAACACAGTGTGAAAATAATAAAATTGATGATCAACATTTTCCTCCTAAAACAAACAAAATATATTAGTTTTTCTTTTTATACATTATTAATTTATTCGCATAAACTGTATTTGATTTTCCGTTTTTATCTATTGCAATATTATTATTATCTAATACCTCAATAATTTCAAAAGCACCAATATTTTGATTTTTTTACAGTTTTCCTGGTTTTGGTTCTTTTATAAGCCAAACTTTATCACCTTTTTCAAATGTTACTGGATTTATGTATCTATCATAGTATTTCTTTGATTTTTCTTTTGAAATTATTGAAGTTTCTCTTGCTAACTCAGCAATGTCCTTCAGATACATAATTAAATTTGATAAATAATCATTAAACGATGGAATTGGTTCAAAAATTTTTAAAGTTTCACTTGAAGATAAACGAGGTGGATAAGCAAATACTAGTTCATACGGTGTAAATTTATGCGCACTATGCACACTCGTATTATAATGACATTGCGCTAATTCCAATAAATCATCTCACATAATTTTTTTTGTAGAGAAATTCTTGAAGTACTCGCATAAAGGATTATGTGCCCTTTCCAATGAGCCATTAGATTGAGGCGAAAATGCAGTTGTTTCTATTTTAGAAATATAAATCATTTCGCTACCACCTTTAAAAGTTTACTAGTAAAATTTGCACCCCTATCAGTTAAAACTATTTTAGGAGAAATAAAAATACAAATAAATCTTTGAATAAATGCATCCGCGACAGTTTCTTCCGTTCGATCCTGTAACGGAACTACCACTAAATATTTAGAAAGTAAATCTTAATTAGTTAAAATATAATTATTACTATTTTTAGTTATATTTAGAGGACCAACTATATCCATTGCAACCTTGTCAAAAGTTTCACTTGGTGTATCTGTAATCACCATTGGTTGTCTAGATTTTACTCTTTTCCAATTATTTTTTTGACAATCTTCACAATTTTTTATTCTGTTTTCAATATAAGCTTTTAAATTTTCCCCAAAAAAATTTACTCCTTATCCTATTATTTGTTCTATTTACACCTGAATGATCCCCCATGACACTAGAATGATTTTTTTTGAATATTTTATCTGTATTATCTAAATCAACATATTCTATATAATTTAAAAAACTAACTATCCTAATTATACTACCTTTAAAAACTTCCAATTAAATCTCTTCAATATCTACCCAATTTAAATTAATTATTTGTACAGTTTTAGAAATACTGAAACTATATATTCGTTTATCTAACATAATTTGTTTTAATGAACTGAAAATTTCATAGATATTATTCTTAAGAGTTATTGAAGATTGACCCACATTTATACATAATACAAATACTTTATTTGCAATCAAATCTACGACTGCAATTTGATTCAAAATTTCCTTAAAAGTAATATTAAGTTTATCTATAAAATTTACTTGTATTTCTATCTAATGCCTGTTTATTCTTATCAATAAAATGTACTAAATTATCTTTTCTTAGTTCAATAGATTTTTTTGCAAATACAATACTGTCAGATTTATTTTCTTTTTGTTCTAATTTTTCTTGATCTTTGAATATTGTATTTTTATCCTCTTTTCGTTGGCTAAATACCTTTGCTTTTTGTTTAATTCGATCCTCATATAATTTTTGAAACTTCATATCATTAGTCAACATATCATTACTATCTAAATTTTCTAATTCTTTTGCATTTCGAGCTCTCGTAATAGCATTTACCCGGTTAACTTTACCCGGTTTATAAATAATTTCATAGTCATAATCCAATAACTTTAAACGTCACCTTTGAACTCTCGAATTTTTATCAGTCGATTCAAATGACAATAATGGTTTATGATCTGTAATTATGTAAATTTATTTCCATAAATATAATTTCTAAATGTTTTTACTGCAAACATAATTGCCAAAGCTTCCCTTTCATAGGTATGATAGTTTGTTTCCGCCGCTTTCAAAACTCTTAAAGCAAAGGCAATTGGTTTATCTTCCCCAATATTTCCTTGAGAAAGGACGCACCCAACAGCATATCCGGACGCATCGGCAGTAATAATAAAAGGTTTATTCATATCCGGAAACTGTAAAACTGGTGCTGAACTTAATGCTTTTTTTAATTGATCAAAAGCTTTTCGTCTGACTTTATTCCAAGCAAATTTTTCCTCTTTTTTCAAAAGCTAAATTATTGGATATGGTATGTCTGCAAAATTATCAATAAATCGCCTATAATAACCTGTCGACCCTAATAATTCTCGAATATTTTTTACCGTTTTAGGAATTGAAAATTTATTTATAGCTTCAACCTTTTTTTGATCAGTTTTAATGTTGTTTTTTTTCTTTGACTCCATTTTTTCCGTTGTTCATTAAAAACAAAGTAATATGGAATTTCAAAATATAAATATTTTCTAGCATTTGGAAGTTCAAACCATGATGTTAATGTTGTATTTAAATTTTTGTTTAATAATTCATTTTCATAACCTTCTACAAAATAAACAAATTGTTGATTTTCGAAATGAACTGTTAATCTGTATATTACGTGAGATAATATATACATAGAAAATGTCAATAATCGATATATTGATTCTGGTGGACTTATGTATCTTGTGTTTATAAATTGTTTAATTTTATCACAATCACAGTTAACATTATCGTCTTCATTTTGGCTAAATTTCAATAAAAGCAGAATCAGGACCTTTAAAGCAATATTTAAATAAATATTTTACGCACTGAACTCTGGAGCAAATTTCTACGTTTATATCACAATTATACTTTAATAGTAAAAATAGATTATATAGAACTACAAATATATTATCTGCTTTTCTTGTGTTATTGAATATTATTTCTGTTCCATTATTTCTTCGTCTATAATTAGGGTATCCATTAGTATTGATATTAGTCGTTTCATTAAATGTTTTAGAAAAATTTTTAGTATGTTCTCTTTTTTCTTTGTCCATGTATAGTGAATGAACATTATACTTTCCACATGGTCCATGTATCATAGATTTTTTAATAATTTCATATAATTTTGGATATTTATGTTGATCAGGAATTTCTAATTTTTAAATCATTGTATCTATAAAATCTGGATTGTATATTTTGTTATTTTTTTCTGCAAACAACAATATATGTAGGTGTGATAAACCTTTTGAAATTATATCACATATGTAAATGCAATGCATTCTCCAAAAATTCATTTTTTTCGTAACATCATCGAATAAGGCTTCGACTTTTTCATTAAAAACTCTGGCAATAATATCTATCCATTTGGGATTACATGTCATTGTAATAAAAAAATCTGGTTTACCATGTTTTTGTATTAATATCATTCAATCTAAAATGTTTTGTTTTAATGCTTGAAAGCTTCCACAAAATGAAAATAGTAAAATAATCATTTTCCCTATTCTTACATTTTTTTGATCTTTTTTATTTATGTAATCTATCACGCCTTTGTATAAATCTGTTCTGAATAAATATTGATTTTTTTGTAAATAATATAATCTTGATCCCTCGACTTTAATGTAAGCGTCAACAATAACTTGTTGAGTTAAGTTTCCTAAATTAAGAAATGGGTTTAAATCATCTCCAATACTAAATTGATAATTATAAAAGTCCAACATTGAAATATTTTTTCTATTAGTAGTCTTTCATCTTAGGCATCCATCCAAAACCACCATTAGGAAACATAATAGGATATATCATTGGGTCACCATGTTTAATAATATACGGTATTCTTGTAGATTCAGTATTTTTTGAATATATGCAAATATCTCGATCTATCGGAGGTTGACCATCTTCACCAATATAAACTACAGCAACTTCATTGCACCTTGCTTCATTACACACGTTTTTATCAAGATTAGAATTCCAAGTTATAAACATTATAATTTCATTTGTATCGTTTATTGATTTACTACTATCTTGACGATTTTGTTCTACTTTTTCTACCTCATGCATCATTTTATATGAACTGGCATAAATGTTATTTTCACGTAAAAAATTATCTAATTCTTTCAACATATGCAGTGTACATAATATATTAGTTTTATAGCGTGATTGTGTTGCCATTTCATTGTCCAGAATATATAATTGCTTAAAATTTCTATCATCATTTTCTTTAGGATGTAATGAATAAGCATTCTGATAAATTTAACCACATATTCGTATTACTTGGGGTCCTCTGTTAAATAATGCATCAAACTTTGCCCCGAAACTTGCAAATGCAAGTAAATTATTTTATAATCTTATATGTTGTTTAAAATGTTTGCTTTCATAAGTATTATTTATAATTAATTCTTTCAAAACTTTCTGGGTAATAATTTTCGTTTGGTAAAACTACTTTTCCTTTACTACAACAATTTGTGTATTATTGTCGCCCTGTTTCTTCGAATTTAAAATATATTGCTTTGCAATGAATACATGTACAGTTTTCCTAAATTATTTTCATCAATACAATTTTCATTAAAATCATTATCGTACTGCAACGTACATGGACCCTACCCTTAATTAAAAAATTTAATTTTAAAAACAAATTTTTTTTTATGTTTTTAAGTTGAGTTACAAGTTGGCATACCGCTTGGCCGTGTATAATATATGGGACACGATGCCAACTTGCAACATTCATATCAACTATTTAAATAATAAATTTATGTAAATAAATGCTCGTGTAAGATTCTTTGATTAAGAAACTATGTAAATCGCAAAAAACCCGGTCGCGATTCGTTAATTTTCATTCCAAAAACATCGTTGCAAGATTGAGAAAAAACACAGCGTGCGCGCGAGAATCGAGTCGACAGACACGGCTAAGCTTGCCCCCGGAGTAGAGATTATGTGTTTCACTTTGTCGACAAACTTCTCAAGTATATACGAAATAGATATTTCACATGCCGAATATTATTTTCTGAGGCACTTTTGCCATATAAATTTTTAACGTACATGATCGTTCATCAGCTTTCGACTCATATACAGTTTTTAAGATAAGTCATCAATTAACATTGTAAAAATAGCAACAAAGGCGTTAAAGTCTCGCAACCAGCGTATTGCAAAATATTTTGTTTTCCGGAGCTTGTCATTAGCAACAAACCATTATTTATTGTTAATTATACATCAATAAACATTCGTACGTTCTTATTTTTGTGAAAATTAATTATTTATAGCGATAAAATATGTAAATTAAGATTCTACATGTATCAGTATATCTATAGAGATACTGGCGCTCGGAGGATTGGTGGGGGTAACTCACTGCTTCAGCATCGGAGCAGTTCCGCTCACTTGTATAATAGAGCGCGCCATTCCGGGAAAAGCGTTCATTCTTCCTCTGAAGCTGGAGCTAGAAGGAGCAATAAGTCTCCTAGCTAGCGGAAGCATACAGGGAAGCGCTGGCGCTCCGGAGAGCCCTAGGTACGGAGCATTGATTCTCCTACAGGGAATCCGGTTAAATGCGATATAACGGCGAATAGTCTTCTGCCATGTATGAGGCGATGATTTTATTGTTTCAATAAAAAAAAAATTCTTTTAAGAAAATGTAGTCAGACTGAGCGCTTGCATATCCTCTATTATGCGCAGGACTACCCTTAGACTCAATACGTGGCTTAAGAGGGAAAAAGCGATTTTTAAAATACGATTAATAATAAAGCCGGGTGGAAAAGCATTTAAAATCAAAATGAATTTTGTCTTTTCAGCTCAATTGTTGTTTACCAGGCATTGCGTCTTGCTAAAGAACAATCTATAACCCTATAACTCCAGTACGTGAGGATCAAGTAGCCGTCCAAAGCATTTATGAGTAAAGAAGCAACGTGCATTACGTCACGTATATAATTCATTGTTTGTTGCTGAATGTGTACAATGCAATATGTCATTGTACATATAAGTAACTAATTAATACAATTCAATTTAAATCTATTCGCCACCTACGCTGAATTATTCGCTCGGTATCCCGGACCATGTAAAATCAAATAATTTTTTGAGTAAATTCTCTTTTCTATTTCCCGCCTCTTTTCATTCTCAGCATATTCATTTACATCTTGTGCTTCTTTTCTTTTCTTATTTATTTCAGATTTCTCTGCTTCAGTACGTGGTTGTCTTTTTACTTGGTTAAATATTAAAGATATTAGTAATAGAGGAGTAAAAAGTTAAGGAAGTGTAATTAAATTACCAATTTTAAAAATTATTTTCAAAAATTTTAAATGAACTCGAAAGGACAATTTTATTAAGTACAATTTTGGTACATGCATTGCACAGCTCATTTTTTTTATCAAATTATTTTATCTAATTTTTTTAATATTATTCAAACATTAAAATTCATATTCACTGCAACAATTAATAATTTTATTTAAATAATACGGATATTACAAAAAAAATTAAATTACTATTTATTTCAATATGTAATTCATACTAAAATATAATATTTCACAATACTATTTTTAAATAATACTAATGCAGTAATATAACTGAACAAACTTTAGCCACTAATTCATATATTACATTATATACATTCCATAGCAATAATCATAAAATCAGCCGAGCGAGTACTAGCAAGCGAAGCAATACTTGCTAGTTTACTATTAAAAATCGACATTTACATTGATTTTTAGCTTGGAAACAAAGCGAAATTTAAAAAAATCTCAAGAATACTTTTCGTCTTAGAATTTTTTTACTCTTCAAATATACTTTTTTCAGTTAGGAAATCTAACGTTTTATTTCATTCATTAGCTTAGTAAGCTTCACTCTTTAAAATTCGTAAAGCTGAGTAAGCTCAGAAATATTTGACTCGCACCATTTGAAAATATTATAAAAATAAATTCTGAGACACTATGCAAAAATATGAAAATTTGATAACTGCTAAGCTTCGTGGAAAGGAAGCAAAAGTATGGTTTTATCGTATTTAATGAAGTCTTTTGTATAAACGAACACAGAGAATTGCACTACGATTCTCGTGTAAAATGTATTTTACAACGCGAGAAAAAGAAATTTTACGAGGCATGCTTGGCACTCGACATCAAAGATAGAGTCCCCTGCACATCTGCGCGCGAGAGCTTAATCTTGATAACACGCGTTCACGCGGTAGTGCAATTATCACCAGTTGAACTTGTACTAAATGGTACACTGCTGTAATTATGGGGCGTACGTTACTCCCCGGACTTGGACGACTTATATTCACTTACGCAATTACTTTTACCGTGCACGCACGCAAACAAACAGACACATAAATACACAGACGCATACGCATCGATATACGAGAGTAAAATTATTAAGAATCTGCCCTTAATTGTTGTTGCTCTCAGGGCTTTCTTTGAATTTCCAGTGGATTACTCGTTTAACTTTTAGAAATATCTATGATTTTAAGAGAAAAGTACACAAATCATATCACATTTCGTTAAAAGGAGTATGTTCAAAGTTGGGCTCGAGGAAAAAATTCGATGTCGTAATTGCCGCAATTAGGACTTATTATCAGGAATGGTAGAACTAACGATCTGAAGAGAACTCAGTTGATTTCTCCTTTGCCTCGTTCTCTCGTCCGGAGCTTTGCTGGTATGAGCTTGCCAACAAGGAGCAAAAGGTGTACAATGCTCGCGTGTGCAAGTCCGTATGTTTCACGATACAGGTATAGGACGACTCTGAGCAGCTCGAGCGAGCGAGCAAAAAAAAGCGTGAGCCGAACGCCCGTTCGGTATATCTATAGATAGAAAGCAGGCACCAATTATCTTTGAAAATTATCATCAATTTTCAGCGGGTAAATACATTCTTCCTGTTGAGAGAAAAGTCGAGTACATTGTTTTCCTCCCGATTGGTTCCCTTACTTTGTAAAGCCTACATTTTTTTCCCCTCTTCGCTGTGTGTGCTGTAGAGAATAAACAGCAACGGAACAGTAATGATCCAGAGAGTAAAAGAAAATAATGGTTCTTAGATTTAAGCGAAAGTCTGTGGAAATATCGTCGTTCACTCTGTGTCTTCCTTTCTACTCGGTATACATTTTTCTCCCATAACATATCGAAAACGATCAGGCGCGAAGTCATTGTGTAAAAATACGCGGTTCTATAGTCAGCAAGATACGTCGGAAAACGCGTGAGCGATTCTACGCTTAAAATATACATAGATGTCTGAATAACGCTTGAGACTTCCTCTGTATACACCCTACGTAAACTCAAGCGTATCGAAGTTCTCTCTCTCTCTCTCTCTCTCTCTCTCTCTGTGCCTCTCTCTCTCTCTCTTTCTCTCTCTTTATATATACATATATATATGTATATATATATATATATGTATATATAAACATACAGACTGATTTCATTACAACAAGGGTTTCCAATACAGTATCCCCTTTCGCAAAATTTGTCATTTCGATATACATCTGAATAATCATGAAGTCTCTTGAATCATAAAAATCTTCTCTCGCTACACTGTTATCGAGCAGGCACTGTAATCTTGCTGTTTACTACTTTTTCACAGCGAAAGTGTAACTGACGCGGGACTACATGGAAAGTACAGCAGGATCAACGCGTGAAAAATTTTAACAGTCAGAAGCTTTCATCGATTTATTCGCAGAGAGAAGTTTGATTAAAAATTACTATGCTTTTATTATTTCTATGAAAGAATAAAATTATATTTCTATGAAAAAATGCAACATTCTTCAGGAATTTTTAGTATAAATATATACAGGTTAAAAATTACCGAGTATCACTGCAAAAATTGAGAAATAGTGAATTACTTACCGATATAATTGCATACAGTATTGAGATAAATCAACTTTACTTAACAAACCAAAGTGATAATTATGGATAGTAATAAATTTACTCAATAATGTAATATAAAACTGAAAAACTAAATTTTATTTTTATATTCACCCGAATTCCTTTAAATGAATGATGATACGAAACTCAAAAATGATCTGCATACGTAGTGTATATGACCAGGTACAAGTGTTATTCAAAGACAACGAAATTAGCAATTTTCGCTATTGAAGGATTTTGACTATTATACATATGTGGGTTGGTATGGATTCAGAGCGTGGGTATAGTAAAATAACGATAGTATAAAAATATTATGTGCAATTTAGAACTGCAATTAGATAAAACAATTTCATGTAAATTATTATGCCTAATTCCAAAATGGAATAAAATATTTTTAAAAATGATTCTAACGCATTCTAACGCAACTTATAACCCAACTAATTCTACTTGCTTACAATTACCCGCGAGTCGAAAAATCCCAATAGCGTATTATATCTAGCGCATTTCCAAGATTCATTACGCATAAATAAAATTATATTACACTAGACCAAGAGCAGCGCGCTTCATGCGCTCTAATTTTTGTCACGATTTTTTCATAATTTAATAGTACTCGAAAATATTACTAATTCAAGATTTTTATTTTAAAAATTTTGAATAATTATTATATTTTTAAAATTCGAAAAACTTAACTGCAAAGTTACTTTAACTATTCTAGAAAGAAACTAAACAATCAAAATAAATAATTTTGAAATTATACAAAACTTTTATTCAAAGTAAAGTTTATCTTTGTATCTAAAAAAACTTATCTAAATGCACACAGGTATTGCTAATTACTTGTATATGAAGAGCTCATGAATCAATTATCAATTAAGCTGTGAATAACATTTTTTTAAAATATAATAAATTGATAAAAAATTTAACATTGACAGACTGGAATCAAATATACAGACTTCACAATTTAGCGATAAATATACTAAAAGTCATTTTCTCGATTACCTGTGCTTGCTAATTCACCTACACGCAGACCTCTTCTACTATCATATTAGGTTATGCATGAGCAAAGATCGAATCATCCGGTCAAAGTGTATGCATGACATCTAGTGACAGTCATCAAATTGAAAAACTTGTATTGATACTTTTTTCACTTTTCACATCAGAATATAATATTGTTACACTTAATTTTTCAATACAAAATAAAATACGAAACCAGAATTAGATTATTTATGGCAAGTATAAGGTACTTCAGTACGTACCCCGCCGTCGGGCGCTAGCCAGACTCTATATACTTCTCATAGGCATTGTTGGAAACTAGGGGTACGCTTATCTTCAGATTGACAGCTTTGTCTCTGACATATGAGCACTCAAATGAAAGCTTGTAACAAATGTATTGTGAAAGTTCTGTTTCATAAATTCTCGTCAAAAAAATTCTTCTCCCGGAGAAAATTTGTTCCGCCCTACGTCGTCGTGTGTGACGTCAGCGCTATAGTTAGATGCTTTTAAACAGATATGTGGTGCAGACGACGATTACAATAATACGATACAATATTATAAAAAGCAGTATTAAATATTTAACCTAAATATATATGATTTTGATTGAAACATTGTTAAGTATAATTAAGCCGATAAGCTGATTTTGTGTGAATTAAAATTATTTTACAATTACATATAAACGATAAAAAGAATTCAATTAGACAAGTATTTAGTTTTATTTTGTTATCTAAATCAGTACAATGCAACCTTGATTAAAAAAAATTGATAGAATGATATGTTTATTTGCCACAAAATTAAAAGACCGAACGATTTAATTTGATGGCCTTGTAAGAAAAATAAACAAAGTTAGCAGACATTACGTAAAAAGCAGCTGATAGAAACGGACTAAGTGACTCACTTGATGTGCACAGTGTAAATTAAAATTAAAGAATATTGTACATATAATTCCATTCCATCCTATCCTATCCCGTAGACCATAAGAGGGCCTCACACGATGGCCGGATGTGCATCGTGGGCCGATTGGCAACGAACAGTTGCTAACCACTCTTATCAATATCGATCCAATACGTCACAGCCATTGTCTTAACGTTAATAAAAAGGCAGGTACGAGGCGCCCGCGGAGCCAGTCTAGGACCCACCACTCTCCGGTCACGGTCACTGTCGTGTACGACTTCGGGGCGAGAACGGTAGCACGCATCGGGACATATATACTTATGCAACATTCGAACATTTTGACATTCACACAAATCTCTGTTTGAAGCTTGAATAAAGCTTCCGATCGTTCCATTAATTCTTCGCATCGTTTATTCACCGAGCACCCTTCTCCACGATCACGGGCTTGAACCGTGATCGGCGCGAACCCTACCCACACCTAGCTATCCTCACCATCCATCGACCCTCCCCCGTAACAGTTGGCATCCCTTGTGTTTTTTTTTGCGTTAAACATCCAGACGATAAGAGGGCCTCACACGATGGCCGGATGTGCATCGTGGGCCGATTGGCAACGAACAGTTGCTAACCGCTCTTATCAATATCGATCCAATACGTCACAGCCATTGTCTTAACGTTAATAAAAAGGCAGGTACGAGGCGCCCGCGGAGCCAGTCTGGGACCCACGACCCTCCGGTCACGGTCACTGTCGTGTACGACTTCGGGGCGAGAACGGTAGTGCGCATCGGGACATATATACTTACGCAACATTCGAACATTTTGACATTCACACAAATCTCTCTTTGAAGCTTGAATAAAGCTTCCGATCGTTCCATTAATTCTTCGCATCGTTTATTCACCGAGCACCCTTCTCCACGATCACGGGCTTGAACCGTGATCAGCGCGAACCCTACCCACACCTAGCTATCCTCACCATCCATCGACCCTCCCCCGTAACACCCTGACAGTTTCGTGTTAGAGGGTTATTTTTGATAATGTTGAGAGTATTATCTATATACATTGAACAGATCATAACGCAATGGAATTTTTGTGCCCGGGTAGGTCATTCTAGTGCATATATTACTGTTCATGAATAAATTCTACATTAACAGCTGCAATGCTTTAAATACATCCCACCTTAAAACCTATAAACTATAACTTGTTTGTTAAATGTATTGCATTCCTTTAAAAAGTAGTAAAATTACCCCCCCCCCTCCCCCAAAAAAACTTTTTCAAGGTAAAAGGTAGGCAAGTATAAGGTTTTTTCTTCGTTTGAATTATAGAACAATTTTCAAACTCTCCACAACCATTATGTAGCCAAAATTCTAAGTGTTTATTCTATCATCAAAATTAAAGGTTTTCAAACTCTCCATAGCCCTTCTAACCCCTTGAAAAGACTTTATATGCTTATACACATCAACTTGGAAAATCTAACACTCTCTGCAATAAAATGTGCATCTACGTAAACAGCTTCGTATTAAGGGTTCATAGAATTGACTACCATTCCTTTTAGTATCACTTCACTACCTTTGATTTTACGAAAATTCCAATTCTAACTTTCAGAATAGAAAGTTGTAATATTGATAAATAAATTGGCAAGTTTCTTTTATAAAATACCAATCGTGTTGAAATAATTATATAAATGAGCATTTAAATAAGAAAGTAATATGTAGAATAAAAATTAATTGATATACTATGCGGATAGCTTTTTGCAGGAAGAAGTTGTAAAGGCTTCGATCTGTATTCTTTTGAATAAATTGTTATTTTTATCCCTATAAGGCGAATACATTGAAGATTCCACATACAACAATACTAATGTAGTTTATAATATTAAATACAGTCACCATCAAATCGACCTTTCTGTTAAGATTGCCTTTCACTTCGTGGATAATTAATACGCAAAAAGTTAAACAACATGGTGCAGTGAGACAGTGTTGAAATTGTTTTATGGAAAAACTTGTCGTTTCGTCCTATCATAGATAATCGATGATTACTAAATGTCATTATAATCAACAATATACTATAAAATATCAAAATATAAGCCAGCTTTCCTTTCTATTATCCTACATAAATGTACAACTCTAAATACATGTTAAACTCTGATTTTTTATTCAAGTATAGAACTAATACTAATCCTGTAAACTCTGAATATTTTTCAACTTCATTCATTTCTTAAAAATTAAGCTTACAATTATCACGAAATTTTCTATATTTGAATTCAGAAATTGGGCACTTACTTTGGTTAAGCAGAGGCGTCATTTGAAGACGTATCGATCGTTACATACAATAGGACGGGACGGCAAGTTTTTCCAAAACAAAAATTTCAACACTGTCTCACCACATCATGTTGTTTAACTTTTTGCGATTTACTTATCCACGAAGTGGAAGACAATCCTAACAGAAAGGTCTATTTGATAGTGACTGCATTTAATATTATAAACTACATTAGTATTGATATTGTATGTTGATTCGTCGATGTAGTCGCCTTGTAGGGATAAAAATAGCAATTTGTTCGAAAGACGATACATCAAAGCCTTTACAACTTCTTCCTGCAAAAAGCTATTGGTAGAGTATATTAACAAATTTTTATTCTACATATTATTTTTCGTATTGAAGCGCTCATTTATTTATTTATATCAACACGATTGGTTTTTCATGAAAGAAACTTGCCAATTTATTTATTGATATCACAATTTTTTTTTCCAAAAATTGGAATTGTAATTTTCGTAAAATCAAAGGTAGTGAAGTCATACTAAAAAGAATGGTTGTCAGTTCAATAGACCCTTAATACGAAGCTGTTTACGTAGATGCACATTTTATTGCAGAGAGTGTTAGATTTTCCAAGTTGATGTGTATAAGCATATAAAGTCTTTTCAAGGGGTTAGAAGGGCTATGGAATGTTTGAAAACCTTTAATTTAGATGATCGAATAAACACTTAGAATTTTGGCTACATAATGGTTGTGGAGAGTTTGAAAATTGTTCTATAATTCAAACGAAGAAAAAACCTTATACTTGCCTACCTATTACCTTGAAAAAGTTTTTTTTTGGGGGGGGGGGGAGGGTAGATATAAACTTTGAACCATATAAAAATTTGACGTAGTTGGAAGCGTATGTCTATGGCTTTCGAACAGCCTCGACGTACGCAGACGACATGAGACAATCGCATGACGGTATGATAGAAAATTGCTTAGATCCAAAAAATATAGTGAATTATGCAAATCGAAGAGATTGTTCTTGGTCTAGGTATTACCTATAAGCATATAAAATTTAGAAACAAAATATTCAGGTATTTTTTTCTGCAATCCTTTTTTTGCTGATAGGTAATTCCAAGATAAAGGGCAACTATCTCTTGGATTTGCGTAATTCATCATATTTTTTGGATCTAATCACTTTTCTATCATATCCTTAATGACGGGTCATTAATGACTCTCGAAACCCCATTTCTTTACTTAGTGAATAATAGAAACTGCTGAAATTATGCTTGATCATTTATTCCATGACCTCACAACCTTCCAAATGTAAAATTTAAAATATGCTTTATTTTGTATGAATGCACTATGACACGATAAAATCTATGAATAAATAGATTATATTACAAAACTTATCGTGGAGATCCAACCTTATAATTGCCAATACTTTCCTATGGAAACGGTACGTTACAAACAAATGTAATATACAAATATTCTTTATCTTTAGAAACTCAGTGGTCGAAATATAAATTATATACTGTTCTGTTGTACCTGTAAAATTTAGGATTTTTAATTAACTTACAATGAGTTTCCGAGCTAATCAATCATTTTTCATCAGACTATGTTACTAGAATTTTCCTTCTTACATTGTAGATTTAACAGATTACTTTTTTGGAAAAAAGTCCCTATATAATTCTGAGACACATTTATTTAATATATGTAAGTAGTTATAGAGGATGATGAGGGATTAGTGGCACAAAATTATAGAACCTTCGGTGGCTTCTGCTCACTGTTCTTTTATTTATTTACAATCTTGCTCTCTTGTGACGCATCTAGTCATACTCTGCGCACTTCGATTTTTCCTCATTGGCTTATTTTATATATTTATTAACATAATAGATGCTCGTCTCCTTCGATGTGCTCGCCGCAGAGTTCAGGTCTCGACTGACTAGTCTCTGCTCCTTCGTCCCGAAAATGCGCTTTCTCTTTTCCGTTTTCGTTTTCGGGGCTTTTTAGATCCCCTCGACAACTTACACTTCCAAGCTTGGGGGCAGGTAACTCTTCCGCCGCCCCAGCTTTACTTCCCCTCAACGCAGTTAAGTCATAAACTGCCATTGGAGCCCTTTCCGACTAGCTACAAGCATCGGCCACCCGCTTCTAAACGAGTCTTCACACCTTTTCTTAATAGTGATAGACTTTCACAAATTTTATGTCGATATCCAATTTTGCTATGTATAGGTAATTCTCGCTTTAATTCGATCCTGCCCGCATTAGTAGTTTTATATATATTTTTATAATGATATATCCTATAAAATTGTATTGAGAAATAAAAAAAAAGTAATCTGCAAAGTCTGCAATAAAACTCAAAAAGAACTTTTAAAATTTAGTTAAATTAATAAATATTGAGTGATCGGCTTGTAAACTCTGTGGTAAAAAACTTGAAATGACAAAATTCGTCAGTCAGAATAGTTAACCTTCATACAATCAAAAAGTAGAGAATAGATCAGTTTATCACGTCAGAATAATGCTTTCACCGAGTAGCTTGAGTGAAAAAAAAATTGATAATACTTACTGAATAGCAACGTTTCTGAAGCGTTATTAACAAAACTTACTAGAATCTTGTGTTTCACTGAGGCCTATACCCGCTTAACTTGAATTATTATTTTAGTGTTGCAAGTAATTAAATCATTCTGTAATTTAATTCCATGTTAACTCACAAATCCTTTTGGAATCGTGAATTATTTTTTGTATAATTCACAATTCCTTTCGGAATCGTGAATTATTTACTGTATAATTCACAAGTCCTTTTGGGATCGCGAATTATTTATTGTATAATTTGTAATGTGTAATGTCCAGGTTAAATGTAAAATAATCTACTTTGAATCTCCGTAGGTTTTGAATAAATGAGACAGAGAAACTATAGTTAGAATCAAGTGAAACATGTAAAATAATAGGTAAAAGGCTATTGCATATATCAACTCTACTCAGCAATTGAATTTACAGTGAACCAGAAAGTTTACAAATGTGCTTCTCCGGCACGCGTACTCGCAAAGAGAGCCGAGGATCCTAAGCACTGGTGAGAGTAAGAGAGAGAAACTGGTACTTTCAAATACACGCTCAATTCTCCCACGGAGCCTCTTGATACGCCGCGGTCTCGCATTTCCTGGTGTTGCCCACCCGTAGACAAACGGTATCGCAGATACTGCGAAATCGCCATACGCCGTCGCCTAGTGCTCTTCGGTGGTGTCATGGCAGCATCTATTTTTCTGAGATATTTGGCATTTCCCAGCCGATCGAGGATCATCGTCATCGGTGGCAACGGATAACTGTCTTTCTTGGTCACAGCGTTGATCGCGATGTAATTAACACAGAATCTCTCCGTGCTATCTGGCTTCGGCACGAGTACGGGTAGACTGCAGAAGTCGCTGGTGGAGTTTTCGATGACTCCTAGCTTCCAGAGTTCCTCTACGGCGGCCTGTATAGCAGCTAGCTTTTTCGGGGACTTCCTTATCCACTTTTGACGAATCGGCGTCTCATCCGTGAGTTTGATGTGGTGCTCTGTCTTGGTGGTGAAGCCTAGAACGTCCGGAGAGTACGCAGGTAGTATTTCCTTCACGATTTTGTCTATCTCTTGACGACATTCCATCTCTAACTCCAGTATTCCTGCGCACTCAGCGTAGATTGCTGCTGCTGGCTGGTCGCTTCATTGATCGAACTCTCTCCATGGTCCTGAATTGGCTCTCCACCAACCTCTATGATCTGTGTCTATTTTGAAGAGGTCACTGAAGTCTTTGCCTAGCAGTATTGAGTGGTGGACTTCCTTCATGGCTCGGGCAGGTACGATGTTCGAGATTCCTTCTAAATCGAATCGGATATCGAGATACCCAGGATTGGTGTTCGCGCTCCAATGACAGTTTGGATGTGAGCTTCTGCTTGACGAAGTGGACTGGCGAGGCATCTTCTTCATCCTGCAGCCACGTTGCGGCTTCGCTTAACTCCAGTTCGTCCATGTCGAAGTCGTCGTTGAAGTTATCCAGGACTGATATCTTCTTGGGTTGACTTAGTGGTTGAACTGTTTATTTCTCGACTTCGGTGTCTCTTTTGGTTTCTTCTGGGTCCTCAGTCTAAGTCAGGCGACCCGTGGCTGTCGGTTTGGCAGGCGGTGTTTTTGACTTGAATGGCGTGACTCGGTTCAGGCAGTTCTCCTGTAACTCTAGATTTCTCTCTTCTACTCTCCTCTTCCATATCTCCAAGTTGAGCTTTGAGAACTCCCCAACGCTTAATAGTCCAGTCGGTAGAGATTTTAGATGGAAATTTTCTGGTAACTCGGATCTGGCTACATAGATGTCTTCTAAATGATGTGTACAATGACCAAAAAGTTTGCTGCCAAGAAATTTTATCAGGAAAAAAAGTTATTAACAATTTAAGTGAAAAAATTCGCCGCCGTCGCGGTTTTTTCCTAATAGCTCCGTAGCATGACTTCGTGCGAAAAAATGATTCAGATGAAATTTGTTTGTTATTAAAAAAGCTACAAAATGGCGTTGGTCCGATTACGAAATTTGCAATAACAAAGCCGTGAGGTTGACGAGAAGTTAGAAAACGCTAATTTTTTTAAGTTGCTGTAAAAATGTTGATTATTAACAAAAAGTGACAAAACTTTAGAAAAATATAGTTCACTAAGTGTACAACAATCACGCTAATGCCGAATATCAGAATCGTAAAACTTTTTGTTTTATAACGTTTTATACCCCCGCCGAGTCTAAAAGTTTAAATATTTGCGAAATTTTTTTGGAACCTTGCTGACACTTGAAATTTGGTATACAATGAGGGTAAATACACAGAAATCAAAAGCATTCTGAAGAATTTCATTATCTTTATTTTTGCGGTTTTAACAACGTTTTAAACGTCACCCTAGTTTTATACGTCATCGATTTTTTCATTTTTCAACATGAAAATATGATAATTCACAAAATCAACTATTCTAGTTAAATTTATAGACCAATTTACCAACAATTTAAAAAAAAAATTTTTAATTTTCGTTGCTTACATCCTGAGATATTTAACATTTTGCGTTTACAAGCCATACTCGTATATTACTTGACATATCAACGTCGAACAAAAACGTTCGTGTAGAGCATGTCATTTAGCTTATAGATGTTATTTTTTAAGTCTCTATGTTGTATATTTCTAATAAAATATGGGCACCGAAGAGTCGAACTCGCGCTGTAAAATGATGCTTCGACGGCCGCAGCGAGTGGTGGGGGGCCATCGGGAGTGGCGTGCGCCTGCGCGGCGACGCGCGCGCGTACGTTTAAAACGAGACGCTGAGTATTTTTTATATTTCTCAGCTTCTATTCGACTAAAAGCTTTGTTTAATAGCCCAAATTTACAATATATTGTTATTATCTTTAGATTCATGTATATTATGCATATATATAGATACATATATACTTATATACACACATACGCATTTCTGTACTCTATTAAATTGACATAAATAGAACTGTTACTGCGTAGATGTAAACAACAGTATTAAAGATTTCTAATGTCATGCAGTCAGATTAACAGCCTAAATTTACAATGTATTGTTTTTATCCTTAATAATAAATTCATGTATATTACGCATATATACAATACCTGGTCTCTAAATTAGTTGCGGATTGTTTGGTTTGCCACACCTCTCTGGTAACGTCACAAGAATTAAGGCCTAGGCAATTAAGAGGAGAAGTTTAATTTATAAACTAGGACTTTTCCGTTTGTAATAAGGTTTTCAACTTATCCCGAATTTATTATCGCAGAAATCTAACTGTATATAACTCTTTAATACTACTGTTTATACCTACGCAGTAACAGTTCAAGTTATGTCAATTTAATACTGTACAGAAATGTGTAATAATAAATTTAGGCTATTATATATAGACGAGTAAATGAAGAAAATATAAAAAATAAGTATGTGTATATAATATATATGTATGTATATTGTATATATGCGTAATATACATGAATTTATTATTAAGGATAAAAACAATACATTGTAAATTTAGGCTGTTAATCTGACTGTATGACATTAGAAATCTTTAATACTGTTGTTTACATCTACGCAGTAACAGTTCTATTTATGTCAATTTAATAGAGTACAGAAATGCGTATGTGTGTATATAAGTATATATGTATCTATATATATGCATAATATACATGAATCTAAAGATAATAACAATATATTGTAAACGCAAAATGTTAAATATCTCAGGATGTAAGCAACGAAAATTAAAAATTTTTGTTTTAAATTGTTGGTAAATTGGTCTATAAATTTAACTAGAATAGTTGATTTTGTGAATTATCATATTTTCATGTTGAAAAATGAAAAAATCGATGACGTATAAAACTAGGGTGACGTTTAAAACGTTGTTAAAACTGCAAAAATAAAGATAATGAAATTCTTCAGAATGCTTTTGATTTCTGTGTATTTACCCTTATTGTATACCCAATTTCAAGTGTCAGCAAGGTTCCAAAAAAATTTCGCAAATATTTAAACTTTTAGACTCGGCGGGGGTATAAAACGTTATAAAACAAAAAGTTTTACGATTCTGATTTTCGGCATTAGCGTGATTGTTGTACACTTAGTGAACTATA
The DNA here is from genome assembly GCA_018906965.1 of Philotrypesis tridentata. NCBI lineage: Eukaryota > Metazoa > Arthropoda > Insecta > Hymenoptera > Pteromalidae > Philotrypesis > Philotrypesis tridentata. Next base: position 210,127 of record JACCIB010000170.1, on the reverse strand, counting down.
TTTTTCTAAAGTTTTGTCACTTTTTGTTAATAATCAACATTTTTACAGCAACTTAAAAAAATTAGCATTTTCTAACTTCTCGTCAACCTCACGGCTTTGTTATTGCAAATTTCGTATTCGGACCAACACCATTTTGTAGCTTTTTTAATAACAAACAAATTTCATCTGAATGATTTTTTCGCACGAAGTCATCCTACGGAGCTATTAGGAAAAAACCGCGACGGCGGCGAATTTTTTCACTTAAATTGTTAATAACTTTTTTTCCTGATAAAATTTCTTGGCAGCAAACTTTTTGGTCATTGTACACATCATTTAGAAGACATCTATGTAGCCAGATCCGAGTTACCAGAAAATTTCCATAAACAGGTACTTTTCGATCTCTGCCGACTGGACTATAAGAGGTTTTCTCCGCTCCTCAGTTTTTCCTCGGGTTTCTCAGATTTCTCAGATTTCTCGGGTTTCTCGGATTTCTCCGATTTCTTGGGTTTCTCGGGTCTCTCAGATTTCTCGAACTTCCTCGTAGTGTTGCTACCCCCCAGAGGCTCAATCGGCGTCCCGCTTGGCTTGGCTTCCGCTCTCTTTACTACTTGGACTTCAGGTCTCTCTAGTATGAATTCCACAGCTTTTCCGCTTTCTCCTAAGTTCGGTTCGGCTGCGGCATTCGTCTGCTTATAACTAATGTCTCCTCCTTGCTCTTTTCTTGGTTTTAGGAATTTCTCTATACCTTGGTTTGAATGCTCTTGTCTGTCGTTACGAGTATTTCCTCTTTGTGTTTGTTTCGCTAGTTTCTCTCGAGGCGGTGTGGGGTTTTGATAGGCTCCTATACCCAGGTTTCCCTTATCTACCGCCATCTTCAAGTTCGAACTTTGAATTTTTTCGATTGGGGCTTTCTGCTTCGGCTGGTTTGTTCTGTTTACTCCGATGCTCCGTTCTAGTGGCAGAATGCCACTCTCTCCCCCTTCCAAGACTGACTTCTCAGGAAGGAAGGTAGTCTTCACTCCTACACCTCCTAATACGCGAATCTGTTCTGCAGATTAGGCTGCAGGGGAATTTGTGTAATTTCTGGGCTTGGCAGCTGTTGCCGAGTATGCTGGGATTGTTGCTGATTGCCCAGTGTAGGCTGCTGGTATTGCGGAGGTCTCTGTGGGTTGCCCTGTGGTGATTGCTGGTAGTGTTGGGGTTGCTGCTGGTTACTCTGAGGGACCTGAGGTACTGGTGTGGGAGACAGTTGTCCCTGCGCTGCTCCCACCCGCGCGTTTCCCAACCCATTCCGGATCTGGGTACAGACTGGTAATTGGCAATTTTGGAACCGTGCGCCCTGTTGTCCGCAAACCTGGCATGTTAGCTTCGGGCGCACTGGGCACGGCCCAGCTATAGTTTGACATCGACAACAAGAACTTTTCAACCTCTAATTGCATATCAAATAGTTTAACATCCACTATTCCTACTTCTTCACTGCAATTTTCTGAGCTTCTTCTCTAGCAGCCTTTTCTTCTTTTCGCCTGGTATTAAGTGATGGCGCAGGGTTTCTTCATATGTTCAAGATAGCTATGATCACATCTAACAGGATTATCAAGTAAATATATCATTATTAAATCTCGAAAATGGATCCATCATATCATCTACTACAACCTCCCATGGTACAACAAGCTTTCTCGCTCTCATGGCACCAGCAGATAGCAGTTGTTCAACTTTACACTGTTAACAGACAGTGCATGACTTAACAGATTTCAATACATCCTTGTACATTCTTTTCCAGTAAAAGAAATATCTTGGTACTCGCTCATACGTCTTGCGACGACCGAGATAGCCAGACATGGGTTCACAATACGATTCACGAAGAACTTGTCATACTTTCTCTTTGTACACGACCAACTTTCAATCATCCGTATCTTTTAGAACGTCTTCTAAAATTGGATCAAGCTTGTAATGATACGTTTTACCAGCAACTATTTTCCAAGTTGGAAATTCGTGAGGCTTTGCTAATTTTCGCTGATAACTCTGCAAATACCACTGATCTTCAATTAATTCTTGAATGTATTTCAAAGATGCAATTCGCTATTCATCTAAATCATCTTCTTCAAACGATGGCTCGTGTAGCAGAGGCGCTGTCAAAGTATAATTCTAACTTGCTCAAAAGCATTCTGTTGTGCTGCACTTAAAGTAAATCATGCTTTACCACGTAACACCAGATTCAATGGCTCCGAGACATCGCACAACCGATCTAGAAATTTCCGATATCAGGAAACCATTCCCATGAATCTCTTCAATTGGGTCAGATTATTCGGAACAGGATAATCTAAAATCGGAGCAATTTTCCGAGGATCCCGACAAAATCCCTCACGATTCACCATAACACCTAGATATTTAACTTCGTCACAGCTTTTACCTCGGTTAACCTTTTAATCTTTTACCTCATCAACCCAGCTTCTGCGATTCTCTTCAGAACTACATCTAACCAATGCAGATGCTCATCGGAAGTCTCGGTCGTGATGACAATGTCATCCAAATAGGAAAAGGCGTACGGCTCTAATTCAGGTCTAATGAGCCGGTCACTCAGCGTTTGAAAAGTCGTAGGCCAGCCTACTACACCATAAGGTAGATGGGTGAATTTAAACAAACCTAACCCAGATACGGTAAATGCAGTTAAGTGAATATCTTCTTCCTTCATCGGTATCTTGTGGTATGCATCACTGAGGTCAATAGTAGAAATATACCTCACCTTCTGAAGCTTACTCAAAATTGTATCCATGTATAGCAACGGATACGCGCTCGCGGTTGTAACAGCATTATGCTTCTAATAGTCAATATAGAATCGGTAGGTACCATCCGATTTGCGGAGTATGACTACCGGGCTTGTCCAGCTGCTGTAAAGACGGCGTATGATTCCCGCGTCCAATATTTTTATCACTTGAGCATGCATCTCTTCCTCAATCTTCTTTGACATTGGATAATATCTTGGATTAATTGGTCTTGCAGACCCCACATAAACACTATGCTGGATCAGATGTGTACACCCCAACGGTACTTCCCTATAGCGCTTTCACAGTAGCAAATATCTTAAACAATTTGAAATTATGGTATAACTACCGAACAATACAGAAGGATGCATTATAGCGTTATTCGTTAGCAAACCACATTGGACCATGTACTATGGACTATAGTACTGCCGCAGAATAGGAGAAGCTGGCACTAGGGTCTAGAAATGCAATACCTAAATTTGTGGGCGCTTCGATAAAGTATCCCAAATCGAATGTAATAATTTCTCGTAGTCCCGTATGTACGCTTTTACTTGGGGAAGTAGCTATTGTTCTCATGCGCAAGGATCGCTATATCTCTAGTGTTATATCTCTTCCCGACCGCTATATCTCTTCCCGACAGCTGGTGCGCAAGTTCTGTTGAAAAACTACGGTGCGTACCACCTGGAGAGCGTAATCGGCAACTTTATTTAATTAGACGCCTTCCCGGCACCTGGTGCACAAGTTCTGTTGAAAAACTACGGAGCGCACCACCTGGAGTGCGTAATCGGCGACTTTATTTAATTGGACGCCTTCCCGATAGCTGGTGCGAATGTTCTATTGAAAAACTACCGAGCGCACCACCTGAAGTGCGTAATCGGCGACCCTGTTTAACTAGACGCTTTCCCAGTACCTGGTACGCAACTTCTGTTGAAAAGCTATGTAGCGCACCACCTAGGCTCCATAAGCGGGCTCTCTTCATACTTAGACGCCCCATTGATACGTAGTGCTCGACTTTAGTATAGGACGCGTTTCATCTAGCCTCCGCTTATAAGAATCGCTCAGCGCACTATGTTCCATTCTTCTTGTCGGTATAGGTATACTTATGTACATACAAAGCACGTTCTATATCTATATTTATTTGTTTATATTCGTAGCCGACCATTCTAACCTACTCAAAAACGGCTTATTTAATCATGATTTTCTCAAAATCTAGCCATTTTCCAGAGTTGTGTCCAGCAAGTCTTTTGTTCAGAAGACTATCAACTACAACTTATCAATGTTGCTGCCGATTTGACCGGGACCTCATTTCCTATCATTTTGTGCGGGGTCCTTTTAAAAAAACATTGCTGAGTGCCACGCTTGTATTTGGATCTCTGAGCTGAAATGTGTATTGAAATTTCTGATTATGTGTGTTTTGTGAAATGCGCACCTGGCTCAGAAGCTCCTTGGTATTTTTTTCATTCTATGGCAGACAGAAAAGGTTTTTATTTTAAGTATTGATGCTAGAGGAGAACAATATGGGTTCAGTATTCCAGAAATGATTCCATGTCCAGATTTGAGTGATACGATCAATGTGGTGAAGGATTGGAAAGTATAGCATTCGGCCAAGGATGTTTTGAAAAGGTCTAGTTCACAAAAATTTTTCTTCTTTACAATTTATTAAACTTTGTTTTCTAACTTTATTTCTTCATAGGCACATTGTAATGAACCAATCATGAGCCGAAAGAACAAGCCATATTTTCCAGAAGCTCGTGCGCGAAATCGGAGAAGAATTGGGTGACGACTACATTGTGGATCTCAAGAAGAACGATGACATCGAAGGCGATCGGAAATTTGACATTATCCCAGAAATTTGGGAAGGTCACAATGTTGCGGATTACATTGACCCCGAAATATTTGAGAAACTTGGAGCTCTTAAGAAAGAGGAGGATATGCGAATCGCTGCTGGAGTCTACGACTACAAGATTCCAGAATTGACTCAGATTATGAAATAGATTCAAGAGCTGGCTAAACAAGTTCGTTAGAAAAAGATTATTATGTAGGACGAAGCTAGAGTCAACAAACAATCGACTAAGCCTGTCATGCCTCGCACAACAGCAGCTAGGAGCCGCGATTGTTTGGTCTTGAGACTGCATAACGAGATAGAAGACTTGGATGTTGATATGGAGGACACAGAGAATGTTAGTTATAATTTTATGTACATTAATAAACTTTTGAGAGTGACTTCGATGTCCAAGTCTTGAATGTTTTTACGCACATGTCTGTGTGAATAAGTGTAATACACTGTATTCAGATGGCTTTATCCCTCGGTGTTTTAGTAATTAGTTTGTGAACTCTGTCGATCTCTCCGATGTAAATTTGGTAGGAAAAAGGTGAAAAAATCTTACACTATTTTTTCCTTTTTCAATGTTTCGGTGAACATTGTCACCCTCTTTAGGAAAATGTAAAAGATGCACAACAATGAGTCAATCGAATGTTCTTTTCCCCGACCAGTCGTGGCGGGGGAAGGAGGAGCAGGAAACGACAATACGAGGTTATGATTCAGGCTTCCTCAGTTACTGTATCGATACAGTACCTCGGAGAGTTCGACAGAGTTCACAAACTAATTAGTTTTTAGGCACATTTTATGAAAACGAGGAAACGAAGCAGATCAGTATCGCAAAACGTGGATCGTAAGCGACAGCGTCTCGAGTCGACTTCGAGAGATCGCAATAGTTCAATGCCAGCTTGGGATGAGATGGGAGCCAAAGATACTAAGGTAAATCATCTGAAGAATTTCGTTAGAGGAAAACATGCCACTTTAGAAACTTGTAGCCTTGCAGAGGGGGCGTACAATCGAAATCGAGAGCATGCAAGCGGAATTACTGAATGCTGGTGATAGGCCGCTTAGTAGAAACAATGTCTTGACTCGGATTGATGCATTAAAGGGAATCTGGGAGGAAATTCCCCAAACTCATGCCGAAATTATAGTTAGAGATCACGTTGACGATGACCCCTATGTAGTAGATAACGTTTTTAATCAAATTCGCTTAAAGTATCAAAATCTTCTAGATACGCTCACCGATAATGTAGATCGGCTCGAGAGAAACGATCGGCCTGCACCGCAGCCGACGGACCCTGTTTTCGAAAATGTCACAAGTTTAGACATGCCGAATCTTCCGAAACTCGATTTGCCGAAATCTTCAGGCAATTATGAGGATTGGAAAAGTTTCTCAGACATTTGCAACACCCTCGTTCACTCCAAGAACGCAAATAACTCGACAAGACTTAGTTATTTAAAACTCTGTTTAACCGGGCCGGCCGCAGACTTAGTAAAGGATGTAGCTACGACGGCTGAAAATTATATTACCACCTGGCAAGCTCTATCAGCTCGCTTTTTCAATGCCATGCTTATAATCAATAAGCACTTGCACACGCTTACTAACTTACCGCACCTGAAAGGGGAATCTGCTGCTGATCTGCGCCTGCTATCCGACGAGGCGCAGCGTATCCGTGCGTTAGCTAATATGAAGATGCCAGTAGATCAATGGGATGTTTGGCTAATCTGCATCTTAGCGTCTCGCTTGGATCCGGTATCGCGAGATAAATGGGAGTCTGAGCTTAGCGCACGAGACGAATCTATTGCTGCGGAAGCCGAGGACAACGTACCATCTATGCCTAGGCAGCTAAATGCTGCTAGACGTTTTCCAAGCTACTCCGTGTTTATTAAATTTCTTGAAAAGCGATCGCAGTCGCTTAGCATGGTAGCAGAAAAGAATGCGGCAAGCAGTAAACAGCCGTCAACTGTCAAATCGAATCAAGGTTCCCGTAAAGTTCATCATTCTCAACAGAATTTCAAATCTGCCACTAAATGCTTGTTATGCTCGGGTATGCACCCTTTGTTTAAATTTAATAAACTTAAAGCTAAAACTTCTTACGACCGTCGAGCTGAAATACGACGATTAAATTTATGTTTTAACCGTTTCGGACGACATCGTTATAACAACTGCAAATCACAACTACGCTGTTCTACGTGTCACAAAAAACATCACTCTTCTACACTTTGATTCGAAGCGACAGCACGACGGTGCGGAGATTAAGAACGAAGATCATAAAATTCAGTCAGATGCAGGCACGAAGCCTCAGGTAGTTCATTCCCATACAGCCAGTGTATCCCAAAGACATTGTTCTGTCATTTTAGCAACAGCTCAGGTCATGATTCACGGACCGAACGGCCGCTCAACGGTGCTCGCGCAAGCGCGAGCACTACTCGATCAGGGCTCAGAGGCAACCTTTGTAAGCGAGTCGATTGCGCAACTACTCGGCTTACCTAAGGAGCGCACTAATATTTCGTTATCGGGAATTGGTGCCAGTAAAACAGGGACTGCAAAATTTTCTACCACCTTCTCATTGCAATCAATAGTAGACGATGATTTCAAACTCGAAGCTCACGCTTTAATCCTACAGCAGCTCACCTCTTGCTTACCAACGCGTAGTATTATGAAAATTGACTTGAATGAATACGCTAATTTATCACTTGCCGATCCTCAGTTCTATGTTCGAGACAATATTGATATTATACTGGGAGCTGATGTTTATGCATTGTTATTACGACCAGGCCTATGAACTTCTTCGAATTCGAATTTGATAGCACAGGACACCGCGCTGGGGTGGGTTATATCGGGGGCAGTTCAGGGGGGCCAGTCACGGCGGGCGGCGAGCCGTGCATCGCTACCATTACAGGCATTCCATAGTCTCTCCTCCGATCACTTAAACGATTCGCTAGAGCGATTTTGGGAGTTTAAAGAGCCGTCCACGCATGCAGTTGAGTTAAAGGTCCCCGAGCAACCTTTTCGCGCCGCCTCTGAGCGGAAAGCGGGTAAGTGGTCCGTACAGACATTTCACAGTGCCTCGTTGGACGAATTAAACAACTCTTTACAGCGCTTTTGGGATCTTCACGAGTTGCCAGATCGCGCCTCTAAGTTCAAGCCAGAGGAAGAAGCCTACGAGCAGGTTTTTCGCAACACTTACAGGCGACTACACTACTTACTTACACTACTTACTTAAAGGCGAAACGCGGATGGGCGTTTTATCGTGCGCCTCCCCCTAAGGTCAGAGCCGCCTGTAGCGGCAGCTGAAATGCGAAGATTAGCTTTAGGTTCGCTCTCCACTATGCATCGACGTTTCGCACGTGAGCCTGAAGTTGCTCAGGCATATCGCGAGTTCATGGCTACCTATGAACGGCTCAATCATATGGAGCGTGTTCCAATTGCTGAGCTCAACAATCCTCGCGCGTGGTACTTGCCTCATCGTGCTGTACTCACGATTACGCAGGATGTTCTAAAGAAAATTCGAGTAGTTTTCGATGCCTCTAGGAAAACTCGCGATAAACATTGTCTCAATGAATTTCTCATGCCAGGTCCAGCTCTTCAGCGTGATTTAGGTCTTGTTCTTCTTAATTGGCGTATCTGGCGAAACATAGTAAAAATGTTTCGCCAGATACGCGTGCCGCAGGTAGATCAAGACTATCAGCGAATTCTGTGGGCGCCTAGCTCTGATCAGTCTCCCATCGAGTATCTCTTGACTACGGTCACTTACGGCACTGCGTGCGCTCCATATCTCGTGATTTATACGCTTTTACAACTCGCCCGAGACGAAAGATCGCGATTTCCTCTCGGCGCAGATTGCTTAGAGAACAATACTTACGTAGACGACATATTTACAGGGGCGAATGAATTATCGGAAGCGATACCGAAGCGCAACGAGCTTATTAGTATTCTAAGAACGGCAGGGATCGAATTAGATAAGTGGGCTGCAAACAACTCTGAGCTTCTACCTTCACGTTTAAAATCACTCAATACCGATAAAGAAATAGATAAAGAAGCCTCGATCAAAACTTTAGGTATTCACTGGAAGTCTACGCGCGACATTTTTACTTTCAGTATCGGTAATTGCGATGCCTTCACCGAAATCTTAACTAAACGCATTATCTTATCTAATATCATGCATTTGTTTGACCCTCTTGGCTGGCTCTCTCCCGTTACCGTCACTGCGAGAATAATCATGCAGGATTTATGGATTTTAAAATGCGATTGGGATACTCCTTTACCAAACGATGTACACGATCGATGGTTAGAGTATTGCGCCTCCCTTAAGTCATTATCTCACCACTCGATTGATCGCTGGTTAGGGGGTAGCTCGCCGTGTATAGGCGAGATTCACGGGTTTTCAGACGCTTCTTCGCGAGCCTATGCGGTGGCTGCGTAGTACAAACTGATCAATTTGTACATTATTACAATTAAGATTCGTCCTACGGACGAAGGCGGGCGGAATGTTCACGTGTAACGCGCTCGCAGAGAGAGAGAGAGAGAGAGAGAGAGAGAGAGAGAGAGAGAGAGAGAGAGAGAGAGAGATACAAGATATCTTGTATCTGTAATGAGAGTGTACGCGCGCTTGAATATATGAATAGTATTTCTATAGAATTTTTCGGGATAATATTTCGGCAGCAATCAGCCCGGCTGCAGCTGCGTTCGCGGGGAAATACACCTTGAACAAGTTGAAGCGTGTACGGATCACCGCGAAGATCCTCGACGACCAGATAGTTTTCTTACTCGCTAATGTTCTTCGGTACCGCCCCGAAACCCAAGATCTAGTTGTTTATAGCGCCACATAAATATTGTCGAGCGCGAGCGCGGGCGAGAAAGCGAGCAATAGGGAATTACGACTGTGACAGGATCGGCCGTGAAATTTCCACCGGCGGCTGCGGTGGGCCGTGCGAGAGTAGCGCAGGTAGCAAACATCGTGCCTGGCTGCAGACCAAACACCCCTACAGCTGAGCAGAGGCCTTAGCCGCTGTCGCTCAAGAGTGGGGGTACGAGGCCTACCTGCGCAGGGCTCGTCCGGCTCGCATGCACCTTACGGGCGAATTTTCGGCAATCTGATTTTCGCTACAGTCGAGTAAGGTTCTACCTTTTCTCCTCTGCGACCTCCAGAATTCCGACGATAGTATTCGGACGTGTATTCGGACCGTGTTTTTGGTTTTGTGCTTCTTGAGCGCGCGCGTGTGTGTGTGTGTGTGTGTAGTAGTGCGACTCCGTGATACGTGAGTACGTATGCGTGAGAGAAAAGAGCGAGAGACTCTTTGGGTGCAGCGGACCAGGCACACAGAGGCTGTCTGCGTAGAGCGCATACGCGCTCTGAGCGATCTCCCTTGCGACGTCCCGAAGGCCAGGGAACTGTCCGGGCGCACAAGAGTGCGTGCGAAAGGAGGTCTCTTCCCGACCAACAGCCTAGTCCCGGAGAAGGCGGCTAGGCTTGCAGAGCACCGCCGACACAGAGGTCGGCTTAGAGTAAGCTACGGCGCGCGCACAAGCGTAAGAAATAGTTTATTATTTTTACCTCTCTGTATTATTAGTACCTTTGTGAATAATCGATCTTAATTCCTTGCTGTTTTCTCTTTTTTCAATAAAGCGAGATTTTGATTGTATCTCGCCCAGCTTGATCGGGCTTTTCCCCTTAATTCGAAGGGGTTTTTACGCCTGATCAAGGTGGTGTTTTTATCGCGAATTAATTTGTGTTTATTTTATTTTACTATCACCTTCTCATTTCATTCCCTCTCCCGAACTCACCTAGTCGGCAGTATACGCCAAAACAGGTAGAATGCTATACTTTCCTATCCTTCACCTTTGTTTGAAAACGATCTTTTATAGAATTCATTTAAGTAAGACTATATTTTACACGAATTTCCAAAATTTTAATTGTTGCATTTAAAATGTCTGAAATTATAATGGACCCGGTAGCCATCTGTCACTTTTTTGTCAATATCGAAGAATTGTATACAATATACTATAGCACTGTTGATTTCATTCGTACATCACAATATCTGTCGATTGATACATGCACATATACGCATCACACAAATGTCTTTTTTCACATAACCAATATGGAAAATCTGGACACTGAACCATTTGTAAAATATTGAACCTATCTTGTTCTCTTAAAGCATCAATAATTGAAAATAGAAACCTTTTCTGTCTGCCATAGAATATAAAAACACCAAGGAGCTTCTGAGCCGGGCGCACACTTTACAAAAGCTATACTTCATCATATTAGTCGTTACACTCTTTACATTCAAAATTTTGCCAATTTATCACGGACTGTTCATTGCCTTGGAGCTGCAACAAGAATCATTTTTAAGATAATTACTTGCTTGAAATTTTAAGTTTTTGAAATTATAATTAAGTTTTTCGTATAACTTTATATTTTTTAATTATGGTTACAATACTTGCAATCTTCGATGTCAGTTCTATCAAATAACAATGTTGGTTGTATTTTAGAATACATTTTAAACGATTTTCCAAAACGTGGTATCTGTAAATTTAAGCATTCTAGGACCTCTTTTAATCTAATATTAGTAGTTAAAAAACTTTGTTCAAGCAGTTGCTGCATTGTTCGCAGTTCCAATGTTGCAATGACAGTCAGCCGCAGACATGAGTCGGGTTGTCGTGTCAAAGGCTGGTTCTCGATGTACAATAAACGTATCTCGGAATTCAACTTGAATCCGCTCCACCTCTTCTGTCAATTTACAGTAATAACTAGTAAGCTCTACCATAGATTTTTCCATGCAAGCAGTATACGCATTCCATTTGGCTTCAGACTCTCTAGCCGATTCTCTAGCTGTGCAGCTAACTCTTCTCGCAAACGTAAAATCATTTCTTCATGATTATCTTGGTTTCTTTTTCTTCTAAGTCATCTCTATTGTTGCCCGCGATATTCAATCTTGCGTCAACGCTATTATCACAAGTGTAACGCTGTTGAAGCGTCACAATTCCCACAGCCTCATTCTGTATCTCCGCTGTTGATGTATTCTAGAAATATCAGCATTATCATCAATAGATACTTTGGTCTACTCTAAATCGCTGTTACAGTCCTCTAACAATGAAATCGCCGATCTCTCAATTTGTTAACCGTCTTCCGACAATATTTAGGCGCATCACCATTATATGTTATTATATGTTATAACTAATAACGTCAAAAACTTCAATAATTGAAAAAACAAAACTTTCCGCGGGTCGCTTTTTTTCCGTGCAATCTTCTTCCTGTAAGCCACATATATCATTATTAAAATCAATATGTTAAAGTAAACGCATTCAACAAATTGGAATTGACCACCCGAATATGTTGCGCTTTCTTACCCAATGTCGAGTCGAGAATGAAGGTTACTATGTGATCGGTATAGTAGATTTTCCTGAGAAGCAGCCAAACAGCTGTTTTTCATCCAACCTTCAAGTCACCAGATCAGTGCAGTTTGTCTGCTAGCAGCTGTAACAATTAAGTTCTTATAACGTTAATGGGGTTTTTAAGTACTACAGCTTCTACTGAGTACAGCAATTATTCAGATAAATATTGGAAACTAATAAGTAAAAATTTATGTGTTCCTATGTTAGTTTATTTTTTGCTTTTAGGGGTACAGGTCCAAGACAGCAACATGGGCCTATTAATCTGACTAGCTGATGTATTATTTTGTATGCTTTCTAACAACTTGAAACGTTTTTAATAATGGTATGTAATTGTAATCATTAGTATAACTTGATTATGAATAGGTAACGATAACTTTTATTTTATTTTCAGCTTCTATATACTATTATCACACAGCATGATATACGCGTACCACCAAATATGCTTTATTGCATGTATATTTGTGTACTAAAAACCAATCAAGGTATGCTGGATAGTTTCTATAAGTATAGCTGAGTTTATTTGTATGATTTACATCAGAAACTTTAAATGCCTTTTATTCAGATTTAGTTTTTTCATGATTTTTATGTACTTGTCTCAGCTTTGTGAAGGAACCGTACCATCAATTCTGATGAACCAAATTGAAAAACCTTCCTTATGAGTCTGGTCACTAAGTAGAGCAAAATTGGCAATAGTAAAATAAGAGTGAAAGTTACGTATGTTTACACATGTAAATGATGATTGTATTAATTTTGTGTATGATAGATCGTATTAATTTTGTGTATGATAGATTGTATTAATGTTTTGAATGATAGATTGTATTAAGTTTGTGTATGATAGATTGTATTAATTTTGCGTTTTTCAGGAATCTGTTTCAATTAGTGTATGAGCAGACTCATAAGAAAGATTTTTCACTTTAGTTCATCAGGATTGCTGGTAAGGTTCTTTCAGAAAGCAGCGGCAAGTATCTAAAAATTATGAAAATCATGATTTTTGGTAAGTAAATACCTTTAATTGTTTTGAAGTATTACACTCACTTAACGGAATCAAGAACGTTTCAAAAATCTCGAAGCTATGTGCCGATACTTAAAATTACAGTTTCCTCTGTAACTATTGTTCTTTTAAAGTTAGACGAATTTCGTAAACGTAATTGTACATAAAAAAACAAAATTTATCTTCAAGCATGGATAAAAGTTTCAAAATATTAGTTTATTTTAATAATTAGCATAAACGAGTGGTACCATGTTCTATCTTTCCTTAGCTGAAGCGTTTTTTGTATTCTCCCACTAGTCCGGGCTGACCAACGCACACCAACGGTAGCAATGCGTGGCAGGCCAACATGTGTTCACCACCTTCTGAGAAAGTAGCACAGCTTAATATGTAATGGTTACCTACGGATGTCCCTGACGAAACGCGCGATGCTGAGAGTATGAGCAGAAAAAATTGGGCATCAAAAACTACGGTGAAAAATGGGTAGTATTTCCGAAAATTTTATAAGGGTAAAGAGCGATCTCGGAGGCTGAACGCGAACAAATCATAATAATTCAAAATTTGCAAAATAAATACTTTATGAACAGATATGTAATTGTACAGAGAAGGTTTATTTCAGCAGAATTTGAATGATAAAAATCGAATGGTAACTACCTAAGATTATAAGACTAGTTTGATAATCTTCACTTATAGTTCGGGAGTCAGGGAGTTCAAAAACATCTTATCAGAAAGTTCACGCAAGAGTGTATTTTATCGTTGAAATATGTTGGTAGTTACTTCCTGAAAATACCCCAAAGTCTCAACTTCGGACCCGATCAGGAACATTGTTATTATTGCAAAATAAGTTACCAAAATGCATTTTTTTCAGTTTTACTCGTTTAACTTATTGTTGCTCAATTTAGGCAAAAAAAGGTAGGGACAAAAGTTGATCAGCATTGAATTTGCTATAATATACATATATTTCTTATTGCAAAATTAATTTTTTTCCGACTAAATTATTAAATAATAATTTTTTTTTCAATTTGTTATACGCATATATTGCGCTACCCAACCTTCATATGATAAAGTTTGAATTCGTTGATTTCGAGGCGAGACGTCAAATTCGTTGACGTCTCGCCTCGACCGGTGCCGCATTACCACCTTGGCACCGGGGAATCCGTTCTGTTAAATAAAATTCTCGAGTCTAGGCCCGCCATATGCGATTAACCTTTTTGGTCCGTTTCCTAATAATGTAAAAACACGGATGTTGTTTTGCTAATTAGCCACTGAAGAGGGGATATAAATATCCCGAAACGTCTGGCATTTAAAATAAACAACTTGGCTCGAAGAGACGCATCAATTTTTTATTCTTCATATGATAAATTTAAATATTTTTATGATTATAGCAGTATAATGCATACATATAAAGGTTGTGTATGTAGTCAAAAAAGATTTTTTTTCAGAAATATTGGTAATTTATGGTGTTTGAGTTGTACCTATAGAAATTAAATTAGCATATCGTTAAAGCTGAGAAAAAGAAAGTTAAATTAAAAAAAATTTGATTCCAATAGCATCTTTGGTTACCGATATAATCAAATTGTAACTAAGGTGTACGAATTCTGTTTACCGCCGCGCGGCTTTCCCCCCACCACCGCGCCGCCCGGCCGAAGCAGCCGCGCGCGCTGAACTCGCATTGTTCCTCGGTCATTTTAGTTAAACTAAAGCATGTAGAGCTATCGCGTAAAATGTAATGTTTCAGAGTACTATTTCAGCAAGTACTGTACCAAATTTCAACTAGAAATATCATTTAGTTTCGGCGTAATCGTCGGTTGAAAAAATTTTTGTATCTCGGCTCCTATTGGTCCGATCTTAACAAAATTTATATGATAATTCATGGTTTTATGTGTATATTAAGATGCATTTCGCCGCGATTTTCTAAATCAAAAATTGTCCGAAAAAAAAATTTGTTATTAAAAATGTTGCTAAAAGCATTAATATTAAGAAAAATTATTTCTACCGTTTCTTAATTACATTATAATCTGTCGATTAAATACAGTTGGATTCAATTATCGTTCCTGGATCGAACTGGACATCAATTTGAACTTTTCGGCTAAATAATTTTGCAACAAGACGCCATTTTAAGATATCGAGATCGGGCTTCAATTTTTACGTTGTCTGTACTAAAATTGAACTTTGAGTGCTAATCCGATAAGTAAAGATCATATTTTATAAAAACCATGGCAATGTGAAAATTAAAAAAAAAATTTTATTTAATAATTTAGTCGGAAAAAAATTAATTTTGCAATAAGAAAGATATGTATAGCAAATTCAATGCTGATCAACTTTTGTCCCTACCGTTTTTTGCCTAAATTGAGCAACAATAAGTTAAACAAGTAAAACTGAAAAAAATGCATTTTGGTAAATTATTTTGCAATAATAACAATGTTCCCGATCGGGTCCGAAGTTGAGACTTTGGGGTATTTTCAGGAAGTAACTACCAACATATTTCAACGATAAAATAAACTCTTGCGTGAACTTTCTGGTAAAATCCTAGGCCTCCCGGACATTACAGAACTAATTGATAATAGTGGAAATGCTCCGATTTTCGTGATTCAAGTTTTGTAACTATAAGTAATCATTATTTATGAACTTACGTAAGCCAAATATTACCTTTGTTTAAAAATTGTTTATTTGATAATTGAGAGCAGAATTTTTTCTAATGCTGTCTTATATGGGTACCAGTACAGAGAGGACTAAGCCTTTTATGACACCAGTGACAGACCCTTGGCTAGAGCGTTCTAATGCGGGTCGCGGGTGCAAAATCGGATAATTTTTACGATTTATGATGTGAAATTAAATCTGAGCACTCACTTTTTCAAGTAATTACCATTCGATTCATTCAAATTAGGCTAGCCTTTTCTAGTTTTATAAATCGTTTACATCTATTACATATTTTGTTAGCCAAATTATTTATTCAAATTCGAATTTAATTTCAACGATCTAAATGAACCCTCATAAAAGGGACTACGGCCTGCGACCCCGCCCTACCCACAGATCAAGTAGTATAAACTGCCGCGCGGTGTAAGCGTTTGTTACCAGTTGGAGAACACGTGTACCAAGTTGCCGCTACCTTTTACTAAGAGCGTAGTACAGCTTGCGAGTGGCTATGTACACTTATCCCCGGTGAAATGCACGATGCTGAAAGTGTGGGTAGAAAAAATTTGTCATGAAAATCTATGGTGAAAAAATTCTTACTCGGGCCGGTCGCGCGTGCTGTTCGAGCTGCATTACCGATCTTCCGGGAAGACTCGAGAAATGAAATTCTGCGCCTCCTGTTGCCTGTCAAAGAAATAACATTTTTCCTCTTTCTTACCCTCTTCTTACCCCTCCGAAAGGTAAAAGCGGAAGAGTTTGTTTGCTACACGAAGATTCGGTTTTATTCTTTCATGACGCTTGAAAACTTAATATTTTTGTCACTATTATATACCTTATATAAATTAGTTTACGGGTAAACTCGGTTTTTATGCGTTCTACTCGTCACATAACTTTTATAATGCATTTTATCGGATGCATGGTACGAATGCAGCGCTTTTTATCGCCAAGCGGAGGAAAGCGGAACTTATTTTTGTACATTTTTTCAAAATTTTTTAAATATTGACGTTATACCGTAAATATTACGTCTTTATGAATTATTTCCCAAATTTTCACAGCGATCGTAACAATAGTCTCGGAGTGGTTCCGAATATATGAAATCACTGCTTTTTGAACGTTCTTGATCCCCTTAATGCATATTTTAAATGCATATCAGTGATGTATAATACTTATATTTTAAAGGAAAAATATAGTTTATAGAGCACTTATGAATACATTCATTTTTTACAATACTAATAATATTTTTTTTTCAGGATTTCACCCTGTCATAACCCTTTAATCCAGTAATTACATATACTGATTAACTTTATATATCGAGTATAGAAATATGAGAATATTAACGCGTAAACATCTTCATGTTAAGAGTCTGTTGGTCAGACTACTATTTCTTTAGTGTTACTTCTCCTATACCTTCGATTTTACATAAATTTCAATTTTAATTTTATCAAAAGAAAGTTATGATATCAATAAATAAATTGGCAAGTTCTTTTATAAGAATCAATCGATTTGAAATAAATAAATAAGCGTTTAAAAGGGGGAGGATTATAAATATATATGTACTTATATAAACACTTGAGCAAATTGCAGTATGTGAAAAGGTACAGTCGGGTACAATTAAAACATTGAATATTTGCGACTGCTGCCACGTTCTACGCATTCTAGCTGACGTTTGGTGACCGATCATGATGACGCCGTATTTACCGTGGGAGACTAGACAACCATTCTTGCGGTAAATTGGGCGTTGCGTGATGGGTCACAAACATGCGCAGAACGTAGCGCCAATAAGTTATTATTCAAAGTTTCAATTTAACCCTACGCAACATGTAATAGAATGGCATGATGTACTTACATGCCATTATCACATGACAAATGTGCCCATATAATGTGGAAATATCATGTTTGTCTTAAATTATTATGTAATTTAACAAGATTGTTTCGCATCATGCAAACTTTTTCTTTTATTTATGGAAGCAAAGAGTGGATGTACAATCTACTCTACTTATTTCATTAAAAATCCATGTCGAGGACGATTATATACAATTATATATTAGATTTAAATTCTGTTGATTTACATTCATTTAAAAAAACAGGAACAAATTCTATCATGTAGAACGCTATTTTTTTTACGGATAAACTTGCCCTTCCGTCCTATCATAGATAACGATGGATACCATCTTCAAATTATGCAAGGTAAACCAAAGTAACTTGTTAATGAAACACCGTTAGAAAATCTCTTAATCGATTTTTCATTCTATATGTATTTATTACTGTCCTTAACCAATTTTTGAAGAATTCAATCTTAATCTTGCAATCATTCTAGGCTCAATTTTTGGTTATTTGTATGTATGTTGTACAAAACTCTGTTATTATTATAGGAAGATTACAGGAAGTTGATTAAAAATAATTGTAACTATTATTACATATTAAAAAAAATGTTATAAAATAAATTTCTATGACTGAAATTGGAAAATTTATCATGCTTAAAAATTTTAAATTAATATTTATGTAGTTTACAGCCTTTAGTTTTAAATCTTTACTTAATTAAAACATGGAATTCCAATTATTCTTATTTGAGGCCATCGTTCTCATATTTTATGTTTTGAGTAGTACCAATTATAGGATAATAAGACGATAAATTAACTGTATTAAACATTTTATGTTTTTGTTTATTACACTCACATTTAGTAGTTCATCGATTATCTATGATAGGACGGGACGGCAAGTTTTTCCGTAAAAAAAATTGCGTTCTACATGCTAGAAATTGTTCCTGTTTTTTTTAAATAAATGTAAATCAACAGAATTTAAATCTAATATATAATTGTATATAATCGTCCTCGACATGGATTTTTAATGAAATAAGGATAGCAACACATTTACTAAATTAAAGTAGAATAGATTGTACATCCGCTCGTTGCTTCCATAAATAAAAGAAAAAGTTTGCATGATGGGAAACAATATTGTTAAATTACATAATAATTTTAGACAAACATGATATTACCACATATTATGGGCACATTTGCCATGTGATAATGGCATGTAAGAACATCATACCATTCTATTACATGTACCGTAGGGTTAATTTGAAATTTTGAATAATAACATATTGGCTCTATGTTCTGCGCATGTTTGTGACCCATCACGCAACGCCCAATTTACCGGAAAAATGGTTGCCTAATCTCCCACGGTAAATACGGCGTCATCGTGATCAGTCACCAAACGTCAGCTAGAATGCGCAGAAAGTGGCAGCAGTCGCAATTATTCAAAGTTTTAATTGTACCTGACTGTACCTTTTCACATACTGCAATTTGGTCAAGTGTTTATATAAATACATATATATTGTTCCGTTCGCATCAGAAGGTCTACCATCGGAGGCGGCAGACTTCCGCAGGCAGGCGTCCGACCGCAGCGTTTGTCGTTGCGTCGGCTGGCGGACTTGGTGCGATGGCGAAGAAGCAGTCGCTCTAAGTCCGCATTGTCCCCTCCCGGTCGAATACTGCCGATACTGCAGCCAAGTTGGCAGCAGTACGAGGGGCCCCACGTGGAGAGAAGGGCTGATTGTGTCCTTTTTCTCGGGCGTTGGTGGCTGCTGGACGTGCTGCCTGGGAAGAGGTAGTCAACTTGCGTGACTCACCTGTCGTCCTCGCGATGGAGTCCGGGAAGCGTCCGGATGCATTAAAGCAGGTCCGCGAATCAGAAATTGGCCACGGCGTCGCGTAGATAATAAGTCATAGAGTCTCGAAAAATTGTGATACTATTCCTGACGTAGGTTTTCTCAGCGTATGCAGAGACGTTGAGTTTTTCCTGCGTCACAGGCTCGCCTGGGTAAATGCGGGAATGGAGACGCATGTTTTAAAAATATGTAAAATGAGCGAGGGCTAGAGAAAGTATGAATGCGCAGTTCGAGCCGATTTATTGCTTTTCTTGAGAGAAAAGCATATCGGCTCGAACTCGGACATCTGGCGACAAGCAGCCTCGAGTGTGTCGACTAGGCGATGCATTCGAGCTGTTTATGACTTTATGACTGCCCGGATTAGTGCGGTATGGCTCGGGCCGGCCTGTCTCGGCGCAGCAATAAACATGCGGGGACTGTTTTCGGGTGGCGAGTGCGGCGAGCATGCGAAGACCAAAAAAAAAGGGTCTCATTGTTTTTGAGTGTATGCGTAGTTGTGCATGAGAGAGAGAGAGAGAGAGAAAGTGGGAAAAGCTGCGACTTTTCCGGCGACGAGGGACGAGCTCGAGAACTGCTCGTGGCAGTTCGTTTCGAACCTCGAAGCATCACACTTCGTATTCTGTAACTAACTGTGCTTTCAATAGAAATTTGTTAAACATAAACTTTGAATTTTTCCTTTTCCTTGTGCAGCATTCTCCTTGACATATAGCATACTCACGCGCCCGTGCTGAGGCGAACATTTGGTGCCGAAACCCGGGACTTTTCCGGTTTTTTGAGTGAGTGTGTTATCGTGTTAGGAAGAAAGACAAGTGTGCACGAGCAGAAGAGTGAAATAGTGCATTTGACGACATCGCTGAGCCAGGGACGAGTTCGCCTTGATCTACGTCGAAGGTGCTTGGAGCCAAGAACGAGGCCAGAGGTCTTCGACGGCGAGGGGAATTCCGGAGCAGCGTGTCGAGAGTGCAAGCCGCAAGCGAGGCTCATCTGTTTTAAGAGTATAAGGTAAGAGAGTGTCGAAGAATTATTAGTAATTCTGCTTGTGCGCGAGTTTTGTTGTAGTGACAATGACGGGAAGGCGTACGTTGTCGGAGCGAGCGAAGCGCGCAGAAGCGCTGGCAACTGTGGCCGAGGAGCGGCTACTGGAAATACAGCGCGATCGCTCGCGCAGCCCGCGTGAGGAGGACCCGCGCATAGTTGTCACCGAAGCTGAGGTGCATCAGCAACCGGCAGCCGCCCGTCAACGTGTGCGCAAGGCAACGAAGGCGAGACCGAAGAAGGTCGCCGCGGAGAGACTAGCCGTCGGGAAACGCCTGCTCGACGCACTCTTCGTCAGGGGGGAAGACGACCGGGAGCAGAGAGCATCGAGACCATGGTTCAGGAGCCTGCAACCTCGTCATCGGCGTTGCGGCGCTCGCGCGCACCGACTAGAGCCACTCGCGGCAAGGCAGCAGCCTTGAGGAAGGAACCTGCCGCTGAGAAGACTACGGCGAGACGACGAGATCATGCACCCGTGCGACGGGAGAGCGAAGATTCTCAAATCAACGAGCAATCTCCGATCAGGACAAGCGTATTAACCCCGGCTCGAAGACGTGTTCGCTTCGACGCGCCTTTCGATGCTGCTAACGATAGCCAGGAGCTCGAGGAGCACCTGAGCTCAACTCGTTTAAATTACAGGAACGAAGTATCGAGAGAGGAGCTGGAGCGAGGCCTACCTGAGAGGCTTGGCGCGAGGGCGAGAGATGTCGTCATCGACACCGCTGCAAAGGCCGACAGTCAACTGGTCTGAGTTGACTCCTCGTGAGCAGACGGAGCTGGCTGAGAGAACGATTCAGGCTCTCATTATCGCAAGCAGGAGCGCGGCAAAGTGCACCTGCCTCTACAGTAGCGACGACACGAGTACGTACGCTGCCGACTCCAACAACAGCAAGCAGCACGAGGGCGTGCGCTGCCGATCTCGACAACAGCGGCGGCACGAGGACGTGCGCTGCCAACCTCAACAGCATCGGCAGCACTTGGGCGTGCGTCCGCCAACCTTCGACAGCGACGGCCGCACGAGGACGTGCGCCGCCGATCTTTGCAGCGAGAACATCGCCTCCGGAACTTATTGGCGAGAGGTCTTCGTCGATGGTGTTGCAGGGGTGCACACCATCTCTCTCATCGTCTGCTCAAGCAGCTGAATTCTTCGAGGACGACGACGTCGACATCGTAGTACATCGAGAAGCAGCACAGCGTCGTCGCGACGAAAGCGTATCGAGGTATGCGCCGTTGGCCAAACGCGGTCGGTTTGAAATGTTAAATGACGATACGCGAGACTATGATACACACGCGAACGAAGATGTAGTTGAGAATGTTTCTTACGAATATCCGAGCAACGAATTTGTAGATCGAGAGCGACTCAACACTAGCGTTGAGGATCGTTTAGCGCGCGCTCTCGAGAAAACGTTGCGAAATGTCTCACAATCAAACGCAAGTTCCGATAATCTGTATCTAATGAATAGAATGACATCGGCTAAACAACTACCATCGTTTTCGGGAGACCCTATCGATTGGGTGCGTTTTAAGCAGGCTTTTTTAAGCTCGACTAGACTCGGAAATTTCTCAGACGCAGAGAACATAATGCGGCTCTCTGATGCGTTGAAAGGAGAGGCAAGAGACGCGACGCGCGCGTTGTTCATGGGGGGAGATAGTGCCGCCGAGATCATGAAAACTCTAGAAATGATTTTCGGAAATTCAAAGTTGATTTTAGGACGTATCTTGCGAGAATTAAGAGAATTACCGCGGATAGATTCACGCCGCGTAAGCTTAGTAGAATTTGCCACTAGACTGCGAGCTGCAGTACGCGCGATAAAATCCCTTGGAAATAATTCGGGATATTTGAATAACCCTGAATTAGCTTCCAAGCTGATTGATAAGCTTCCAAGCGCGATGTACCATAATTTCGCTATGTTTGCAAACGGAATCGACGACGACGTTTCTGATTTAGAAAAGATCGCGGAATTCGTCTACAATGAAGCGGTGATTTCGGTAAAAGCAGGAATTATTCAATACGAGCCACGCGATTCTCACTCAGGAAAAATACACGAGTCGAATTTGAAAAATCGCGGCAAGGGAGTTTTTGCGGCACACGAAGGCGACAGAGCTGAAAGCGAAGAAGCTTCGGAAAACGATGGTAGCAAATGTGTAGTTTGCGATAAGAAGCACGCGACGGATGTTTGCAGAAAGTTTGCAAAATTATCAATGAGCAAGCGTTGGCAAGCTTTGAGAGGTAAGGGCCGCTGCTACAATTGTTTAGGAGTAGGGCATTTGCAATCGGCATGCAAAAAATCGTCGTGCGGAAAATGCGAGCGTAGACATCATCCTTTGTTACATTCGGAGCCGAAAGTTAAGGACAAGTCAAAGGAAGGCAAACAATCTGCAGAACAGCCAGAATCATGACTACGTTCAAAATCGCTTCTAAAATATATTCCGTTAGTTGTAAAAGGCGCGAACAGATCGATATTAATTTTTGCGTTAATAGATGACGGAGCGATGGTTACATTAATAAGCTCTAAAATTGTTAAGAAAGTAGGATCCTCCATTTCACGAGCGCACGTTTTATTGCAGGGTATAGGAGAGGCTGCGACTACAGTGTGTACTCAGAAGGTTAATTTAAATATTAGTGGCAATGGTTTTTCGACATACTGTGAATAATGCGTTAGTTGTACCGCGTTTAACTCTTCCAGCACAACGCGTGAGCCAAGAAATAGTTGATTTTTGTAAGACGAAAACAGGTATAGAGATAGAGGCTTATGATAGTGCGCCAGATATGCTAATAGGTCAGGACAACTGTAATTTAATAATTACGCAAGAGTTTCGCGTGTTAGTGCCAAATGCATTATATGTATCACGTAGTTTATTGGGGTGGACCGTACATGGTGGAGGTGTAAGAAATAACGTAGCATGCGTAACTGCGTTCGATACAATTGATTTACCTATGGCTTTGGAAGAGAAGATAGATAAATTAGTGAAAAGTTATTTTAGCATCGAGTCGATAGGAATAAGTACACACGTAAAGGCAAAGCGCGAGGATAGACGAGCTTTAGAGATTTTAGAAGCGACTAGTAGACACACAGGAAAAGAATGGCAGGTTGGCTTGCCTTGGAGAGATAGTATTATGGCTCAATCAGACGGTAGAAAGACGGCTTTGAAACGTTTGCATACATTAGAAAAGAAGTTAGATCGCGACGAGGCATATGCTAAAATGTATTATCGAGAGATTGATAGGCTGATCGAAGAGGGTTTCGCCCGTAAAGCGACGGCAGTGCCACTAGGTGATAGAGTTCGTTATTTACCTCACTTTGGAGTGCGCAATATAAATAAGCCGAATAAAGTTCGAGTAGTTAAGGATGCAGCAGCGCTAGAAAATGACGTATGTTTCAATAGTCTTTTATTAACAGGGCCAGATTTGTTAAAATCACTTCCAGGGGTTATAATGCGATTTCGGCAATTTAGGTATGCAATTAAGGGAGATATTCGTGACATGTTTTTAAAGATTAAAATCCGTGAGGAAGATCAGGATGCTCAAAGATTTTGTGGCGCGGAGCGGATAGAGTAGGCGATCCAGTTGAGTACGTTATGACTTCGGTATTATTTGGAGCGAGATCATCACCATTTACAGCGCTTTTTATAAAGAATAAGAACGCGGCTCAGTTTTTGTCAGAATTTCCGAAATCAGCGAATAGCATTATTGAAAACTGTTATATGGACGACTTTCTCGATAGTTGTGAAACAGTAGAAGAGGCGTCGGCTAGAGTACGGCAAGCTATTACGATAAATAAATTCGCAAATTGGGATATGCACGGTTGGTGTAGTAATTCTTCTGAGGTATTAAAAGGAGTAGAGTCAGTTAATGAATCGAATAGCTTAGTAAAATCAGAAATAAATCAGGTTACTAACGAGAAAGTTTTGGGATTAAAATGGCTAAATAATAGTGACGAACTTATGTTTAATTTTAATGAGCAGAAAATTACAGAGGAATTTTATTCGGGGAGAAAGAGGCCGACGAAACGCGAATTTCTAGGAATAATAATGTCGATTTTTGATCCTCTCGGTTTTTTAACGCCTTTTTCAATACAGTCGCGAATGTTAATGCAGGAAATTTGGATTAGTAAGATCGGTTGGGATCAATTATTGCGCGATGCGGAATTTGCACATTGGCGAGAATGGCTGCGTGAATTAGATCGAGTAAAGAGTTGTAGGATTAACCGATGTTATCAATTTTCCAATAATCAGCTAAAATCTGCGGAGTTACATATTTTTTGCGATGGAAGTTCGAAGGCTTATGCAGCAGTGGCATATTGGCGTTTTTTGTTAACAAATGGAGGTTATCACGTTTCTTTTATCATGGCTAAGAGTAGAGTAACCCCTTTAAAGGTGATGACAATTCCGAGAATTGAACTTCAAGCAGCACTTATAGGTACGCGATTGGCGAAATTCGTAGTAGATGAGCATGAATTTCAAGTATCTAAGCGAGTTTTTTGGACAGATTCTAAAACAGTTCTTCAGTGGATTAGAAGAGACCCGCGTGAATTTAAAATCTTTGTTGCGAATCGTTTGGGCGAAATTCACGATAATTCAGACATTAATGAGTGGCGTTGGGTTCCGTCGCAAGAAAATCCCGCGGATGACGGCACGCGTTCGGCTCCGAGAGCATTAGAGAAGGATAGTCGTTGGTTTAACGGACCAGCCTTTTTGCGTGAGGAAGAGCGAAAGTGGCCGATCGAACATTTTGAATCGAGAAAAGATGATTCAGAAAGCATTTCAGTAAATTCTGGTAATAATATTGTATGTACAGTAAATACAGAGTCATCTTTTATCGATTTTTCGCGTTTTTCAAATTTAGGTCGTTTAGTAAGAGTAATAGCTAACATCGTTAAACTCACGGATAATTGGATGAAGAGATGTCGTACGTCGGTCAACTATACTTTAAGAGCTGAAGAGATATGTATTATTGAGAGTCAGGCAGAGTCATTTTCAAATGAGTTGTCAGATCTGAAAAAGTCAAAGTCTGTATCGAGAAATAATAGAATAAGTTCGCTCAATCCATGTATAGATAGAAGAGGGATTTTACGCGCAGATGGTCGCCTTAGGAATTTTCAGCACGAGGATATTTCAAAGCAACCGATAATTTTAGATGCAAGAAATTTATTTACTCAGTTATTGATGGAACGTTATCACCGGAAATTTTATCACGCGAACCGAGAGTCAGTTGTAAATGAATTGCGATTAAAATATTGGATAGTTGGACTACGTACTGGTTTAAGAGCTGTAATTTCTAAGTGCATTACTTGCAAGATACTTCGAGCGCGACCAGCTAACCCGCAGATGGCTCCGTTACCACTAGCTAGTAGATTAGCATACCGTTTGAGACCGTTTAGTCACTGCGGATTAGATTATTTTGGGTCCATGCACGTAAAGATAGGAAGACGGCGCGAGAAAAGGTGGGGTGCTTTGTTTACATGTAGGTTCTCTCAGCGTATGCAGAGACGTTGAGTTTTTCCTGCGTCACAGGCTCGCCTGGGTAAATGCGGGAATGGAGACGCGTGTTTTAAAAATATGTAAAATGAGCGAGGGCTAGAGAAAGTATGAATGCGCAGTTCGAGCCGATATGCTTTTCTCTCAAGAAAAGCATATCGGCTCGAACTCGGACATCTGGCGACAAGCAGCCTCGAGTGTGTCGACTAGGCGATGCATTCGAGCTGTTTATGACTTTATGACTGCCCGGATTAGTGCGGTATGGCTCGGGCCGGCCTGTCTCGGCGCAGCAATAAACATGCGGGGACTGTTTTCGGGTGGCGAGTGCGGCGAGCATGCGAAGACCAAAAAAAAAAGGGTCTCATTGTTTTTGAGTGTATGCGTAGTTGTGCATGAGAGAGAGAGAGAGAGAGAGAGAGAGAGAGAGAGAGAGAGAAAGTGGGAAAAGCTGCGACTTTTCCGGCGACGAGGGACGAGCTCGAGAACTGCTCGTGGCAGTTCGTTTCGAACCTCGAAGCATCACACTTCGTATTCTGTAACTAACTGTGCTTTCAATAGAAATTCGTTAAACATAAACTTTGAATTTTTCCTTTTCCTTGTGCAGCATTCTCCTTGACATATAGCATACTCACGCGCCCGTGCTGAGGCGAACATATATATATTAATAATCCTCCCCCTTTTAAACGCTGATTTATTTATTTCAAATCGATTGCTTCTTATAAAAGAACTTGCCAATTTATTTATTGATATCATAACTTTCTTTTGATAAAATTAAAATTGAAATTTATGTAAAATCGAAGGTATAGGAGAAGTAACACTAAAGGAATAGTAGTCTGACCAACAGACTCTTAACGTGAAGATGTTTACCCGTTAATATTTTCATAAATTTGAATTTTTACCATATAAGGGATCCAAATTGAGTGTTCGAAAATTATCTTTGATTAAAACAATGAAATAACCGTATGGATAAAGTAAACTCTTAGAATTTTTGTGACATTGAGGTTATCAAAAGTTATAAAATTAATCTTTAATTCTTACATAGGAAGAAACGACCTTACACTTGCCAACCTTATACCTTTAAAAGGTTTGTTTGGGGGGGGGGGGCGGTGCGGGAAGATATCACTACTTTTAAATGGTATATAATACCTAAATTACAAAGAATCATCAACATCAACTAAATAAGTTATAAATTTAAAAAACTAATGTACATATACTTATGTATTATTGCAATAATAATTTTTTTTTCGACACCGTCTGTGCAGCAAATAGTTATGTTCGGATCATTATTATTTAAAAAATTCATATTTAACGCGTAGTATGAGTTTTAGGGGTTTTTAACGCGACTTAAATAACATAGTTTACGATAAACTTGGAGATCCACGCGAAGGTTATAATCTAGCAAAAACCAACAGTCGACTAATACTTCGTAGCTTCGTTATAGGGATCTCTATATCCCCATAACTTGGTGCCAACCTACTTTCGTACAATAACTATGTCTAACCTGAAGTACTAATCTACTGTTGGTTTCTGCTAGTTAGTAACCTCCCCGTGGAACTCCAAGTTTATCACTAATTATATTATTTAAATTGCGTTAAAATGCCCTAAAACTCATACTACGCATGTGCAATAACGTTTAATCTAGAACCTACAAAAAGTTTCAAGTGAAAAAATGCATTTACAGAAAAGATGGCAATAGGATCAAAATACTATCAATTGATTTCATCCTGTCAGATACGTATATTTTAATTATCTTCAAATAAATTAATTTTATGATTATAGAACATGATTCTTTGTTTTAAAATAAATTATTCTTTCTCTGTTACAGGTGATCCGATGAACCGCAGACTTTACTGAATCAGCCTTATTTATCACTGTAAATAATATACAGAAAAATAAAAATAAAATTCAAAACTTGTGTATATTATTTTTTCGAACTTAAACGATGAAAATACAACACTTTCACTAGCTTGTCACGTGACAAGAAAATTCTTTTCTTGAATAACCTGATAGTTGTATACCGTCGTAAGTTCTCGTTACCTTATACAAAACAAAACATGCTTTTCCGTTGGGAGAAGTCTCGTTACATCTGGAAACTTAGTATACTTGCTCTCTCAAAATTGGGAAAAACGTCTAAACCACTTGTCTTCTGAACTTATATAATAATTATAAATCTTGAAAAAACATTTTTCATATCACTAGCTTCTCTCAGGAATTCCTTCCCTTTACAACATGACAGTTGCGTAAATTCCCAATAGAAGTTCTGTAAAAACTTTCTTCGATACTTAAGCGATGAAAATACAATACGCACACATTAAACCACTTGGCTTCTATATTTAATAATCATAATCCATAAATCTTGAATATTAAACGTGCAAAACTTACGTAAACTTATTTCACTTCCCTATAAGCTTGTCACAGGAATATTCTTTGAATTTTTCTATCTACCCTGAACGTTACGAAATGCATACATATATTATTTTTGTCATTTGAGTTCTTCCGGTATTTCTTATAAATGATTTATTAATATCCCTCAATAATTTATTCAAGCATACCTAAAAATATTACTTAATTTCATAATTTAAACAGTAAATCATATTTTAACAATATTGATATCCTAATATTTTCTAATCCTTAAATAAATCACTCTCCCTCAATAATTTATTCGAGCATACCTAAAAATATTACTTAATTTCAATTTAAACAGTAAATCATATTTTAACAATATTGATATCCTAATATTTTCTAATCCTTAAACAAATCACTCTCCCTCAATAATTTATTCAAGCATACCTAAAAATATTACTTAATTTCATAATTTAAACAGTATATCATATTTTAACAACATTTGATATCCTAATATTTTCTAATCCTTAAATAAATCATTTTTAATTTAAATTTTTTTAAAAAATTATCAATATAAATAAAATCGTCATAATTTAAATTTTTTAATAAAAAAATTATTGAATTTTACGTACTGGTACATATATATTGTAACGAGAGGTTAGGCGACGATATTTGAATATCGCGCGCTCGTTGGTGTCGCACGATGCGAACGACAGCAGGTGTCGTTGCTGTGGTGAGGTAAGGGACGCGCGGGGGAAAAGTAGGAGAAGGCCCGCGCACCACACTGATTAGATTCGATTTGACCGCGCCGGTGCGTACTTCACGTGAAATTTATACCTAGTGCAAGGCCACCGTTGTGCCCGAGCGACGCTATATCTTATCTGGCGAGAACTCAAGGTGATTGAGGATCAACTCCATTCTTGTACTGGAGAAGGGGCGCCTTCTCTCGTAGGACAGGTTATTTTTTTTGTGGACTTTTGACTGTGCTAAAAGGGCATATGGATACGCAAAGGAAGGGTTATTTAACATAAGAATGCATTCAAAAGTCCACTTTTACATATTTATGCATACACACGCACACACATAAAATTGTTACGGTAAAAATATTACATATAATCATTATTATACCCAATATACAATTTTTATTATAATTGTTATAAACATTTTATCGGTTTTTCAAATGTTTCCGAGCTCTATCGATTTTTTTTCATTTTTTTTCGAAATTCCCTCTCCTATTATTTCTAATTTTTTCCAAATTTTTCGATGTTTTTACGATTTTTCCGAATTTTATCCGATTCCCCGGTAGAAATCCAAATATCTAAAATGGCTTATAAACTAGGCTATGAAAAATACTCGGTACCTAACTTGCGATGAAATGCTTTTTCTTCCATTATTTGAGCATTTCATGGAATACCCATAACTTCCACATCATTACACTAATTTTACTGCTTATATTGTACGCTAAATACAGGGAGGTGTACGTATTTCAGTTAGTTTCGATACAATGTATGGAATAAACAAGCGTTTGAAGCTGTAAATACGTGGATTACTAAGATATTTATGATTTACTTAATTTTACAATTTTTCGATCGGTTCCATTAGGCCAATCAAATTAACATTTTTCCGCGCAAAAAATTCTAAACAGCAATATTATTGGCTTAAACTATTCGGAAGAGTATGTACATGATTAATCCGAGTCCGCAAACAGCTGAATTTGTACAGCAAATTCGCTATAAACAATTAAAGTCGGAATTTCGCAATTTTTTTTGTTTTTCCTCTGTGTATCGAAAAGTATTATTTGCAGAGAAAAATGTTTCAAATAAAAGTAGTTTTTTATGAAATTTTGCACAAAAATGTCAGCGGTGGCATATGTCTATCTCTGATAATTTAGTTGTAAATTGGCAATAAACGCGAATTCTGCCGAAATCGAAAATTGTTTATAATTGTTGTAAAAGTTACGTTACGTTTCTTCTATTTCACGAAAAGGCAGTACTCAATAAGTACTATAAGTGTGCAAAATTTGAATTCTCTATCTACTACAGTTTTTGTGCAATAAGGACCGAAATTTGAAAAAGTTGTTATTTTCAAAGTGCTGGCAAAACGTGAAAAATTATCTGAAATAGTTCAACTTTTTTGTACATCCTCTAGAAGAATTATATTTTAATATACTTCTTTGCAAACTGCGAAATTTTTATTTGGGGCGTCCCGGGGAGCAAACGTTTATAAAGTACGTAATTAATTGATTCGCTGTATTTAAGTGCAATCGAATTACTAATAAGTTTATTGGAAAGTTGAGATTTTTATCGAAATTTTAAGCCCCAGATTTTTTCAATGTACAATAACTCTATAACAAAAGGTGATTTTCCGTATTTTGAAGTTCAATTTCTGCAGTTCAAGACTTGAACTTTACAGTGAAACAATTGATCTTACTCTTAAGCAAATTTTTTACAAGCAATCAGCAGCGCACTGAAAAACCAAAAGAAAATGACACTTTAGCGCCTTTTTTGTTTATAAAAAATGCACGGCGGAAAACTAATTTTGGCATGATACGTCTATTTAAAGTACGTAAACAGCTGAATTTGCTGTACAAATTCAGCTGTTTGCGGATTCGGATTATTAATGTACACACTCTTCCGAGTGGTTTAAGCCAATAAAATTGCTGTTTAGAATTTTTGCAAAAAAATTCAGTTTTCAGCTTAATTTGCCTGGCCTACATATTGAATATTGTTTTCATAGCCATTTACTGGCCATTTTTGATAGGCATATTTGCAAGCTTGAAAATACCTCGTAATATAGTTTAATAATATTTTCGTTCATTTTCATTCTAAAAAATGACTGAGAAAGGTTTGAAAAAGCGTTTCATCGCAAGTCGAAAAATGGTCCCATTTTTGGCTCATTCCTAACAAAATAAGGGTTTTACTAGCTTTTAAATGATATGGATTTCCACCAGAGTTTTTACGAATTTTTTACGATTTTCTAATTTTTTACGATTTTTCAGAATTTTCTCCGATTTTTAAGAATTGTTTACGATTGTTACGAATTTTCTCCGATTTTTACGCACTTTTACGATTTTCTAATTTTTTACGATTTTCTAATTTTTTAGAATTTTCTAATTTTTTATGATTTTTCGGAATATTTTCCGATTTTTGAAAAAAATTTGAAAAAAAATGTCATTTTGAATAAATAGCTTCTTCAACCGGACTCTGGATAAGCAGCTTCTTCAACGGGACTCTAGATGAGCAGCTTTTCGAGCCGGACTCTGAATAAGCAGCTTCTTCAACGGGACTCTGGATGAGCAGCTTTTCGAGCCGGACTCTGAATAAGCAGCTTCTTCAACGGGACTCTGGATGAGCAGCTTTTCGAGCCGGACTCTGAATAAGCAGCTTCTTCAACCAGACTCTGGATAAGTAGCTTTTCGAACCGGACTCTGAATAATCAGCTTTTTAATCTCAGCCGTCGACATTCTAAATGTTATTCATTCAACTTTTCATGTAATAAAAGAATCAGCTAAAAATATTGAACCGTACGTTAAAGCTGTTTGAATTTTCGGGGTGCGTATTTACTTTTACGAAGATTTTCCTCCTCCATCCAATATATATATATATAGCTAACCACGTTGTATATATAGCTAACTGCGCTGTACATATAGGCATAGCGCTTCGTATATATAGGTATATGCTTGCATTGCAGAGCAAAGGTCTGCGGCCCCCCGTCGTTTTCTTCGTCGGGGATTTTCTTCTGCTGCCCGGCTAGACATATATGTATCTCCCTATATTATATAGTTGTTTTCAGTTTGGGTGAGATTCAGGGTCCCGCATTGGCCCTGCATGATGCCCTGCATTGGCTGCATTATATAGTTGTTTTGAGCTGCGCTGGAATTTACCCCTCCCCCATCTCCTCATTTATTAGTATTCGTTATAAAGAGGGTATTTATGTATAATTACATTTACTTATTATTTATTATGTTTCCTATTTTGCTTGTTGATACCCTTGATCATGTATTATAAGGCTAGGTAGAGGTTACAACATAAGAAGGAAACAGTTGAAAATGAAGAGTTTTTATTGAAGGTTGTATGTGCAAGTTGATGGGGACATGATTGGAGGCAACAGGTGGAGAATGTAGGTGACAGGAGAAGGCTGGAAACGATAGTTGGAGGGTGAAGCCGATAGATGGAGGCTGGAGGCCACAGGGAGATTGGAGGATAGAATTAAAAGCGATTTGTGAAGGCTGTACAATATTGGAAGCGATGGGTAGAGGCTCGAGATCATGGGTGGCGATGATAGGTCGAGGTTGTACGTGGCAGATGAAAATCATAGGTACAGGGTAAAGGACATGAATGGAAGTAATAGGTGGAGGGAAAAGTGCTAAGTACACAGTCGAAGGATAGGAGGAAGGTAAAATCGTTAGGATTAGAAATGATAGTTTAGGGTGTTGGTTATAGGTAGAGGTAACAGGTGGAAGTGAAGAGGTTATGATTGGAAGTGATAGGCTGAAGATCATTTGTGAAGGTGATAGGTAAAACGTGATAATCATAGGTAAAGGTTGAAGGTAATAAGTAGATGCAAGAGGTGAAGGTTGGAGGTTCTAAGGGCACTTATCTCTCTCATGACTGAAGGGATAGATGGAGCATAAAAATATTATGATTTGAATTGATTACTTGAGGGTGTTGACAATATGCGGTGATAAGAGCTAGAGGATGAGGAGATAATGATTGAATACGATAAGTGAATGGTGACGGCATCATGAGTGGAGGCGATAGATAGACAGTGAATGGATTATGATTGGAGGCGGTAGGTGGTCGATCTGGGCGATAGGAGGAGGATGGAAATGATAGGTAACGTGCGAAGACGATAGAGGAGGCTGAGGGATGTGATTGCAAATGATAGGTCAAGGGTGATAGGCGGATCATGAATTAATATTATAGTTGGATGTTTGATGTTGTAGTTGAAGATGATAGTTGGAAGCTGAAAGTCATAGGTGAAGGTGATAGGTAGAGGGTTACATAGGAATTAGAAAAGTTTACATAGGGTTATAAGTAGAGGTAATAGGTGGAAGTAAAAGGGTCATGGTTGGAAATGATAGGTGAAGTTTCCAGATCATTTGTGAAGGTGATAGCTAAAACGTGAAAATCATAGGTGGAGGTGGAAGATAATAAGTAGATGCAGGAGGTGAAGTGTGGAGGTTCTAGGGGGAAGATAAATGGATAGAAAGGCTATAAGAATATTATGATTGGAAATGATTAATTGAGGTTGTTGACAATATGCGGAGATAAAAGCTGGACAGTCAAGGAATAATGATTTAAGGCGATAAGGTGGTAGGTGGAGGGCGGAAACGATAGGTAAAGGGGGGAGACGATCGATGGAGCCTGAGGTATGTGATTGGAGGTAATAGGTCTAGGGTACAGGTAATAGGCGCATCATGACTTAATGCAATAGGTGGATGTTGGAGTTTATGGTTGGAGGTAATATGTGGAAGGATAAAGTCATAGGTGAAGGTATTAGGCAGAGGGTTACATAGGAATTGCGACATAGCTGGAGGGTTATGGTCATGATTGAAAATATAGAAAGAACGTGAAATTGTTATGATTTGAAATGTTAAGTTGAAGGTCTGCGAAAAATTAAAAGTTGAAGCTATGGGGGTTGGCGAGCAGAGCGAGTAGGGGGTACCCCCTAGCATATATATGGGTGATTCTCTGACAAATTGAGCGCGCCATTTTTTTACCCCCCTTCCAAATATTTTTACAACATTTTTTTCGAGCCTATGAGTGCCCTTGAATTTTTTCAGATTTTTTCTATCACTTTTATTGAAGTTACAGAGGCTCAAAGTGCGCATTGTAAGCATTTTTTGAATTTTTTGCCTATATTCGTTAATTTCTAGCTCCTCAGGGAAGCATTTTTAACGATAAACACGTAAAACATTTTTTTTAGTAAATTTGCTCTAGTTTAAGGCAAAAACATTGAAAAATTTATATATATATATATATATATATATATATTTGCTTCTACGTATAAACCTTTAAACCTTAAAATCAAGTTTTCAGCCTGATCGATCATCAATATCGAAGCCACAAAAATTTGAAAAAATAGTTTAGCTCATTATAAAAGAAACTGTGAAAGTCTTAGAATGTCAGAGGCCTTGGTTTCTCTGTGAGAAATAAATAAAACAGCTCATTTATTAAAAAGCACAAGATTATTAAAAATTACTTGTTTAATGCATCAAAAAATTTAGGTAAAGCAGTGAAATATTAGCATAATCCATCGAAATTTTGTAGCACTACATTATAAAAATGCTATAGAATATCATCATATAATTAGTTTTAACATTTATACTAATTAAAATTTACGAAACAAGATTTTATACTTTGAAAAGCGCACCCGGGTGCCATATACTCAATATATAATAGTTTCAAGGATATTTAACTTATATAAAAGTCAATAAACCATGAATTATAATCAATACAGCCATGCTTATTATTCATTTTTATTTAGTTTTATTTGAACACAAATTTTAAAAAGCATTTTTTAAGAGAGAGAAAATTAAGCTCTAGCAGAAGGGACTATCTTTCCATCTCCCTCTAATAAATGCATAAATGTACCAAAATTAGACCTTTTAGAACAAATTAAAAAATTTTTAGGAAAGATTGACGATAAAAAAAGTAGATGAGAATATCCTATAGGATCTAGCGAACAAAACAGAGTAGATCTGAAAAGCCAAAAAACATTTACTATATACGAAAATAATGTTGTAAAAGAAAAAATATAGCAACGGGAAAAAACTTGTGTCTTCCGATATGGAAATCTTTTTTACCCTAACGCCTAGAGAACTGTGGCTTGATGTCTGATCATATACGTAACATTACTTTAACTTATTTTAGTCAATTCTGCTCCGTTCAGTCTGTGAAGGAAGGTTTACTGGAGCTTTTGAGCTTTCTATCCATACTAATAACAGGTTATAAGTATAGCAGTAGACAAATGCATCACCACATGATGACACAATCCAGATTTATTTTAAATACGTATGTTAATATTCGCCAAAGTCGAGTAGAACACGCAGTTGACCGCGTAGCGCGGAGCGTAGCTCGCTACTTCTATTGCTGCATTATAGTTCTCTCGTTGAATATTATAACTAAATAATATAGTAAATAATATATTATCTTAAGGCTAAATTTCATTACCGATTTCTTTTTTAAACCACCTTAAAATGGTCAAACGCTAGGCAGACTGCTTTTTTGTAATGTTTTTAATGTTTTTATTCTAAATAAATTTGAATTATTTTTTTAATTATTTTTTTAATTATTTTATTTGAATTATTTTATGTGATAGTGCTAGGCTTTAGCTTTAAAACGAACCCAGGCACATCTAAATATCTTAAGTGTAGACTAAAATAAAAATAAAAAGTGTTTATTGCGATGTACAATGATGCACTTTTGCTCATAAACTTTGCAATATTCAGGGTTCTAATCAAAATCTTTTAATTCTTGAAAATAACTAAGATTCGTCTTTAAAAATAGAATTGTTTAAGTCGTGGCATGATTCTACGTTGTTTTTACAATTGGCATAATCTACAGTATTACAAATTATTAGATTTTTTTATATACACAGACGTAAAGTACACTAAAAGACTTTTAATTTGCATATTTATTTGTCTGGATCGGATGCACTGATCAAAAGATACGCACAATTGAAACCAACGAACTCTGTTTTAGGCGCTTACGAAAGTAGCCAAGTTTACGCTTTTTTCTTTAAATTCTCTTAACTTTTCGACCCAGGCATTCCTTTTTAACGGTTAATAGCTTAAATGAGAGCTCTGTTTGTCTACTTTTCTGCCAATAGCCCTAAATTTAATTTTTTTAATGTAGTGAGTTAACCTTTACATGCTTCTCAAGTCGATCATTTTTTGAAAGCATATGTATAGCAGACTATGAAATAAGTTAAAAACTTAGACTAATTAACTCAAAAGTAGAAGAAAAGAGCCTTTATTTAAGCTACTAAACTTTAAAAACACACGACTTGATCAAAAGTCAGTAGCATTTCAAGAAAGGGAAAAATATCTTTTAACAAATCCTCGTACCTTCCAACTCAACTAATCAATTTTAAAATTTAATAGCTCAAATTAAAGCTCTTATCTTTTACTTTTTTTTAACTTATCAGCTGTATAAGTGCGTTTCTGAGGCGATACTCTATATATGTGCTTGTCAAAATCAGTAAAAAACGATGAACTTGAGAAGCATATACATAGTTCACTAAATTAAATAATTTTTATTTAACCTTATTGGCAGAAAATTCGAAGAAAAGAGCTTTACTTTAAGTTGTTAACCGTTAAAAACGAATGTCTAAATCGAAAGTGAATAGGATTTAAAGAAAAAAGCGTAAAATTAGCTATTTTCGTAAGCGCCTGAAACAGAGTTATCTTCAAATGTGCGTTTCTTTTGATCAGTGTATCTGATCTACACAAGTAAATATGCAAATTAAAGGTCTTTTAGTGTACTTTAAGTCTATGTATATGAAACAATCCAAAAAATTATAAGACTGTAGATAATGCCCCTACTGTGCCCTCCTAGATGTGTCCCTCTGACTAGGCACATAACGGTTTATTGTATATATGTTTATTTAAATATATATATATATATATCTTACTATATTATATAGTTGTTTTGAGCCGCGCTGGAATTTAGCCCCCCCTCGCCCCCCTCACGAGCCCCCTCAGCTCCCCCTCAGCCCCCCCTCAAAAGAACCAAGAAATGCTTCAAAAGTTTGGTTATTTTTATGCGTTTTGCCCCCCCTCGGCCCCCCCCCCCTCGCCCCCTCTCGCTCCCCCTCGCCCCCCCTGAGCGCCCCCTCGTTTGGCCCCCCCTCAGACCCCCCTCAGCCCCCCCTCAGCCCCCCCTCAGCACCCCCTCAATAACAAGAACTAGAACGTATAGATTATTATTGGAGAAGGCAGGCGGAATCAGAATGTTATTGATGTTGGAGATAGGTAGAGATTTTGTGAATGGTGGAGATCACGATTGTATTCATAAGTGGATGGTAGAGAACATATGTAGAGAATACTAATTTTAGTTGATGGTGATGCTAGAAAGTGGATTTTATGATTGACGGCGATACATTGAGAGTGAAGGTGCTGGTGACGGTGAACGCTGGACTTCATGGACATAGAAGAAAGGTGGAGGGTAACAGGTTGATGAAAAGGTCCTGGACAGCGGTGATAGGTGAAGGCAGAAAATCATGTAGAGGTATTAGGAGCAGGCCAAAAATCAGAGGTGGAGGTGATAGTTTAGGCTCACGTATGACGGATGGATTTCATGATTGTAATAAGTAGATAGTGTAGGGGATAGGTGAAGTTTGGAGTTCATGATTGGAGACATTAGTGGAAGGTGAAGGTGAGAGGTGGAGCTGAAGGACATGATTGCAGGCAATAGGTAGGCGGTGGAGGTGCTAGGTAGATCGTGAGCTTCATGGATCGAGGTGATAAGTAGTGGGTAGAGGGTACGAGTGAAGGTGCTAAGTGTGCATCGATGTCATGAGTGGTGACTATAAGTGTAGGCAGAAAGTTGTAGGTAGTAGTGACAGGTCAAAATTATGTGTAAAGGGTAGTGGTGGTCATGAATTTAGTAATAAGTAGATGGTGTAAAAGATAGACGAAGTGTTGAGCTCGCGATTGAAGTCATAAGCGAGAAGTATAAGTGATAGGGAAAGAACGAGGAAATAATTGCAGGCATAAATGGACGGTGTAGGAAAAAGGAGGATTGTGAACATTATGGTTAGTATCATAAGTGGAATGTGTAGATTATAATTGAATCAGAAAGTCCTAGGTGTAGGAGATAGGTAGAGATTATGTGTGGAGGGTAGAGATCACGATTGTATTCATAAGTGGACGTTGTAAGGATAGTTGGAGAAAAAGGACATGATTGAGTGTAATAGATGGATTGATGAACGTGATTGATCAATGTTAGAAGTCATATGTGGACGATTAGAAGCGATATGTGGAGGGTGGAAGTGCTGGTGAAGGTAAATGATAGACTTTATTGGTATAGATGAAAAGCGTAGGATAATAGGTTGATGGGAAGTTGATGGTTAGATGTGATAGATGAAGGCGGATAACCATGGGTGGAGATGATAGGTGGGGACCAGAAGTCACGGGTGGAGATGATAGGTAGAGGCCAGAAGTCATGTGACGCTGATAGTGGGAGTTGTAAGGGATAGGTGGAGTGTGGAATTCATGATTGGAGTCAGAAGTGGTAGACGAAAAAAATAGGTGGTGTAGGAGAACTTGATTGCAGGTAACAGGTGGACAGTGGAGGTGGTAAATAGTTGTTAAGCTTCATGGGTTGAAATTATAGGTAGTGGTTTGAGGCTACGAGTCAAGATGTTAGATGGTACGTGGAATTCATGTGTGGAGTTGATAGTTGTAGGCAGAAAGTGTGAACAATGAGGTCCTCATTGGAGACGATAGATGGAGGGTAGTAATGATAGGTTGAGAACATTTGTAGAGAACAATAGTTTTAGTTGAATTTTAGGTGATAGATAGAGAGTAGATTTTATGAGTTGAGGCGATACGTAGAGGGTGAAGGTGGAGGATAACAGGTTGATAAGAAGGTCCTAGGTAGTGGTGATAGGCAAAGGCGGAAAGTCAAGGGTAAAGGTGATAGGTTGAGATTATGTGTGAAGGGTGTTGCTCATGACTGCAGCAATAAGTGGATAATGTAGGAGATAGATGGAGTGTGGAGGTCGCGATTGGCGGTTCAGGTGCTAGGTAGACGGTCGTAGGTGCTAGGTAGATCATCGTAGACAGATGGTTGTTTAGTAGGTCAAGGTGTTAAGTAAAGTTTATACCAGGTGTGAAGTTGAATTGTGGAGCTCATTATTGGAGTCATAAGTAAAGGATCTAGGTGATGGGTCAAGGGTGTAGATGATCGATGGTAGATAAGAATTCAATGGTGAAAATGGTAGGTAGTTAGTAGATTTCATGGTTAAAGATCATCGTGGACAGGTGGTTGGTTAGCTTCATAGATCATGTTGGCAGATGAAGTTTGTGCCTGGTATGAAGCTGAAATATGGAGCTCATTATTGGAGTCATAAGTGAAGCATGTAGGTCATAGATGTAGATGAGCGGTGAATAGTGAAATTTGTGATTGAAGGTAGTTGGTGAAGGTGGTATTCATGATTTGTGGCGATAAGTGATAGCTGAAGAAGATAGGTAGAGGTAGCAGACGGAGGGTGGAGCTGATGGGTGAGCTATATTTATAATAACATATTTCAGTATCATGTATATACCATGAATGTTACGGCAGTAGACACATTTAAGAATTATTATTGTTCCAACAGTCAATAAAAAATGCATAAATTTAAAAATTGGAATTTGAAAAAAAATGTTTAAAATCAATTCTTTAAATTGTTGCTGTAAATTATATCTGAACATTACCAAATACAAAGTTAAAAACTGAAGCATTGGGGGTTGGCGAGCGGAGCGAGCAGGGGGGTACCCCCTAGTGTGTATATGGTAAAATTCGCCAAAATAATTTAGATAATGGCAGCGGAAATCGACCGAAAAAAAACCTCGTGAGACTCGTCTGGGGCAGCGTTTTTCTTGTTCTACAGGACCCCCAGAACACGAAAAAAATAGTGTTCCCGCGAAATCGAAAAAGTGTTTTGGGTATTTGGATGTTTACACAAAAATTTACAAAAAAAATTCGTTTTTTAAAGTGTTTTTTTTTTCAATCCGAATTTAGAGGGAGAAGGAATTTTATTTTTAGTGTCGCAAATATGCACAAAAGTTCACAAATTTTCTGAGCTTTTCAAATTAGTCAAGCTTTTTTGTCTATGATTTTTTTTAACGAAATGACGGCGGTTTTTGTGAAACAGCGTAATGTTAAACTTTGTTGTGAAAGTGATGTTAAACATGATTTTTTTTCTCGAGAAATATCACCTTAACAAAAAAATGTTGTAGAATAAAAAATGCTTTAAATTGCTCAATGAATACGTATGAATTTTTTCAAAAAATTTTGAGTAAATTTTGAATTTTTGCAAATTGCACAATTTTAGAAAAAATAAAAAATGGTTCAAATTTCTTTGAAAAAATTCATACGTATTCATTGAGTAATTTTAAGCATTTCTTATTCTACAACATTTTTTTGTTAAGGTGATATTTCTCGAGAAAAAAAATCATGTTTAACATCACTTTCACAACAAAGTTTAACATTACGCTGTTTCACAAAAACCGCCGTCATTTTGTTAAAAAAAATCATAGACAAAAAAGCTTGACTAATTTGAAAAGCTCAGAAAATTTGTGAACTTTTGTGCATATTTGCGACGATAAAAATAAAATTCCTTCTCCCTCTAAATTCGGATTGAAAAAAAAAACACTTTAAAAAACGAATTTTTTTTGTAAATTTTTGTGTAAACATCCAAATACCCAAAAATACTTTTTCGATTTCGCGGGAACACTATTTTTTTCGTGTTCTGGGGGTCCTGTAGAACAAGAAAAACGCTGCCCCAGACGAGTCTCACGATGTTTTTTTTCGGTCGATTTCCGCTGCAATTATCTGAATGATGTTGGCGGATTTTCCCATATATATATATATATATATATATATATATATATTGCAACTATGTTATAATACATTTATGCCTTAATAGTAGCAAATCACTATCAAAAAATTTCTGAAGATACCTTTTTCAGTAGAAAAGTGCCAGCGAAACTCCTAGAAGATGATAGAGCTACTCTGATAAGCTAAAATTAAAAATATCACTTGTCAAAACCAAAAATTGGATTTCCTATCTGAAAAAATAGATTTAAATAATAAATGAAATTCTAAAACAAAAAGTATTCTTATGAATTTTCTTAAAAAATTCCTATTCATGTCTATAGTGAAAAATGCTTTCCTGAGAAGCTATGAATTTTTGAAAACCAGCAAGAAATGAAAAAATTACTCATTTTATCAATATTGACCTCCTGTAGCTCAGAGATAATCTATGCAAAAAATCTGAAAAATAGAGGGAAGTGTATTTCATCAAGTTGAAGTAATTTAATATGGTTGGAAAAAAATTAAAATTTTGATCGGTCGATTTCCCAGAGAATCTCTCATATATATATATATATATATATATATATATATATATATATTTTACGGCAGTCATACATGCAATTTAAACATTAAAATTGAAAATTTTCATGGTTTGCACGCTTGGATTGAAACCAAAAAAGTCATGAAGGTAGCTCTTTTCACTGCAAAAGTATCTGCGCTATTGCCGAAATAGCACTTGATCTTTTTCGAACCTCAAAAAATAAATTAGTTTATTGAAATTTTCAAAACTAGCTTATATGGCTTCAAAAAAATACTGTTAAATTGTAAAAAAAATTGTAAGAAGAAAAGTGTTCTTGACATTTTTCACAATTTTGCTTTATTACCGGAGAAAAAATCAAAGAAAATGCCAATGTTTAAATTCCTTACTAGAATTCGGCATTTTCTTAGATTTTTTTCTCGGAAACGAAGCCAAATTATATAAAATTATGAAAAATGTGAAGAATATTTTTATTCTCAGAATTTTTTTACAATTTAACCAAATTTTAGTATGAAATTTACATATTGTCATTTTCTTTGATTTTTTGCTCGGAAACGAAGCAAAATTATGAAAAATGTCAAGAATACTTTCCTTCTTAGAATTTTGCTTTCTCAAAGAGAAAGCTTTGTAACGGTGCAAATTTTCAAATCGATAATTTTCATGAATTCTTAGGTTTTGAGTCTTCCTGAGTCCGAAAAACGTGTTTTTGAAAATTGTACGGATGTGTGTATGTATGTACGTACGTACGTACGTTCGTATGTATGTGCCAAAAATTGTATTCACCATAACTCTCAAACGGATCGATATATCGAGCTCGAATTTTGTGGACATGTTATGGCACTTCTAACTTAGATCTGATTAAATTTTGGAGGCGATTGATGGTTTATTTTTTCCACCCGCCCACTTGTGCGAAGCACGTCTTTAAATAGCTTCCTAATTTGGTATGCAGCTGCTTTTACTCTACTACCCTGTCCTTTTTACTATCACCCCGCACTTTAATCTTATACCCTGCACTTTTTAATATCATCCTTCACTTTAGTCTAATACCCTGCACTTTTTTCTGCCATCCTTGCCTAACTGCCTTGCCTAAACAAAATTAATTGATTATACGCTACATTATATTTATACTATATAAGTACATGTTTTTTTAAAGTATAACAATAGTCAATTCTGCGTAAAGTTTTTCTTTGAAAAAAAGTATTTTTGTAGAATGATTTCGTGCATATATAAAGGTGATCAGTACTAGTATAAAGAAATGTTATTATATATTTAAATAAAATAGTACAATTTCAACAGGGAACAAAATGTATCATTTATTTTCAACAGAAGATTATAATTGATAAGTACAGTAATTTGACAGTGCCTAACTATTAAATCATAAATTTATTAATTGTTTAATTCAATTAACGTGTCAGCGTAAGATTAAACGAATGTTGTCGCTGTAATAGCAGACATTACTAAAAAAGTAAAATAAATGTTGTCGCTGTAATAGCAGACATTACTAAAAAAGTAAAATAAATGTTGTCGCTATAATAGCAGACATTACTAAAAAAGTAAAATAAAAGTTGTTAACACATTGTCGCTGAAACGCAGACTAATTTCAAGAAATTTAATTTTAATGCGTCATAAGAATCAATCGCAATCAATTTTGCTTTGTTAAAGACAAAGCTTAATTTTCTCGTTTTAATAGCAGATAGATATTGTCGCTGTAATAGCAGACATAGTATTACAAGAACATTAGAAAAGCATTTATGATGACATTGTTGAAATATAAATTAATTTATGGCCAATTTTAAACTCTCAACCGCAGCCGTGGCCAAACCTTACGTATATCCAATTCTGTACTGCTTATGTTCCTTTGAGAAAGCATTCTGCTACTCAGTTAGCAGCGGTTTTTTTCGAAGCCATAAAAGCACTGTTTTAAAATTTCAATTGATTATTTGGGGTTAGAAAAACGTTGAGTAATATTTCAGTAGTAGCGTAGATACTTTTGCAATGAAAACAGCTATCTTCATGATTTTTTTATCTGAATCCAAGCAAGCAAACCTTGAAAATTTTCAATTTTAATCTTTAAATTGCATATATGACTGCTGAAACATATATATATATATATACATATATATATATATATATTAGACTGCCTCAATCTGACGAAGGGGTCCGATTTTCATGCGGCGAGCGCTCATACGATAGGGATCAACCTAAAACTAATACCAGTATTTTTTTCAAAATTTTAAATTAATATTTAGAGGTGTAAAAAGCAATTCAAAGTTGCTGATCTATATCCGTAGAAGAGCTAGAGCGCAAGTGTCTATATATTATCGGAATATTAAAAATAACAATAGAATCATAAATTTTTCAAACTGGAAGTGGAGGGAGGGCTCAGCCGGCTCAAAATTTTGACCTGCGCTCGGAGCTCGGCTCGGAGCAGAGGTACACCTCGCTGAGCAAGGGTCGCAGCAAAAAATAGACCGATATTACTTCACGACAACATTTGTTATTAATAATATTTTTAAATAATGCACGGTATATTGGGTTAGCAAATTGCATCACGTTAAAAACAAAATTTGAATCGCGAAAATCGGTTAATATGTCGCGATAATACATCAATATTCTGAAATGAAGCGAATAGTGATATTTTTAATAGAATTTCCGAAAAAAAATTTTGTTCACGATTTAAACAAATACGAAATCAAATTTTGTTCCATTATTTTGTGACTGTTATAAATATAATTTTCGGAGAAAGTAAGCAAGAAAGTAAGAAGCTAAGGAAAGCGCGAAAGCGGCTAAGGGAAGCGAGGAAGAATGAAAGAGAGAGTCTTAAGAGAGGTAAGTAGAATATTTATGATCAGTCGCGAAGATGCCGCTTTTCGCGTACGCCTACAACGACGGATAGAAAATATTATTTACAATAGTAGTAGCCTTGAAAAGGGCACAAGCGCACAAGGAAAGCTGCTAGGTAGAAATATTGAAATTCTAGGCGTTATTCGCATCGCAGTTCAGTCAGAAAGCAACGTTCTTCGTGTAAAGTTCGACTACGTAGTGCGAATTTCGTGTCAAGCTTGTCTGCGTAGTGCGCCTTAAGGGGATCAAGAACGTTTCAAAAATCTCGAAGCTATGTGTCGATAACTTAAAATTACAGTTTCCTCTGTAACTATTGTTCTTTTAAAGTTAGACGAATTTCGTAAACGTAATTGTACATAAAAAAATAAAATTTATCTTCAAGCATGGATAAAAGTTTCAAAATATTAGTTTATTTTAATAATTAGCATAAACGAGTGGTGCCATCTTCTATCTTTCCTTAGTTGAAGGTTTTTTTTGCATTCTCCTACTAGTCCGGGCTGATCAACGCACACCAACGGTAGCAATGCGTGGCAGGCCAACATGTGTTCACCACCTTCTGAGAATACAGCACAGCTTACTATGCAGTGGCTACGTACGCATGTCCCCGACGAAACGCGCGATGCTGAGAGTATGGGCAGAAAATACTACGGTGAAAAAATGGGTAGTGTTTCCGAAAATTTTATGAGGGTAAAGGGCGATCTCGGAGGCTGAACGTGAACAATTCATAATAATTCAAAATTTGCAAAATAAATACTTTATGAACAGATATGTAATCTACAGAAAAGGCTTATTTCAGCAGAATTTGAATGATAAAAATCGAATGGTAACTACCTGAGATTATTAGACTAGTTTGATAATCTTCA
This sequence comes from Philotrypesis tridentata, assembly GCA_018906965.1. NCBI lineage: Eukaryota > Metazoa > Arthropoda > Insecta > Hymenoptera > Pteromalidae > Philotrypesis > Philotrypesis tridentata. The sequence continues at coordinate 165,254 of JACCIB010000170.1, read as the reverse complement.
CTTACAGACTGTGAATTGATAACAGTGAAAATGCTCCGATTTTCGTGATTCAAGTTTTGTAACTATAAGTAATCATTACGCATGAACTGACGTAAGCCAAAAATTACCTTTGTTTAAAAATTGTTTATTTGAAAATTGAGAGTAGAATTTGTTTCTAATGCTGTCTTATATGGGTACCCGTACAGAGAGGACTAAGCCTTTTATGACACCAGTGGCAGACCCTTGGCTAGAGCGTTCTAATGAGGGTCACACCTGGTCTCACCTAAGGGCACAACCTCTACAAATAAAATTTTTCCTTAAAATTTTTCAATGTTTCAATATTATGAATTTTTGTATAAAATATTATTCGTTTTTAAAATTTACTAATAATAACAAAACTTGAATCATAAAAATCGGATGATTTCATATTAATTAATTTAGGCCAAGCGCCCTAGCTTTTTTGTGGACTTAAAAGTAGCTCGGCAACGGATACCGCAATTATATAGAGAAAGGGAAGCCCGCATACTTTTGGACACGAAATCTGTGCGGGAACGTTGTTTATTATTAATAATAAAATGCAAAAATGCATTTTTTTTAGTTTTTTGCTTTTAACTCGTAAAATAAGAGATTAACGTAAAAAAGTAAAGAGAGAAAAGTTGTAGCTGATTAAATTGCAAAGAAATTCATATATTGAACGTCTCTATCCGATGAATGGACATGGAGGAAACCTCGAAAAACCGTGAAAAACACCGCAAAATCGACGTTTTTTTAAAAATTGAAAACTCAGCCATTTTTACACTTTTAAGGCTCAAATTTAGAATGAAGGAAGGGCTTTATACCTAGTTTCATGTCGCCAAAAAATGGAGCTCTGCGCCAATTACTTTTTGCATAATTGCAAATTGGATTTTTTATGTACGATTTTAGTGCACTTTTGTGTGCGCGAGCACGAGAAATTGGGGAGTCCTACTGGAATTTGGAATACAGCGTTGAAAATTTTATGATTTGAACAACGAAGTATATATTTTGGATTTGCGAAAAAAAGGTTTTGAATCGATGAAAAATGAACTGAAACATGAGCGAAAACGGCCGAGCGCGCGGCAGTGGTGGCAGAGAAAGTGTATATAGATATACAAGCGCGCTACGACGCCGCGCGCTCGGCCGTTTTCGCTCACGTTTCAGTTCGTTTTTCATCTGTTCAAAACCCTTTTTTCGCAAATCTAAAAAAATACATTTTCTTGTTCAAATCACTCCAGTTTTTGGGGACATGAAAATAGGTATAAAGCCTTTCCTTCATTTCAAATTTTAGCCTTAAAAGTTAAAAAATGGCTGAGTTTTCAATTTTTAAAAAAACGTCGATTTTGCGGTGTTTTCCACGGTTTTCCGAGGTTTCCTCCATGTCCATTCATTGGATAGAGACGCTCAATATATGAATTTTTTCGCCATTTAATCAGCTACAACTTTTCTCTCTTTACTTTTTTACGTTAATCTCTTATTTTACGAGTTAAAAGCAAAAAACTAAAAAAAAATGCTTTTTTGCATCTTATTACTAATAATAAACAACGTTCCCGCACAGATTTCGTATCCAAAAGTATATGGGCTTCCCTTTCTCTATATAATCGCGGTATCCGTTGCCGGGCTACTTTTATGTCCACAAAAAAGCTAGGGCGCTTGGCCTAAATTAATTAATGTGAAATCATCCGATTTTTATGATTCAAGTTTTGTTATTATTAGTACATTTTAAAAACGAATAATATTTTATACAAAAATTCATAATATTGAAAAATTGAAAAACAAAACTTTGTTAGTGTAATCATGAAAATCTGAGCACTCACTTTATCAAGTAATTACCAGTCGATTTTTGTCATTCAAATTCGGGTAGCGTTTTCTAATTTTATAAATCGTTTACATCTATTAAATTTTTTTGTTAGCCAACTTATTTATTCAAATTCGAATTTAATTTCAACGATCTAAATGAACCGTCATAAAAGGAACACTACGGCCTGCGACCCCGGCCTACCCACAGGTCAAGTAGTATAAACTGCCGCGCGGTCTAAGCGTTTGGTACCAGGTGGTGAACACGTGTACCAAGTTGCCGCTACCTTTTACTAAGAGCGTAGTACAGCTTGCAGCGAGTGGCTATGTACACTTAGCCCCGGTGAAATGCACGATGCTGAAAGTGTGGGTAGAAAAAATTTGGCATGAAAATCTATGGTGAAAAAATTCTTGCTCGGGCCGGTCGCGCGTGCTGTTGGAGCTGCATTACCGATCTTCCGGGAAGACTTGAGAAATGAAATTCTGCGCCTCCTGTTGCCTGTCAAAGAAATAACATTTTTCCTCTTTCTTACCCTCTTCTTACCCCTCCGAAAGGTAAAAACGGAAGAGTTTGTTTGCTACACGAAGATTCGGTTTTATTCTTTCATGACGCTCGAAAACTTAATATTTTTGTGACTATTATATACATTATATAAATTAGTTTACGGGTAAACTCAGTTTTTATGCGTTCTTTTCGTCAAATAACTTTTATAATGCATTTTCTCGGATGCATGGTACGAATGCAGCGCTTTTTATCGCCTAGCGGAGAAAAGCGGAACTTATTTTTTAATATTTTTTCAAAATTTTTTAAATATTGCAGTCATGCCGTAAATTTTACGTCATTATGAATTATTTCCCAAATTTTCACAGCGATCGTAACAATAGCCTCGGAGTGGTTTCGAATATACGAAATCACTGCTTTTTGAACGTTCTTGATCCCCTTAAACGTTACTTTTTTATCATGTCACGCGTAAAGCCAAAGTGGATACTGGACCCGGTAGCTGAAATTCAAGGGCAAAAATTACCGTCAAATAGACAAGTTTTGGGATGTTTTCTTTACTATCATGTGAATTCAAAGAAAACATTTCGTGAGGCTTCGAATATTGTGTATGAAAAGATTATGATGTTTTGGGATGCTGCATGCATCAGAACGAAGCTCAAAAAACATGTGCTAGAGAAAATCGAGCAGTTCTATCAAAAAACATATAAACAAGTGCTATACGGTGAGAAAAATCTGAGTGTCAATCAGCGATCTAGAGAGCAAACGTTCGTTGATAATTTGGACAACTTGTTTGACATCGCCCATGGTCAAGCATTAAATGATATGAAATGTGAGAATGACAAAAAGTTTTTGCTAGCCCAGCGTGAAAAAGGCCGTACTGGATATTTGCCACATTTCATAGATTCGGCTAATGCAGTTGAGAATTCTGAGGATGAAGAAGAGGAAGAAGACAATTCTACACCCGACAGCAGTAAGTTTCTCTTAATTAAATTTAACAAACATTACAGTTCAAAGAAGATCACGATTCGATTAAAATTAACTGATTTACCGTCTTTTTTTCCGAGCGCTACGATTTGAACCAGCAACTCAAAACCGAAAATCTTGGTTCAAATCGTAGCGCTCGGAAAAAAAGACGGTAAATCAGTTAATTTTAATCGAATCGTGATCTTTCTTTTTTTAATTCGGGGTACCGCAAGTAGAAAACGTGATTGGCAAAGTCAGATTTCATGATTTCATATACTTAAATTTTGCAAACGAAAAAAAATGGAATTTGTAAATAAATGGAATATTTACAAAAATGTAGAGAATCAATAATGTTATGATGAAATTGGACATTGTGAATCGCATTTTCTACAGGAGATACCTGGAATTAAAAAAAGAAAGATCACGATTCGATTAAAATTAAGTGATTTACGATCTTTTTTTCCGAGCGCTACGATTTGAACCAAGATTTTCGGTTTTGTGTTGCTGGCGCACGGCAGTTAACGCACGGCAGTTTAGGTTAGGTAATAGAGATTATTTTTGTACATGAAAACCCGCAGCTAGGGATGCATACGTATCGATAGGTTATGACGTAGAGGTAATGAAAAACCAGTTTTGGACCAAAAATTTTACAAAGCAGACTCTTTTATAACAAAAAACGGCTAAAAATGCGCTTTTTTTGTTTTATTGCGTATAGTTTTAAAAAATTACAGTTTATAACAATATTACTAATGGCAAAATTGTAGGTAAGAAGATTCTGCAGAGTTTCAGCTATCGATCGTCTCGATAGGACAATTAGTAACCGAAAAAACTGGGAAAAACGCGAAAATTCGCCGTTTTTTTAAAAATTCGTAAGTACGTGGTTTTTCATATTTAAGAGCCGAACTTCTGGAAATAAATCGCTAATCGTTGGTGCTTTATGTGTGAAAAAAATTGGCACTGTGCGATAATTACATTTTGTGTAATTATCCTTGCAATTTTTTGTACTCTCAATTGTGTATATCCTAGTGTCTCGGGAAATTGTCCCAGAAACATTTGGAAACCGAATATCTTGGTTCAAATCGTAGCGCTCGGAAAAAAAGACCGTAAATCACTTAATTTTAATGGAATCGTGATCTTTCTTTTTTTTAATTCCAGGTATCTCGTGTAGAAAATGCGATTCACAATGTCCAATTTCATCATAACATTATTGATTCTCTACATTTTTGTAAATATTCCATTTATTTACAAATTCCATTTTTTTTTCGTTTGCAAAATTTAAGTATATGAAATCATGAAATCTGACTTTGCCAATCACGTTTTCTACTTGCGGCACCCCGAATTAAAAAAAAAGATCACGATTCGATTAAAATTAACTGATTTACCGTCTTTTTTTCCGAGCGCTACGATTTGAACCAAGATTTTCGGTTTTGAGTTGCTGGTTCAAATCGTAGCGCTCGGAAAAAAGACGGTATATCAGTTAATTTTAATCGAATCGTGATCTTTCTTTTTTTAATTCGGGGTACCGCAAGCAGAAAAAGTGATTCGCGAAGTCAGATTTCATGATTTGATGCACTTAAACATAGTAAATTTCAATATTCCGTGAACAGTATAAACATTCGAAATATTTTATAATTTTTTCAGCTTTGGTGTCAAATCTAAGTGACTCAATGTTATACGACGGAGAAGACATTGAATTTCTGTTAGAAAATGTGGATAACGAGAAGGATGCAGATTTCACATGCGCACTTGGATCTGAAAAGAAGAATAAAAAAATAAAAATCATGACTGAAGACTTGGCATTAAGTTTGGATCGAGCCAAAGTCAGCTATAGAATGGCTGCGCGTGTCATAGCTGCCATGATTCAAGGGCTAAAAATAGACCTAGACGATGTGGTCTTAAGTCCGGAATCATTAAGACGGCAACGTAATGCCTTGCGTCAAAATATGGCTTCAGCTATTGAACGCAATGTGCCCATTAGCTCTAAAATCATTGTGCATTGGGACGGGAAAGACTTGGCCGATCCAGACATTTTTGATAAAAGAAGCCACTATTTACCAGTCATTGCTTCAGGAGTGGAGACGAATGTATTGCTTGGCATTCGCAAATTACCAAGAGGAACTGGAAAAGCACATGCCGAGGCAATTTTTGAATTACTTCAAGAATGGAATCAGGATGCACAAGTTGCCGGCATGTGCTTTGATACGACAGCTGCAAACACAGGCATCCACACTGGAGCCTGTGTTTTATTAGAAAATTTATTGCAAAAAAAACTTTTAAATTTCGCCTGTCGACACCACATTTTTGAGCTTCTCTTGGGGGCAGCTTTTAACGACGCACTGCAAATTAAAACAAATGGTCCAGATAATGCTTTGTTTAAAAGCTTCAAGCATCAGTGGAATGACATCAACACTGATGATTATGAAGCATTTTCTCTCTGTGAGCAATTACCGAACCGAGACGGATTAATTGAATTTGCTCAAACTCAATTAGAGGTGAGCTGTTTATTTACATATTGTAAGAATTAAAAACAAAAATTTTTTTTACATATGCTAATTAAAGATATGATTTCAGATGGATCAAATAGTTAGAGGAGATTACAAAGAATTATTAGACCTAATTCTAATTTTTCTTGGAGGAAAGCCAAAGGAAGAAGTGCATTTTAAAGCTCCTGGTGCAATGTCCCATGCAAGATGGATGGCAAAAGCCATATATTCTTTAAAAATGTACCTCTTCCGGGCTCAAATTTCACTCACAGAAGAGCAGAAATCTGGACTTGAGGAAATGAGTATTTTTATTGCGACAATTTACGCTCAAGTTTGGTACACGTCCACTGATGCAGCAGCGTCTCCTAGGCACGATTTACAACTTTTAAAGAATTTACTCGTCGATAATCACTTGAAATCTTCGTTACGAGTAAATGTTTTGAACAGCTTCGTCAATCATTTATGGTATATTGGCGAAGAATTGATTGGATTGGCGTTTTTCGATAAAAATGTACCGGTAACGCGCAAGAATAAGATGGCTGAAGCTATTTTCAAAGTAGAAGGTACTGCAGCTAATCTTATTCGCAGACAAATCGATCTTAGTAATGTTCATCAATTAATAGATATGAACTTAGACGATTTAGTTACGAAAAACACGATGCATTTTTTCGAAAAACTCGATCTGAATCAAGAATTTTTAAAAACATATGCCGAAACGTGGGAGAGTAGAGATGATTATCGCGAGAATTTAAAAGTAATACACGCTTTAGAAGTTGTAAATGATCGAGCTGAGCGAGGAGTTGCTTTAATGACTGAGTACCATACAGTCTTATCCAAAGATGACAGCGTAAAAGAGAAAATTATGCAAACAGTAGGTGCATATCGAAAGTATTCACCTGACTGTACAAAAAAGTCCTTAAAAAAATCGTTTCACGATTTAATTTTTAATTATAATAATTAAATTAAGTCTTTTTGAAATTATTATTAAGTATTTTTTAAATTGTATAAATGTATACATAATTAAATTGAGTATTTTTTAAATTATTATAAATTAAGCCAGTATTATTAATTAAATACTAACTACAACATCATTATTTGTATTCCAATGTTTAAATTTTTTGTACATTAAAGAATTAAATTTTTTTTATTCATTTATTTAAAAAAATCTTGGTATTAATTACTAAACACTAAATATTGATATTAATTTGATCCTACCTCGCTATTTAGCCTTAGCTAGACATATATTTTAATATAAAACTCTAAATAAAAAGTAAAAATCAAAGTGCGATTGAAAATAAGTAAATATTTATAGATTTTTACGATTCAAATTTTGTTTTTAAAGGTTTTTAAAACACAAACGTAATTATAGCATATCATAATTTTATATATTATTAATAAACAATTTAGAATTTATAGCAAAAGAAAATTATAAACTCTGCTACCGTAATTAAGAGGATTAACCCAGGTCAAAATTTCGGACGTCGAAGGGTCGCCGAAGGGTCGTCGAAGCGTCGCCGAAGCGTCGCCGAAGTGTCCACCATGTGTTCGTACTTACAACTGAGCGAAAAAAACTTTCACTTGTCTTGACCTACTTTGCCTGGAAAAATTTTTATTTCAAACAGCATTTTAGACGTCAAAATAAAAATTTTCTGTAAATCGGTTTAGAAAAAACGGCTCTCCATATGCTAACTTAAACTATGTCAAAATTTGAACTAAATCGGACAACTGGATCTGCTTCAAATCGACGGTTGAAAATCACGAATTCTGGAGACTTTATCATTAAATAACTCGCGTAATTACAAATTTTTTAAAAAAGTAATCATGCAGATTTGTAAAGAACGGCTGCATAAAAGTATGGTCTGAAGCTACTCATCACTAAAACTTTTTGAGTTATTCGTTATTAGAAAATAAGTCAGCTATGTTCCGTGTTAATCTTATGAGAGAATAAAAAGAGTTCCTACACCTCTAAATATTAATTTAAAATTTTGAAAAAAATACTGATATTAGTTTTAGGCTGATCCCTATCATATGAGCGCTCGCCGCATGAAAATCGGACCACTTCGTCAGATTGAGGCAGTCTAATATATATATATATATATTTATTTATACAAAATAAGCGAAAGAAAATTCACGTTGATTTAAAAAATATAACACTGAAATCATCGTCTATCGTCTGCGGAAACACAACGTACACTAAAGTATATCTATATCGTCTTCAGAAAAATAATGTACTCTTAAGAACACCTATATAGTCCAGACTTACGTAGATGCCACGTTACCGGATATCTGTCGAACAATTCTTCTCCCGCTTGAAGAATTGAGGTGCCAGAACTTTCTTTAGAATATCTTCCGATCTAAGGAGTTTCACAAAATGTGACCCTGATGTGATTTTATTACTTTCGTCGCAAGCTTTCATTTAAGGGGTTATGCCTGAGTAAAAATTCAAAAAAATCAAAAATTTTTTATTTGATTTTTTTAAGGCAAATTTAATGTAGAATACGCTGCCGGAGTCCTTTTTGTCCGAAAAAATTCCGTTACAAAGTTATAGGCAAAATACTAAAAAAATTCAATTTTTCAAAATTGCGTATTATTGATATTTTGTCTTATAGCACTTTTGATTATTTAAAACAATTGCTTTTTCATAGAAAATGTAAAATTAAATGTGTTTACAAACTCCTTTTGAAAACGCAATTTTATTTAAAAAAAAATATATTATTTACTGAATCACTACATACTGCAAATAACTAATTTTTATAAAATCGTAGATTTTATTTTTATTTTGAAGATTCAAAATAAAATAAATTTAGGATTTAAATTTAGTCTTGTAATTTTTTAATCAAACTTATAAAGGGGTAAAAAATATTCGTGCAAATTTAAATTATCGCCTGAAAAAAGACACTTTACAGCATATGGAAAAGGAAATCACTGTTTTACCGACTTAGTCGAGTTTGCATTCAGACTGTCAGACATCAGCTGTTTCGTCTGCTGTCTGTAGTTTAGTGTAAGCTGGATGTTGTGCTGTTGTGATAGCTTCTGAGTCTACTAGTCTTCAAATTTAGATAAGTGTTTGGACTATAAACAACATATGATTTGTAAAGAATTTGTTCTTTGTACCTTCTACTACCCGATAAGTATACATAAGCATCTTGATAAACTTTAAATGCATTTTTCTCAGTTTTGCCATTTTTATGATTTTAGGTCCTTTGCCGCAGGATATCTCAGCATCCAGATGATCAATTGATACCAGACAGGATGAAAAATCTTCTTAATATGTTTCTTCACTGCTTGAATGGAGCAGAATTGACTAATACAAGGTAAAAGTCAATGTTGCGTATGTGAATATATGTAATATTCACTATAATTACTGATATAATCATCTTATGAGCTACTAAATATTTAAAATTTATTTTTTGTAGAAAAGTCTTCCGCTCAAGCAGTGAAGAAACATATTCAGAAGATGTTACATCCTGTTTGGTGTCAATTCAGCATCTGGATGCTGAGATATCCTGCGGCAAAGGGAAAAAAGTGCTGAAAATTAATGATTCATACATGTAATTGTTTACAATGTAAGTATAGATATATAATTTTTTTAAAATAGTTAAAAATATGTTTAATACCTACATTTGAAGTAGGAGAAAGATTTTTTTTATACTGAGACGAGTGGTCTCGTCTCGCCCCGCAATCCATTGGCAACATGGACTTTTTCCATGTTACCCAGGATAATTCAAAATTTTTGTGTATGCGTACGAGCCGGAGACGTCGTGGAGCCGATACGCACAAGCTCGAGAAGCACGAAGAGTTCGACGAAGCCAGCCGCTGAGGAATTTAGCAGTTTAGAAAAACACTTCCGGGAAATTGTAAATCCTGCTGCGACAGGAGAACTTCGTCGAAATCTGTATTGCGAGCGAGTATGCATGTGCGTGAGAGAGAGAGAGAGAGAGAGAGAGAGAGAGAGAGAGAGAGAGAGAGAGAGAGAGAGAGAGAGAGAGAGAGAGATAGATAGATAGATAGATAGCGAGAGAGAGAGAGAGAATGAGTGCGTCGCGATTGGCCGAGGTAGAGATCGAGAGCCGCGGTGGGGGCTGGGCTGCCAAAATCTGTCAGCCACAAGGCCCCTACAACACAGCAATCGAGCGAGCGAGAGTGATACGCGCCGTGATTGGCTCGCCGCGACGAGAACGCCGACGAGGCGATCGAGTCGAGGCGACTGCCGCGCGGCGTCACTTTCCGCTGGGAGCCCGAGACTATCGGTCGAGTCCACGTGCGCATCCCTCTTTTCGAGTTTTCTTTGTTGCTGAGCCGCGATTCGCGACGACGAGTGTGAGTGAGTGGAGTGCGCTGACGAGTGCCTTCCAACGACCGCCGTCGCATACCGGTGAGCCGAGCGAACGAGAGACAAGGAGCCAACTACGACGAAGCCGAGAGACCTGGGGAGCGTTGAGTCAAGCGAGGCGAGAGGCCGAGAGAAGCAGAGGAAGAAGACGAGACGAAGCAGAGGAAGCAGACGTTCCGAAGCAGAGGAAGAAGACGAGATCGTAGCCGGTGCCGAGTCGGGGGCGAAATACTGTAAGTCGTTACCAGTCTTTGTTCGCGACCGGACAGCCGCGTGGGTGAGAGTCGTCGCATAATTGTGTATGTATGCGTAGCAAAGCGAGAGTGAATGTGGTTATAGGTGAGGTCGAGAGTATTGTAGCGTCGCGCGCGTACTTGTGTATAGGCCGAAGCGTCGAGACCGAGATCGACGACCAACGTAGCGTTGCGCGCGTATACCTGTATATTGCGGGGAGCCGGCGCGTTGCAGCGGCGACGCGGAGAGTCAAGTGCGCGAGAGCTCGAGCGGGGAGATCGAGCGCGCGAGCGAAGCCGAGTCGGGCCGTGCTGAGAACACGGCCGAGCGAGCGAGCGTGTGTGAGCGAGTGAGAGAACGTAAGCGAGCTAGCGCGAGCGAGTGTGTGAGTAAGCACGGATTAATGGATGTATTGCTAGGGACTTTGTGTGAATAAAGAGAGAGTTAAGATAATTAGTGTACTCGTCATTCGCGAAGCACCTCTACACGACACACAGCTACCCGATGTGTGTATAAGTTTTAGCGGAATTCCCTTTGAGACTCCTGTTCTCCTAAATAATAATAACGTCGTCCGGGTACTAGCGATTGAGCATTCTTTGAAAAGTTCAGCCGCTAGGACAACGTAACAAATGGCGCCCATAACGTGGGGCTCAGCCGGAATTTCAGTGTAGAAGTGCGAAGCGATTCTGAGTATTTTGCCGTGCAGTGTAGAGTCTTCTCGATTTCGAGGAATAGAGCGCGCGAGTATACGTATATAGTGCGAGTTCTCTCTCAGTGTAGCCGAGTAGCCGAGCGCGCGCGTGTTTACTTTCAGGCCGGCGAAGGTGAGCCGTGCCGAAGTCGGCGTTAGCCGTAAGCGTGCGTGCGCGTGTTTACGTTTTTTTCTAGTTGGAGATAAGGCGCTAGCTTGTGGCTTTAGCTATGCCGAGAGCGTCGATGCCGGATGCCGCGGCGATCATGCGTGCGCTCTTGAGCGAAGATCGCGCGCGCCGAGAAATAAAGCGGTCAGTGGCTAAGCTGTCAGCTGATGAATTATGGGCTGAGTTAGATGAGAGACGACTCAGCTGCGCGGGCTCTAAGACCGAAGCGCAGGATCGGCTGACGCGCTTTTTGCTCATGGAAAGAGAGCCGCAAGCGGGTGTGCCGTGGGACCCGGTGCGTGATAACGCATGCGAGGAGGAGAGTGACAATGTCACGTCACCGGTGGCGGGCATTCGTCATTCTAATAAGCCGGAGGACTTGGGTGAGCCGAGTCACGAGTCGTCGGGAGAGTCGAGCGGCGGCGAAGACGATCAGCTGCGAGAGCCGTTGCGGGTAGCGGCCGAGGTGCATCGCGAGGACGAAAATCGAATTGAATTTTCGAATACCGCTGAGGCGATTGTCACACGAGTCACACCGGCGGTGACGAGCACGACAACAACGAACGCGATAACAACGCAGGCGCGAATGACGGCTCCTACGGTCGTCACGAGCAGCTCGTGGGGGGCAAAGCCGCAGTTACGCATTTCGTCTTCGGAGATCGTAAATCTACCGCGCTTTTCGGTACGCGAGGCTTTTTCGAGTTTCCAGGCGCCGTCTACGCAGTATATTAGTTATGCTGCGCAGATGGTGGACAATCGCGCGATGCCGGAAGTGCGGCCGAGCCTGGCTGGCGCAATTGGAGAGAAGCGGAGTGCCGCAGTGCCGCGCGTAAGTATTGCCAATACGCAGGCGGCGTTAGGGGCAATACCGGAGAACAGTGCGAGCGAGATAGATACGCACCAGCTGTGGGGAGGAGAGGCCGGTATGTTCAGCTGGAAGCCGGTAAAGAAGGTTGCGACGAAGCCGCCCGCGTATACACCGATCGTGTCAGAGCCGAGTCGGCAAATAGGCAGCTCTTCGCGTTATTTTACTCCTGCGGGGAATTTCGGTGCGGTGAATGGAAATTCAAACGTAGTGCCGGATTCAGCTCGGGAGAAACGCAGCGAGCTCCCTCGAAACATGCGCGCGAAAAGTCGGAAGGGTGAAAAGCGAGTTCGTCCATTGCAGTTTTCCTCGGAGAGCGAGGAAGAAGAACGTGTCCTGAATCGGACGGACCGCGGGCTCGATCGGGTGCGCGACATGCGAAGCCGGAAGTCGCCGAAGTTGGCACGAGAGCCACCGGTGAGGCGCGAGGAAAGAAACTCGCTGGGGCTGGAGTGGGATAATTATTTGCCCGGTGCGCGGGCGAGTAATTATTCCGAGAGCGAGAGCGACTCCTTCGTGAGCCGAAGGAGTGATCGAGGCCGGAATTCGAGATTTCCGAAGGGATCTCGTGCGTCGAGACAGGAGCGGGACGAAGCCACGCGCAGCCTGAGTAACCGTACACCGGCGAACCGATCCGAGACTTCGTCAGCCATTCAGAAATTACATACTGTAAAAATTCTGAAGGGCTGGGGCATCGCGAAGTTCGCCGGGGAGGAGAAGTCCGAAGATCCCGAAGAATTTCTCGAGCAAATCGAGGATTATCGAGAGGGATCTGGGATTTCCGATTTCCGCAATTCCCTCGTGTTTGGCGAAAAGAGCTGCGAGATGGTTTAGAACAGCTCGCTCAGAGATCGCATCGTGGAGATCATTTCGTCGGAAATTCAAGGAGCAGTTCGTGCGCTATTATGATCGCGAGGATTTAATGGAGGACTTGCATCGCCGAACGCAAGCTGAAGGCGAGAAAATTTCGAACTACCTTGCGAGTTTCAGATATATTATCTCGCGCTTCCGTCATCCTCCATCCGAGCGCGAGCAGGTTGAGTTAGCTTACAGGAAGCTTCACCCAAAATACAGAGACGCGATCGGGGACAAGATTTTCGAATCGTTAGACGACATCAAGAGATACGGTCGTCTGTACGAGCGCAAAAAGGATCTTGATCTCCGATACCAGCCGCCTCCGACCGCGGAGAAAATGCGCGTGCCGGGAGCCGCTTACACTGGGCCGCGTAAGTCGAAAGTCGCTGCTATCCAGGAGGTCGAAGGGGGAGTCGCGGGGGTCGAAGCGAAGGCCGGAGGCAAGAAGGGAAAGAACAAAAAGACAACGAGCGCAGGGATTCAAAGCGTGCCGACTGCAGTGGTTGCGACTGCAGATGATACGAAGGCACGGCCGAGCCAGACTTACGCTGCGGCAGTGCAGTCGAATCAGAGGGGCGGCGCGTCTAATCCTCCGCAAGTCGCGCGTCCTGCGAATAAACAGCCGCCACAGGTTAATTTCGCTAGGGGTGCGCCCAATGCGAATGTCAACGCCGGAGGTCGAGGAGGCGCGCAGAATGCAGGCGGAAATCGTAACGGGGCGCGTCCAACAAATAATGCCGCTCCCAGACAAAGTCAGAGTAGCGCAAGAGTGTGCTATTCGTGCCAGCGTGAGGGGCACCTGTCAGCTGAGTGTCCTGACGTCGTGTGCTTTGGCTGTCAGGAGAAGGGGCATTATCGTCGCTGCTGTCCGAATGCAGCAGCCCCAGCTCAAAACGCGAACAGGAATACCGGTGTGCGGGAATCCTGTCAGGGCTGCGGGAAGCCGAACGAGACCGTGAGGACGTGTCATAAGTGCTCTTTTTTATTCACGGGAAACGGGTTAAGCGTGGTACGGAGTTAGAGCTAAGGCCCCGCGAACCATCCGCGAGTGAGAGTATCCGAGGGCCGAGTTCCCTCGTCGGACGTAATCCGCTGATGCAAAAGCCGGTTAGTCCGAAACCTCCGCGAGGCGAGGGAGACAAGAGCGCGGAGGAGAGCGAGTCTTCGAGTAAGTCGGCGAAATCTACTCGAGTAGTGCAGCCGGCGAGTTATATGAGATGCGTGTCCAGCTCGAGCGATGAAGAGGTTACACGAGTGCCGCAGAAAGTGGTAACGCTGCAGGAGCATCTCGATAGATTAGCGGGTGGAGATGAAGCCGGAAGTGAGGTGCGCCAAACTATCTCGGAGAGTCGAGGAGCGACGCGGGATAGCGAGAGCGCGCCTGAGAATACGAGCGCGAGTATTGCGATGACTGCGAGCGAGCGGCTAGAGTGGTTGGAAATGCATACGCGATTATGGAAATTGAGAGACGTTCAACCTGAAGATGAGGGGCGCCAAGTTATTCGTGAGAATCGAGGAGCGATTCGGGATAACGGGAGCGTGCCTGCGAATGTGAGTCAGAGTGTTGCGACCCATGGGGGGGAGCAAGCCGAGAATCGAGAAGGCACATCGGAGGAGGGGCCGATAGTTGTCGCAGGGATCACAGCCGACAATAGAAATTATATTTTCCTCGATTTAGGAGGACAACGTTGCTTAGCTCTGCTGGATCCAGGCGCAACTCTCTCGATGATGTCGCCTAAAGTCGCCGAGCCGTTTAAAATTGAGTCACGTGCAAGGAGTTGTTCGAGCGAAGGTCGACGTGGATCGTAACGTGCGAGAAATCGGATTCAAGGTCGTACCTGATCTTGATCATGACGCGATTCTGGGTATGGATTTTTGCGAGATCTTCGACGTGGATACGCGACATGGCCGGAAACTCTGGAGAGTTTGTGAGGGTCCGTGGCATGGATTTGCATCTGCGACGAGAAATAAGGAAACGCGAGTCTTTGCCGAATGTGCGGGGATAGCGGAAGTCGAGTCCTCGGAGCGCGAACGGGTCCAAGCGATCGTCGACAAGGTATTGGCCGATCAGCCAGAGAGGACAGGGCTCACCTGGTTGATCGAACACCGCATTGTCGTCACTGATTCGCGACCCATAAATCACAAATGGCGCCGAAGATCTCCGCACATTATGGGGCTCATGGTCGAGGAAGTGGAGCGATTATTCGCTGAGGGAGTGATCGAGAGATCCGAGGCCGACTATACGAATGCGCCGGTGATGGTGCCGAAGGGAGATGGAACGTATAGATTTTGCATTGATTTTCGAGATCTGAATAAAGTGACGCAAAAGGATTCGTATCCAATTAAGAGTATGGATTCGATTCTTGATCGTTTGAGAAACGCGCGTTACTTATCAAAGATCGATTTGAGGCAGGCTTATTACCAAATTCCTTTGGCCGAGGAGAGCCGGAAGTATACTGCGTTCGCGATGCCGGGCTTAGGGCTTTTCCAATTCACGCGATTACCTTTCGGATTATCCAATGCACCTATGACTATGACTCGTCTGTTTGATTCGTTATTCGGGCCGGAGTTCGAGCCGTTCGTGTTTAGCTATTTCGACGATCTAGTAATAGCGACGGAGACTTTCGAGGAGCATATCAAATGGACCGAGATCGTATTCCGTCAGCTGAGATATGCCGGATTAGTGGTGAATAGGAAAAAGTGCGACTTTTTCTGCGAGAAAATTCAATACTTGGGCTATATTTTAGACAAGGACGGGTTGAGGCTGGATCCTGAGAAAATAGCTCCAGTATTGAATTATCCTGAGCCGAGAACTGTGAAGCAGTTGCGAAGATTTTTGGGAATGGTGGGGTGGTATGCGCGCTTCATCGATAGAGATTCGGATATGAAGGTACCACTCGTGAAGCTGCTGAAGAAGGGGCAACCGTGGATTTGGGGTGACGAGCAGCAGGAAGCCTTCGACTCATTTAAGCGAGCGCTTACTGAAGCTCCTGTGCTCGCGAGGCCGGATTTTAGTAAGCCGTTTACTCTTCAAACTGATGCGAGTTCGCACGCTATTGCGAGTGTTCTGACTCAGGAGGGAGAGGACGGTGAGCACCCGATTCTGTATGTAAATCGCATGCTCACTCCGGCAGAGAGAAATTACACGGTGACTGAGAAGGAGGCGCTTGCCGTAATTTGGTCCATTCGGAAATTAAGGCCGTATCTCGAGGGATACAAATTTCGAGTGATCACAGACCATTCTGCTCTCAAATGGCTTAAAAACCTACGTGATCCGACGGGGAGGCTCGCGAGGTGGGCTCTTGAATTGCAAGAATGGGATTTCGAGATCGAGTATCGAAGAGGGGCTTTAAATCATTTGCCGGATGCGTTATCGCGTGCGTTTGGGCCGGATGAAGGAGAAGCAGCGAGTTTTGAGGAGATTAAAGATGCCGAATACTTGCGATTATTGGAGGAGGTAGAGAAATTTCCTCTTAAATATTCCAATTGGCGAGTAGAGGACGGGAGGCTGTATAGGTACCGTAATGATCCGATGTTAGATCCGATCATAACACCGGACGAGGGATGGAGACTCGTCGTACCTGTAGAGTATCGAGAGCGAGTGTTGCAAGATGCTCATAACACGCCGTCGTCTGGGCATCTCGGGATCGAAAAGACGTATGATAGAGTCGCGCGCGAGTATTATTGGAAGGGAGTATATCACGACGTGTATAATTTCGTGCAAGAGTGTGATGTATGCCGGAAGTATAAGGTGTCGCAAGAGGCGAGGCCTGGTTTATTGGGAAAACGAGTAGTGGAGAGGCCATGGGTTGTCGTCGCAGCCGATTTGATGGAGTTTCCCTCCAGCAAATCGCGAAATAAATACTTGATCGTTTTTCAAGATTTATTTACTCGATGGGTCGAGGTCAAGCCAGTGCGGAAGGCTGACGGAAAATCGGTGGCGCGTGCGTTTGAGGAATTGATATTATTCAGGTGGGAGACGCCCGAGTATTTTTTATCGGATAATGGGAAAGAATTCGATAATAAGTTTCTTGCCGGAATATTAAAGGAGTACGGCGTAAAGCACGTAACTACGCCGCCTTATCATCCTCAAGCGAATCCCGTAGAGCGCAGCAATCGCACGTCGAAGACGATGATAGCGAGCTTCGTGAAGAATGATCACCGAAACTGGGACTTGCACCTGCATGAATTTCGGCATGCGGTCAACACAGCCGCTCAGTCGTCGTTGAAAACATCGCCGGCGTTCTTGAATTTCGGGCGACACCCGAAGCCGGTGGCGAGTCTGCGTCGTGAAGTCGAGTCGCGCAAAGGAGTGAGCCGAATTAAGCCGGATGAGTGGGAGGATAGGATGAAGCGTCTCGATGCGTTGCGTGATTTAGTGTCTAAGCACATCGATCAAGCTCACGAGAAACAGGCGAGAGCGTATAATAAGGGTAAGAGAGTTGTGACATACTCGGTGGGGGACTTGGTAGAACGGAGAACGCATCCGTTATCCGACGCCGCGAAGAAATTCTCAGCTAAGCTGGCGCCGAAGTATGAAGGGCCGTATGTGATCGAGAAGGTTCTTGGACCAACTGTTTACCAGTTAGGACCAGGACCTGGACAGGACCCCAGCCGGAGAGTGGCGAAGGTGGACGTTACCGAGTTAAAGCGTCACTTGCCGCGCCGGCTGGCTTCGGGAGCGAACAAAGGCTGATTTTTCTAACAGTTGCAGGAACTCCGAGATGCCGTGGAAGCTGCCCCGTTTGTGCGGGAACGAGTCTCCCGATGAAGAGGAGGAACTTCATCTGCTCCGAGGAGGGAGGGATGATGAAGGGCTGCGGATCGAGCTGGTCGAGAGAGATCGCCGACGGCCGTCGAGCGTGGAAATGGTTGTCGAACAGCCACGTCCCATAGCTTCTACATCGGCACCACCAATGCTCGCCACCTCGGATGACCTCATGGATCGGGAAGATACACAGCTCGTATCCGTCATCGTAGAGCCGAGTCCTGCGAAGGAGACGGACAACGCCGCTGCCGAAGAGAAGATCCTGGACTGGGCTGAAGAAGTGGAAGAAGCTGTTGGTGCCGTGGCCGCGGCAACAACCGTTGAGCCGGAGCCGAGAGATGAGACTGTCCGAGAGAAGTATAATCGGCAGTTTCGGGAGGAGCTGGAGGTGCAGCGCCTCGAGAGAGAGAAGTGGTTTAAAGAGCGGCGAGAGGGAGAGCAGAGGGAGATGAACAGGGAGCCCGTAGTGCCGGTGTTGCCACGAGTCGTATCCTCTGTAACCCTGGACTCGGGCTTGCTGTTCATCGAGGAGCCGGAGAAGGGAGTTTCGCTCCGACCTGATATTTTGAATAAATTCTTTCAGGAAAATCTAAGTCGGAGCCGAGATGCCTCGCAGGAGAGAGGACCTCTGAGACGACCTCGAGAGATTCTGCCGTTGCCGAAACGAGCCCCATTGTCTCCGTCTGCGCCAGTTGCTGCTGTGACGCATATGGAGGTAGACGAGACACCGACGGGCTGCGACGAGGCAGTTGCGCAGAGTCAAGCGGCTCAGAGGGACTTGGACAGCTATTTGCGACAGGACGATCCGCAGGAAGAACCTGGCCGTAGCCAGTCACCTGTGGGAGGTGATTCGGAGAGCCGCCAAATTCAGCGGGTCGCCCCTGTACCTGCGGAGAGTCGGCCTCAAGGAAGACTCGGTCTGCCGGTGTTAGTGGAGGCCATCACGCAGAGTCGAGGCGATGAAGACTGGGATCGAGAGGATTCGGGAATGCCGAGCCAGGCAAGAGGCCTGTGGATAGAGGAGCGTCCAGTCGAGTCGTCGACTAGCCGAAGCCGGAAGAGGAAGAAGAAATATAACCCTAATCGTCAGCTCACGGTCGACGATTACTTCCCGAAGGATCTGGAGTCACGCAATCCTTCACCTGAGCCGGGAGCTCCTTTGAGACGAGAACCAGCGACCCATGTGGGGATAGACCTGCGAGGCGAGCCAGCGAAGAAAGCACGAGAGAGAAGCCGCTCGTTGGCTCGATGCCCTGCGTGTCCGGGAATCAGCGCTTGGAGGAGATATCAGTTCCCTACACATCGTCTGGAGCCCCGAGCGGGTGGAGTGTTGTTCAAAGGGGAGCCTTTGATTCCAGATCCGACGATTGATCCGCCGCCGTATTGCTGCTTCAATTGCTGGGAGCGCACGCATGCGGTGAGCGCGTGTCCGCAGACCTGGCAGTCGGAGCACTGTATCAACTGCGGACGATGGGGTGTGAGCATTGAGAAATGTCCGAGGTGCGCTCGAGGATATCGCCGGAATGGGGGAGGAATAGCTGCAGAAGAGCCCCGGAGCCGGAAGGAGGAGTTAGCGACGGAGAAGAAGAGAGACACGACTGTTTGTGCCCAGCAAACGGGTGAACGCTTGGCTTCGCGGACACCCATAGGAGCTGAGCAATTAGAGTGGGCTCGTCGTTGACAGGAGGTCCTGTGGGAGTCAGTCACGACGGCTAGGCGCGAGCAGGAGAGAAGGAAAGAAGACCAGCGCCTTCAAGAGACGCGTTGGAGAGCCGAGGAGGAGAATCGACGACGGGAGGAAGAGGCCAACCTTCGGCATATCGAGGCGATTCGAGCCGAGAAGAGAGCCCGGGAGGAAGCTCTGCGGATTGCAGCGGAGCAAGCCGAAGCCCTCGAGAAGGACGAACGAGACTTGAGGCTTAAGCTCATCCGACAGATGGAGGAGAGACGGACGAGAGCTCGCGAGGATGAGTTGCGAGCCATGGAGGAGGCGAGACGACGAGCATGGCAGGAGTGCGAGATGGCCAATCGAGCCTTGGATGAGCAGGGCCGAGGATGGCAGCTGGAACAGCAAGCGGTCTCCAGAGCTCAACGTCAACCCGTGAGGAACGAGCCACAGCCAGATTCACTAGGGCGAGCCGCAGGCATGAGAGCCGTGGCCGCGGCACCAGCGGAATTAAGACCGGAAAGTCAAGTGCTGCACGCCTTGGAGCTGCTGCACGGATTACAGGGAGTCTCTCAAAAGACACGGGAGATGGTCCTGCGACGACTTTATGGGGATCAGCTGTAAACAAACACTGAAGCCGGAAGGAGCGTAATGACCGAGGTAGACGGATAACGAGCCGGAAGAAGCCGAGAGGGAGGAAGAGTTGACCTGTGAGGGGTCCGGTGAGTACATTTCCAATTATTTCATGTGGCCGGTGGATTTAGACGGATTAGTCAGGGACTATTCCGGTCTAGGGGGGGAGATTGAGACGAGTGGTCTCGTCTCGCCCCGCAATCCATTGGCAACATGGACTTTTTCCATGTTACCCAGGATAATTCAAAATTTTTGTGTATGCGTACGAGCCGGAGACGTCGTGGAGCCGATACGCACAAGCTCGAGAAGCACGATGAGTTCGACGAAGCCAGCCGCTGAGGAATTTAGCAGTTTAGAAAAACACTTCCGGGAAATTGTAAATCCTGCTGCGACAGGAGAACTTCGTCGAAATCTGTATTGCGAGCGAGTATGCATGTGCGTGAGAGAGAGAGAGAGAGAGAGAGAGAGAGAGAGAGAGAGAGAGAGAATGAGTGCGTCGCGATTGGCCGAGGTAGAGATCGAGAGCCGCGGTGGGGGCTGGGCTGTCAAAATCTGTCAGCCACAAGGCCCCTACAACACAGCAATCGAGCGAGCGAGAGTGATACGCGCCGTGATTGGCTCGCCGCGACGAGAACGCCGACGAGGCGATCGAGTCGAGGCGACTGCCGCGCGGCGTCACTTTCCGCTGGGAGCCCGAGACTATCGGTCGAGTCCACGTGCGCATCCCTCTTTTCGAGTTTTCATTGTTGCTGAGCCGCGATTCGCGACGACGAGTGTGAGTGAGTGGAGTGCGCTGACGAGTGCCTTCCAACGACCGCCGTCGCATACCGGTGAGCCGAGCGAACGAGAGACAAGGAGCCAACTACGACGAAGCCGAGAGACCTGGGGAGCGTTGAGTCAAGCGAGGCGAGAGGCCGAGAGAAGCAGAGGAAGAAGACGAGACGAAGCAGAGGAAGCAGACGTTCCGAAGCAGAGGAAGAAGACGAGATCGTAGCCGGTGCCGAGTCGGGGGCGAAATACTGTAAGTCGTTACCAGTCTTTGTTCGCGACCGGACAGCCGCGTGGGTGAGAGTCGTCGCATAATTGTGTATGTATGTGTAGCAAAGCGAGAGTGAATGTGGGTATAGGTGAGGTCGAGAGTATTGTAGCGTCGCGCGCGTACTTGTGTATAGGCCGAAGCGTCGAGACCGAGATCGACGACCAACGTAGCGTTGCGCGCGTATACCTGTATATTGCGGGGAGCCGGCGCGTCGCAGCGGCGACGCGGAGAGTCGAGTGCGCGAGAGCTCGAGTGGGGAGATCGAGCGCGCGAGCGAAGCCGAGTCGGGCCGTGCTGAGAACACGGCCGAGCGAGCGAGCGTGTGTGAGCGAGTGAGAGAACGTAAGCGAGCTAGCGCGAGCGAGTGTGTGAGTAAGCACGGATTAATGGATGTATTGCTAGGGACTTTGTGTGAATAAAGAGAGAGTTAAGATAATTAGTGTACTCGTTATTCGCGAAGCACCTCTACACGACACAGAGCTACCCGATGTGTGTATAAGTTTTAGCGGAATTCCCTTTGAGACTCCTGTTCTCCTAAATAATAGTAACGTCGTCCGGGTACTAGCGATTGAGCATTCTTTGAAAAGTTCAGCCGCTAGGTCAACGTCACAATACTTTATATTATAGTTTCCAACAATGCCTATGAGAAGTATATAGGGTCTGGCTAGCGCCCGACGACGGCGTATGTACTAAAAGTGCCTTATACTTGCCATCATGGTGCTACCGCGCCCCTTAATTAAATCTTATCAAGAATTTAAAAATTAATCTTCAGTTTACATAATGAAATTTCCATATAGAACGAACACTAAGAATTTTGGCTAACGAAAGTATACCTTATGCTCTATAAAAGGTAATAGGTACATATCAGTTGTCAATCCCATCAGTCAAAAGGATACCCAGAGGAATTTTAATTTAACACCATTGACCAGTTTTGGATATTCTATTTTTAAACTTTTAATTACTGATATTCTAAAACAAGTCAATGGTATCAACTTGAAATTTCTCATGTTATCTTTTTGACTAATATGCTTGATTAATTCATGTGTTCTTTTTACTTTTTAGAAAGCAGAAGATGCACTTCGCTTAAGAAAAAAGGACACTCATCCATATTTTGGATCTGTTTGTACTTGATACTCCTTGGATCTTGAAAAGACCTAATTTTTCATTAAGTAAATTAGTCATAGAGTTTTTATAACAAGTTTCAGATTTATTCGTTGGATCAGCTTTGAGTTTTTGAATTTTGAGTTTTTAAGTTTTTAAATTTTGAAATTTTAAATCTTTGATTATTGCAAACGTGGTCCAATGACTAAACCTTTTAAAATTATGATGGAACCCCTGTGATTACTTCAACCGATCGCATTACCTTACGAATTGAGTATCAAACCTAGTGGCGTTGATAGCATGAACATTTGCGATTGTAATTTTTTGTAATTGTTTTTGTGATTTTGTAATTTTATAATATGTAACCATAATAAATGTTACAACCGAAACACTTCTTAAACATAAAATTTTATTAAACTGCATAAAAGTTGTCAAAGTTCTTTTTAGTGACCCATTATTAAATGGATACATTTAATAGACGGAATCAAAATAAAAAACTTACCCTCACTATAAAGTAGTTGCGTTCTTCTAAACATAATAGTACATTTTTCTTGAATAAAAATATTTTTCACTTCACTAGTTTATTAGTAGTAGACGTAGAGCTTATTAGTAGTATTAGAAGTTGACAGGGATAGGGTTCGTGGACCGCCACGTTTTTTTCACGATTTCAGGTGGAAGCAACGAGTTTCCCTTTATTTATTTTACGGAATAAAATCACTCGTGGAGGTTTCCGCGGCCGTTTTATAGATACTCCGCATGAGCCACGGATTTAGTAATATGGCCGCTGGCCCATGGAAATATTCTGGAGTCTGTTTGGATTTTTTGCTCAGATTTATATTATAACTGTAGAGGGGGTTTCAGAATACATTTTTTGGGTTTAAGTTTTACTTTCATTATTATTGTTTTATTTTGCATTCTTTATTGCTATCACCTTCCCGGATTCCTACTACTTACAGTATCTCTTCCTCAAGGCAAGAAGTTAGCCGCGCAAATACAAATAATTTTGTACACTAAGAGTTTTTCTGGAACGGGCAGAAATTCCGTATTACATAGCTTACAAGTCTTCAAAACATACAACGACCGGAGCTACTCCAGCATATTTGTACACAGGCTTCTAGCTCCGACTTTAATTGGACATAATGCAAAGGTATCTTTGGTATCTACCAACAGGAGTGTAGGTTGAAGAAGACGGAAACTACGTACATCAACTACAGAGGAAACTTCACACAATATATCACGTTACTCGATATAAAATACATCTATAATATGAAAGGATAAAATCGTGGTTCTACAAATGAGCTCGAAACTTCGAGTATACTCCTAGACAGAAAGTTTGGTTCTTCAATCTTCAAAAACCAAAGGAAAGCACTCAAATTGCAATCGAATTGGGTTAGTCCTTGGGAAGTCGTTAAGAATATCAATGACGTAGTATATTTTATTCGTCGTTCTCCAAGCCATAAATTCAAGAAGACACATTAATCGTCTTGGTACATTTCCCGAGCAACAGCGTGACTTGACTGAGGACTGCTCTGCTTACGGTTTTTGAGCCTTGGAATTTTCCATGAGCATAAAGGTAAATACCGGAGCAAGGACTTCATGCGCGGTATCATGGCATACTAACTCCCCACTCACGGCCAAGGATGGATTGAGTTATCCTACAAGACAGACAGGCAGAGAGCAAGATCAAAAGAATGTTAAAAGAAGAAAATAAGACTTGGCTAGGAAGAAGCAGAGATTGGCTTTGATGGTTTTTTATGATAGGAATGTTCTATCCAAAAGACGGATTTAATTCTGTTCCTGCAAGTGATGATTGAAATCAACCTGTAAACATGACTCGGTAACTTGATAGCCGGCGTGGATCAAGGTAGAATATGTTGGTCATTCCTGCAAGTCATCATTGGAATTGAGAAGAGGGCTTGGAGGAAGTTCAGAGAATGTGGTTACGTGGATGAAGGATCAAAGGATGTGGTTACTTGGCTGAGATGAGATCGATTGAGTATTTTTAAAGAAAGAAGACTTGTGATTGTCGGAACGACGATCTGAAAAAGAGAGTTAATGGTATACTCAGGTCATAGCAACCCGCAGCAACCCGCAGCAACTTCGCAGTTTTTATTGTATTTGATTGTCAGTCTAGCGCTGACAATGTACTTTCAATAAGCCATGATATTACAAGTGACAATATAATAAATACAGTGAACAGTTTTGATGGTACGTGGTCAAAAAGAGGACACACTGCAATGTATGGTATTGGTATCGTTATTCATGATCTCACTGGCTTAGTTATCGATTATGAGATTCTTAGTAAGTACTGTCATGAGTGCGTGTCAATGGCAAATAGTGTGGGTCAAGATTCTCCTGAATATTATTTTTGGTACAGCGGACACCAAAATAATTGTAATAAAAACTATGAAGGCTCATCCGGGTCCATGGAAATGGCAGCTGCTGAGATCCTTTGGAAAAGATCTATGGAAACTGGTAAAATGCGATACACAACCATAATATCAGATGGCGATGCCAAGACATTCAATCATTTGAATGCAATATCTGTGTATGGAAAAAAACATGAACTTATAAAAGAAGAATGTGTAAATCATATAGTTAAAAGATTAAGTACAGGTTTAAAAAAAGTTATCACTGATTATAAAGTCAAAGGAATTACACTTGGTGGACGAGGTAAAGGAGCTCTCACTGATAACGTAATCCGTATTTTATGTTCTTACTACCGTACTGCAGTGAAACGAAATACAAAAAGTGTCAACGCAATGAAAAAGGACATTTTAGCATCTCCTTATCACTGTGCATCGACAGATCAAAAATACAATCACAGTTACTGTCCTAGTGGTAAAAATTCATGGTGTTTTTATAAGAAAGCTATTACTTTCAATCGACAACCAAAAAGTCATGAGACGATGAAAATATTTTTAAATGATAAAGTGTTAGAAGCAGTAATTCCAGTGTATGAAAGATTATGCCACGAAGATTTATTGAGACGCTGTGCCATGTGCAAGACACAAAACAATAATGAATCATTGCACGCATCAATCTGGCAGCTTTGTCCAAAAATAAGTTTCACCTCAAAAGTGAGATTGGATATTGCTGTGGCTAAAGCTGTTTCTCAGTTTAATATGGGTGCTGCACAGACTCTAAAAGCCATATGTAATGTGCAATCTTCTGCTGTACCGGAAACATCACTTCAATTATCAATGGCTAAGGATAAGAAACAACTGAGATCAGCCTCTTATAAGAGTTCCGAAGAACAAAAACAACGAAGGATTACAAAAAAATTCAAGTTGAATACTACGGAAGCTAAACAAATCTCAAAAGAAGGAATCACTTATGGAGCTGGATAATTTTAAATGATTTTTTATAATACTCAATTAGGTAAAACTATTTTTTTTACAAAATTCCTTATTTTTTAAGTTTGTGGTTTATTCGCTTGAAATATTCCATACGCATTAGGTATTATCAAAACCTTTTGAAATTAATTACACATATTCTTTTCAGTGTAATGAATAAATCCAAGCATCGCCAAAGTTCTGTGATAAGTCAACGGAAAATAAAAAATCATAAATTAACAAAAAATAGCTGTGTTATACTGAATATTATTAAAATAAATTAATCAAATTTTCTATTATTTTTCTAAATAGCTAAAAACATTTCTAATTTTTTATAATACTTGCTTTTTTAGACAATACTGTTAGGAATCAGTAAAAATTTTTTGGAATTATAAAAAAATCACTGAGTGCGCATGGAAGTTTTAGATTTTTGGTAATTTTTATTCATAATTTATGAACTTTCTTACACTAGACGAATACTAACCACTCAAATTACTTGAAAATTTGTAAAAACTTCTATTTTTATATAAAGTTTAAGCTAAGATATCTGTTTCAACTGTGGCACATGTAAAAAAAATTTTAGGTTAAGGTGTAGGGATCCCCCTTAATTTAAATTAATTAATTATACAGTATTTAGGGAGAAAAGGAATACCTAAATGCTTTAAACCTACTCACCTGCGGCCCTGTGGGCAGCCGTTGGAAAACAGAGTAATTAAACCCACGTGCACTAAAACCTCAGCTCTCAAACCCCATACGCTTAAGCCGTAACCTCTTCAACCATAAGTTCTGACACTTTGAGCTTTCAAATCCTAAGCTCTTAAACCTTAACCTCTTAAACCCTAAGCTCTTAAACGTAAGCACTCAAACCCTAAGTTCCTAAACTTACCTACCCCCACACAGCGAACAATTAAACCTGCATACCCTGAACTCTCAGCTTTTAAACGATAAGCTCGTACATCTACCTTGCTCCAGGCAGCGAGCATAAATAGCTATGCCCACTAACGCTGTAATCTCCATACCCTAAACTGTTAAATCCTAAGCTTTTAAACTTAAGCTCTTAAACGCTAAGCTCGTACATCTACTTTATTGCAGCCAGTGAGTACAAATAACTAGACCCTATAACGCTATAACCTCCATACCCTAAGCTCTTAAATCCTAAGCTTCTAAACTTGAGGGGTTATAACAGTGTTAAAATTTCGAAAAAATCGATGTTTTTTTATTTGCTTTTTTGTAGCAAATTTAACATAGAATATGCTCCCGAGAGCCGTTTTTCGATACAAAATTTTTTTTAAAAATTATAGGCATAATACTAAAAAAAAATTCATGATTTTCCAAAATTACATATTTTTCGATAAATACAATTTTTATGCTTTGAAAGTGTATTTATTGAAAAAGTACATAAGATTTAATATATACCATCACCTTTTTAAAAGAGGAAAACACATTGGAATGTGCATTCCAATGTACGACGCATTCTGAAAATTTTAAATTTGGCGGTTATCGACGCAGGTGAATGCCTATGCACAGTGAATGGTACTTTAGCCAGAATCCTGTTTTACCATTCTACTTGCAGATTATTGAAGTTTTTATTTAATAATAAACAGTGACTTTATTTGAGTTTAACTAAATAATATTGAGATCGGTTCTTCAATTAAGATTTTAGCTATAACCTAATAATTTTAACTGAGAATTGATCTAGTATTTTATTTAGTTTAAAATCAAGTTTTTTGCACGTGAAGTGTACTAGTGAAAATTCAAGATTTGTTAAAAACAACAAGATGAGTGGTTCAAGAAATAGAAATCCAGGCTCATCAGCACATGGAAAGCGCAGGTTTGGAAGAAAGCAGAGGAGGCAATAGAGGTTTATTGGAGATCAACCACCGTCAACCTCCATCCCTTCAAGAAATGAAGCATCGCATGAAGCAGTTCCTTCAACATCTACTGCAGAAGCCCCACCAGAGTGAGAAACGCTTCCTTCAACATCTACTACAAGACCTCCAACCATCAACATCAGGTTCAGCAGCTACGCAACCAGAAATTGCACAGCCAGAAATTCCTGTTTCGAGATCAAGACAAAAATTAAAATCAAGTTATGTACAAGCTGGTCCTATTCAGTATAGAATATTTCACGCTTCGTTACTTTTACCAGGATTACAGGAATTCCTGGCTTGCAAAAATTGTGGCGGTGATATTACTTTCAATGAAGTTAATATCAGAGGCCTTGGTAGTAAGCTATCTATTACTTGTACCAACTGCTATAAAGTTGCATTCATAGACTCGAGTAGACAAATTGGCACTAAACAAAATGCCTTTGAAATAAATAAAAGAGTAGTGTTAGGAATGCGAGCTCTTGGTCATGGACACACTAGTTTAAAAACCTTTTGTGGAATCATGGATTTTTTACCACCAGTTGCTCATAGTTATTTTGGAAACATCAATCATGAATTGAAAATTTCGGTAAAAAAGTAGCTATTGAGTCTATGAAAGCAGCTGTGCAAGAAGGTTGCAGTAGTAGCACAGGTGAGACTCAAGAGAATGGCTGTGACACTGTATCTGGTGACGGATCTTGGAGGAAACGAGGATTTTCTTCCCTTCAAGGAGTATCAGCATTGATCCGCAACGATACTGGCAAAGTGATTGATGTTGCACCGAAGCAATCATTTTGCAAGGCTTGTGATGCGCATCAAGAGAAGGACACTGAAGAGTACAGAGAGTGGTTTGAAGCACATCAAGACCAGTAATCGGCTAATCATCAAGGAAGTTCTGGAAAAATGGAAGTAGATGGCATCGTGGAAATGTTCAGAGATGGTGACTCGAAAGTATTCAAGGCTCCATGCGATGCCATGCCTTATGGAGAAGATTTTGTCATTAAGAAGAAGGAATGTGTTGGCCACGTACAAAAGAGGATGGGGACGGGATTGAGAAATCTGAAGAAGAGTTTGGCTGGACAAAAACTATCTGATGGTCTAGGCATTGGTGGGAAGAACCGTCTTACAGCTCAAAGAGTCGACCAGCTGACTCAGTGTTATGGCAATGCCATCAGAGGCCATCATCGTTCTGTTGAAGAAATGTCCAATGCCATTTGGGCGACATTTTACCATAAAGGATCAACAGACAAGGAGCCAAGACATCACCTTTGCCCGCCAGGACCAGACAGTTGGTGTAAATGGCAAGTAGCCAAAGCCAAAAAGAAACTTAAAACTTTTCACCACCGAGTTAGTATTCCTGGGGCCATCATGGATGCAATCAAGCCAATTTACTAGGACTTGACACAAGCTGATTTACTGGAGAGATGCGTTGGAGGCTACACACAGAACAGCAATGAAAGCTTCAACCAATCCATTTGGAAGCTCGTGCCCAAGGAAAGTTTCAGTGGCCTCGCAGTCTTGGAGATTGGCATTTACATCGCAGTTGCTTCCTTCAACGATGGAAAAGTATAAATACTTGTGGTGATGAAGGGCTTTAACGTTAATCTAGGACTTTCTGCAGTAGACTGGGCAAAGAGTGCTGATGAACAGTGTCTCTTTTGGTCAGATAAGAGAGCACTGAAATCCAATCTAGAAGCTTGTAAAGCTAAGAGAAGGAGAAATAATCCAGATTATGATTCCTACTCAGCTGGAGCACACTGATTTCACAAACATTTTCACACATACCCTATATAACACTCCTAACCAAACACTGAAACTAGCATGAACACTACAAGCTTCACATCACTTCAACAACACTCACATTGCACAAAATCTGCTGAAAATTTGTTCAGAGAGTAGCTAGCAGCTTTTTTAGTTTTTTTTTATGTGCATTTTTTGCACACGCACATGAGTCTAGTTTAGTCTGCTGCTAGCTCAACAGCTGATCAGCCGTTCTCTGACCTACTTTTCACAAATCACATCTGGACAAATATCCTTCTAGCTTCTAGTGTGCATTTCTTCTGCTCTTTTTACTACATCACTATATGGATGAGCGATGGCATTTGTGAGTATATTTTGATGTATATGAATTTTTTTTTAAAAACAGTTTCAAAATACTTCAACTCAAAGTATATTGAATAATTTTTTACATAAATTTTCCATTCTTCGAGTTTGAATTATAGAAACATTTAAAAATGTGTAAATTTAATTTTTTAACCTATTTTCAATTTTTGTTTCAGCAGACATAAGCTTCCATAAAGAAGCTTTTTGTAAGGACCTACTCTCCAGACACCATCCTCAGATGACTACTTTTGGATAATATTAGGTCTAGATGCTGAAAACTATTTGTAAGTACATTTTATTTTATTAAATATTAAGTTCAACTTTAAATGCCTTTTACTCAAAATTAGTTTCTTCATGCCTTTTTTTCACTTGCCGCAGGTTTTCTCAGGAACGGGTCAACCAATTGGGCTCAAATTTTGGAGAAACCTTTGGAATAGGTTTCTCCACAAACTAAGTGGAGCAGAATTATCAAAGATAAGGGGACCCAACACCTTTAAAACTTGAAAAAGTCTAGTTTTTTTATGATTTGTTTTGATACGAAATTTACCATAGAATATGCTCTCGAAAGCCGTTTTTCGAAAAAAAATTTTCCCGCAAAATTATAAGCAAAATACTAAATAAATATTTTGACTGGTTTCTCGCAAATTTGCGTAATTAAAATTATTTATTCAATATATCGAAAAGTTTCATTTTTTTTTAATAAATCCAGTCAGAACTAGATATTTTTATTGTAATTGTAAAAAACAGTATTTTTATAACTATATATGTATATATATATATATATATATATATATATATACATATATCGTATTACAGGAATGTTTAACTTTTTCCTTGCGTATGAATGTATTTATGCGCGAATATGTGTATGTTCGCGCGCATGTGTGTGTGTGTGTGTATATATATCACTCGCATACACACATACGCTCTTAAACATACATACGTATTTCGTAAATTATTTTATAACAATAAATGATGATTTTTTTTTCATTCTGTGTTTCATGAAACTATATAGTCATTAGTTGAAATTCAAATACGCGCACTCTTCGCAACAGTCTAGGCGGCGATTCTGTAACCAAAACGTGACGATCGCTGTGACGAAAATATTTGAACTCCCCATTTACCGACTATGAATACATCGTTTCTTCCTGACTGAAGTCCTGTTTTGTAAAGTACATAAATGTTAGAATCAGTGTGCTTTCAAATCTGTTTTACCAGCTTTCAAATATTTGAAAGTTCTTGAATGTGAGATGTTTTGCACAGTGAAAACATAGTTAAATTTATAGTTATTTGTTTATTTACCATTTTTTCAGTAGTGTTTATTTACCTTTTATTCTTCTAAAGTTATTTATATTTTAATTTTTTAAAGTGAAAAGGTTGGAGTAGTTGTAAGAAATTTTAGTTAGTTTAGCTTTTAGTTTAGATTAGTTAGTTATAACAATGAGTGATAACAAGGGCAGATTTCCTAACACTCATTTAGATAGGAAATACTCCTGTGGAAGAAGTAAAAGGTGACTAAGAACATTTACAGGAACTAGACCCAGTGACGCAGTAGACTCAACTGCACAACCAAGACCTTCGACATCTTGAAGAAAACTTGAAACTCCAGCAGCAGAAGGCCTTTCCGGAGTCAAGAATAGAATTACTGACATCAATATTCTATTTCCTGAACTCCAAAATGTGTTGTGTTGTAAACAGTGTCATAGTGAAGTGCAGTTTTCTGAATCAACAATGTTTGCATTAGGATTTAAAATTGAAGTGACATGTGTTCGATGCAGAAAAGTCTCCAACATCAATTCTAGCAAAAAATTGGGTGAAAGTAATCGTGCATGGGAAGTGAACCGAAGGTCTGTAGTTGCATCTCGTGCTCTTGGTGTTGGACATGCTGGACTTTCGACATTTTGTGGCATAATGGACTGCCCTAAGCCTATAGCTCAGTCTGCTTGTGATTTCATCAATCAGCAGTTCAGTGAAGTGTGTGAAAGTGTTTCTAAGGAGTCTATGCGAGCTGTAATCCAAGAAGAAAGAGACGCTACTGAAGATGGTGCTCTTGGACTAAGCATTTCTGGTGATGGCTCGTGGAGGAAAAAAGGATTTTTATCGCTATAAGGATTTGCCATTAAGGAGTCAAAAGCAAAGGCTTGACAAGGACTACGAAAAAAGATAAGTATTCTTCTCTATATTGTTTTAGCTGATTTTTATGGTTTTTGAAATATTAATTTATTTCATTTTTTTCAGTGGAAATGACGCTAAGTTGGAAATTTTTCTTCCATCAAATTAAGTTGGAGACTTCAATAAAATAATTAGGTAAGAATAAACATGCATTTTTTAGTTTAAATACAATAAACTAATCTAATGTTAAAATTCACAATTTATCATTTTTTGTTTACAGGTCCTCAGAGGCGTACTCAAGACATTGGTATACATTCAGTATACCATATAAATCCTGAAAGTGATGGTCTACCACCAAGAATCGATGGAAAAATAGTTCCAAGAGATTTGGTAAGCAATAAATTAACTTATACTACAATATGCATTGATGAACTTCGAAGTCGATTTTCTCTAACTTTGGTTTTTCATGATTTCAGCTCACTGTGCGTAGGATTCCAGGTGACCATATGCTTCGATTGAGCTCAAGTTTTGTGAGTATGTTCTATATAAGTGTAGTTTTCGCATGAATAGAGGAATTTTGATTTGAAAGCTTCAAACTTATTTAATAAAAAAAACTGTAGCATAAAAAATTTAAAAATTGAAAAAATTTACTTTTTCTTTTATTAAAATCTTTCTAAGCATTCAAATCAAAATCCCTCTGTTCATACGAAAACTACACTTACATAGAACATACTCACAAAATTTGAGTTCAATCGAAGGATACGGTCACCTGGAATCTTACGCACAGTGGAAATCAGTCTGGGGAGTGCCACTCCGGATAGGTAGGTCCAAACTTGGATTTCAAGTGCTTAAATTGAAGGTAAGTGAACATACTATAAGTATAAAAAGTTTATCTAACATATTATTTAATTTTATACTCATTTTTTATAATTTTATGTTTCAGGTTTTAAACGTGTTGGGTCCCCATATGTCAAAAGTGAATGTTACGTATGTTTACATATGTTACATTCACTATAATTACTAATATTGTCAATATAAGTATAACTAATTGTATTAATTTTGTGTTTTTTAGAAATCTCTTTCACTCAGTTTATAAAGACACTCATAAGGAATATTTTCCACTTTGTTTCATCAAGATTGATGGTACGGTTCATCCAGAAGGTTGCGGCAAGTCCAGAAAAATGATGAAAATCATGTTTTTTGGTAAGTAAATACCTTTAATTGTTATCAAGTATTACACTCACTTAATGCACATTTGTAGTGCATAAAAGTGGTGTATAATACTTATGTTTTGAAGGAAAAATATAATTTTTGGAGCCCTTACATATATATTAATTTTTTGTGATACTAATAATTTTGTTTTTTTTTCAGGATTGAACACTGTCATTACCCCTTAAGTTTTTCAACCCTATGTTCTTAAGCCATAAGCTCATAAACGATAAGTTCTGACACTTTAAGCTTTCAAATCCTAAGCTCCTAAACCTAAATCTCTTAAACCCTAAGCTCTCAAATCCTAAGTTCGTAAACCTACCTACCCCGCAGACAGCGAAAAATCATCTCCATACCCTGCACCCTAAGTTCTTAAACCATAAGCTCATGCATCTACCTTCCTCCAGGCAGCGGGTATAAATAACTAGACCCCGTAACTTTATAACCTCCGTACCCCAAGTTTATAAATCCCAATCTTCTAAACTCATAAATCCTGACATGGCGAGCTTAACAAATTTGATCTCTAGGCGCTGAAACCTAAGCTCTTACATCCTTAGCTCCTAAATCCACAAACTCCCAAAT
This sequence comes from Philotrypesis tridentata, assembly GCA_018906965.1. Lineage (NCBI taxonomy): Eukaryota > Metazoa > Arthropoda > Insecta > Hymenoptera > Pteromalidae > Philotrypesis > Philotrypesis tridentata. The sequence goes on along the minus strand of JACCIB010000170.1, from coordinate 131,952 downwards.
AGCAAGTTTAAACAGTTAAACCCCTATGCACTAACCCATAAACTCTCTAGCCCTAAACTCCTAAAATGTAAGTACTTCAACCCTAGGCTCTTAAACCTCAAACTATGAAACCTAAGCTCCTAAACCCAAATTAAAATAAAGTTCGCGGAGTGAAAAGTTTAAGACATTTAAGTGATTCACTGTGAGTGCGACCGGCTAAAATTTTTTTTTAATTCACACTATTTAGTAAAATGATGTATCTAAGATTCAGCAATCCTATATGCATACGTAAACTATGCTCTTAAAACGTAATTTCCAAAACCCACCTTCCATCTAACGACGAATTCATATAATTACACCTTTATACTCTAAACCCTAAGCTCTTGAATCTTAAGCTTTTTATCCTTACACTCTTAAGTCCCAAGCTTTTAAACCCTACCCACAGACAACGAGTATAAATAATATACCTTCATATCTTAAGCTCTTATAACCTATGTTTGTAAGCCGACATAGCTCGATACAGCGAATTTAAAAAATTTGAGATCTAAGCGCTAAACCCTCATCTCTTAAACTTATATACTCCTAGACAACGACTTCAAATAATTAAAATCTTAAGCTCTTATTTCTAAGCTATTAAGCCATAAGCGCCTAAACTCTGCGATCTTAAATCCTAGCTGATAATCTCTAAGCTCCTAAACCGCAATCTCTTAATCCGTAAGCTCCTAAACAGCAAGCTTTTAAACCCTAAGCACTTAAACTTTAATCTCTTAAACCTTAATATCTTAAACTCTAAGCTCTTAATGCTTAAGGCTTTTAAACCCTAAGTTTTTATACTCCAAAATCTTAAACCCTGAACACTCAAGGCCTAAGCTGTTAAACCTTAAGCTTCCAAAGCCATACACCCCCAGACATCAAGTTTAAATAATTAAACCTCTATGTGCTAAATCCTAAGCTCTCAATCCCTAAGCTTTTATACCCAAAGCTCTTAAACCCTGAGCTCTCATAGCCTTAGCTCTCAAACCCTAATCTCTTAAACTCGAATCTCTTAAACACTAAGCTCCTAAACGTACCTATCTCCAGGCGGCGATTTTAAATAATTACGCCTCTATGCGCTAAGTCTCAAGCTCTTACATCCTCAGCTCCTAAATCCATATACTCCGCGACAACGATTATAAATAATTCAACTTCGATACCGTAAGCTATTAAATCCAAAGCCCTTAAATGATAAGCATCTAAACTCAAATACCCCCATATAACGCCTTCAAAAAATTTGACCACTATATGCGCTAAGCCTAAACATCTATACCTTAAGCACTTAAATGCACCTACCGTCAGGCAGCGAGTACACGTAATTAAATATTAATACTCTAAGCCCTAAGATTCTAAAGCCGAAACTCCTTAATCAATATACTCCAAAGAGCAAGTTCATATATTTAAATTGAAAAGCTAAGCTCTTAAACCCAACCCTAAACTCTTAAACGCCCCCCTAAGCTCTTAAATTATAAGCTCCCTAATCTACCTTCTTGCAGACAGCGAAATTGAAAAATTAGATCTTATTACACCGAACTCAACATTCAGGAGATTAGGGTTCGGTGTATTTAGGTTTAATGATTTAAACTCGCTCTCTGGGGAAGGTGAATTAGGGAGCTTAGGGTTTGAGGAATAGAGGTTTATTTATTTAAACTCGCTGCCAGGGGGTAGAACGAGTTTAGGAGCTTAGGGTTTAAGAGGTTTGGGTTTACGAGCTTCGAGTTTATCAGCTCAGGACTTAAGAGCATAGAATTTAAGAGCTTAGGGCTTAAGAACTTAGAGTTTAGTGCACAAGGGTTTATTATTTGAAATCGTTGTCTAGGAGTATGTGGGTTTGAGAGATAAGGGTTTAGTGCTAAGAGGTCAAATTTTTTAAATTCGTTGTCTGGGGCTACGTGGGTTTCGAAGCTTAGGGTGCAAGAGCTTAAGATATCATGGTTTAATTATTTATACTCGCTGTGTAGGGGTAGGAGAGCTTAGAAGCTTAGGCTTCAGTGCATAGGAATTTAATTCTTTAAGCTCGCTGTTTGATAGTTTATGGATTTAGGAGCTAAGAGTTTCAGAGCTTAGGATTTAGCCTATAGAGGTCAAATTTTTTAAACTCGCTGTGTGAGGATTTATGGGTTTAGAAGCTGAGGATTCAAGAACTTATAGGGTATGGAGTTTATAGGGTTATAGGTTATAATTATTTATACTCACTCCCTGTAGGAAGATAGATGTTGGAGCTTAGGATTTAAGAGCATAGGGTTCAGGGTATGGAGATTTGATTTTTCGCTGTCTGCGGTGTAGGTAGGTTTAGTAGCTTAGCTTTCACAGCTTGAGTTTTAAGAGCCTAGGGTTTAAGAACTTAGATTTTACGAATTTAGAGCTTGAGAGCTTAGGATTTAGTGCATAGAATATTCATTTTTTTAACTCGCTCCGTGAGGATACGTGGGTTATAGGATATAAGAGCTTAGGATTAAAGATTTTAGGCTATATACAGGTTAGGGTTTGACAGCTTAGAGTTTAGGATCTTAGGTCTTAAAAGCTAGGATTTAGTGCATAAAGTTTTAACTGTTTAAACTTGCTATTCGAGAGTTTGTGGATTTAGGAGCTAAGGGTTTAAGAGCTTAGGTTTTAGTGCCCAGAGATCAAATTTTTTAAGCTCGCCTTGTCATGATTTATGGGTTTAGAAGCTTAGGATTTATAAACTTGGGTTACGGAGATTATAAAGTTACAGGGTCTAGTTATTTGTACGCGCTGCCTGGAAGAAGGTAGATGCACGAGCTTAGGGTTTAAGAGCTTAGGGTTCAGGGTATGGAGATTTGATTTTTCGCTGTCTGCGGTGTAGGTAGGTTTAGGAACTTAGGATCTGAGAGCTTAGGGTTTAAGAGCTTGGGTTTAGAAACTTAGGATTTAAGAGCTTTGGGTATTGGGTTATAGCTTTATAGGATCTAGTTATTTGTACTCACTGCCTTAGAATAAAGTAGCTATACGAGCTTAGCGTTTATGAGCTTAAGTTTAGAAGGTTAGGATTTAAGAGCTTAGGGTACGGAGGTTATAGCGTTATAGGGCATAGCTATTTATACTCGCTGCCTGGAGGAAGGTACATGTGCGAGCTTGGCGCTTATAAGCTGAGGTTTAATTGTTCGCTGTGTGGGGGTAGGTGAGTTTACGAACTTAGGGTTTGAGAGCTTACGTTTAAGAGCTTAGGGTTTAAGAGCTTCAGGTTTAGGAGCTTAGGGTTTTAGAGCTTAGGTTTTAGTGCACGTGTATTCGTTTTCTCCATAAATACTGTATAATTAATTAATATAAATTTAGCCTGCGGATGGCAAATCTTGGAATATTTAAATATTATATTAATCATTTAAATGACGACTGAACATTTATTCGTTAAATTTTGCTCTTGAAATCAGTGTTTTTAAAAGGCTGACCTCGAGATCCGGGGGGTAGTATGGTTAAATCATTTAGGCTTAAGATTTCACCCTTTAACTGTATAATTGATAAATTTAAATAAAGTCTGTGGAGCGAGAAACTTAAAACGTTTGGATTATTCTCTGTGAGATCGCCTGGCTAAAATTTTTTACTGGGTAAACCTATCTATCAAAATGATATATATGAGTTTCAAACGTTAAAATTCAATGTTTGCTCGCTCGCTTGGATTTACGCGCTATTGCCGCAATTACACTCGACCTTTCTCTAACCTCAAAAAATCAATTATGTCTTTGAAATTTTTAAAAACAACTTATATGGCATCAAAAAAATTCAGTTAAATTGTAACCAGAATACTTTTATTCTGAAAATTGTTTTTACAATGTAACCATATTTTAGCATGAAATTTAAATATTGGCATTTTCTTTCATTTTTGCTTGGAAATGAAGCACAATTATGAAAAATGTCAAGAATACTTTTGTTCTTAGACTTTTTTTACAATTTCACTGTATTTTCTTCAAAGCCGTACAAGCTAGTTTTAAAAATGTCAATGACCTAAATGGTTTTTTGAGGTTAGGAAAAGGTAGAGTCCCATTTTGGTAGTAGTGTCGATTCTTTTGCATTCAAAAAAGATATCTTCATGATTCTTTTGATCTGAATCCAAGCGAGCAAATCATGGAAATTTTCAATTTTAATGTTTAAATTAGTTATACGACTACTGAAACATTTTGACAGTATTTTTTTTTTAAAAGCTGAGAAAATTTTCTAAACAAATATTCAAAACATTTTTTTTCAAAACAGCTTTCCTGTGGAGTTATGAATTTTTTTAAATTTGCAGAAAATGCCAAAAATTCTGAATTCGCCAATTTGGGGTTGGATGGAAAAAATCTAAAATCATTTGCGGAGTTGTATCTCTCCGACTAGAAGAGATTTAGTCTAGTTTGAATGAAAAAAAGTACCTCGTGCACGAGTTCTGTCGAAGAGCTACAGAGCTTAGCAACTGTTTGATTTACCTATCCGATTTACCTTATCTTCAGTATCTATTAGTTCTGCTAAAAATCAATAACCGTTTTCATCTAGACATGTGGCTTTGTGGGATTCGAGCATACTTCTGCTTTACCATGCATACATAATTATAAAATATGTGCAGCTTTACTACATGTCAATTAATCACGAGGACTTGTATGCAGCGCTTAGTCTATTGGGGACCTTGATAAATAACACATGGCTCAATAAATAACATAAGGCTCAATCAAACTATTATTTATACATATAATGTTATTTCCCGATGTCAGGAATCGTTTTTTTAATTTTCGGTATTTAGAGCTTTCGGTATTTTGAACTTTCGGTATTCTGAACTTTCGGTTTTTGAACTTTCGGTATTTTAAACTTTCGGCATTTTGACTTTCGGTATTTTGATCTTCGGTAAATTGACTTTCGGTATTTTGAACTTTTGGTAAAATGATTTTCGGTACTATAGTTTTCGGTATTATAGTTTTCGGTATTATGGTTTTCGGTTTTTTGGCCTTTCGGCATTGTGAACGCTAGCCAAGTTCCCTCCCCTTTCGTAGTCGGCGTTCTTGTGCACTCGCTCCTCGTGAACGACGACCCTACGCTCAGTGACGTTCAAAGGTTCTTGTCCTTTAAGACGAGCGGGTATGGAGAAGCGCAATCAGCACTGGACAACTTCCCCATCACCAGGCTCAACTTCGCTCTCGCTTGGACAGTATTTCAAGCTCGGTATGACCAAAGGCGCTTGCTGGTGCTAGATCACCTTATGGCCGGTTTGCACATCCGACCGTTGAAGGAACAATCTTCCTCGAGACTCCAGCGACTCCTGAACGAGATAGAGAAACATCGCAATCAGCTCCAGATCATTGGCCGGACTGGGAAGATTGGTTCCTGACAAGAGCGAGCCAGAGCTTGGAACCAACCACCAGGTACAGCTAGGACGAAGTGATTGGCAAGCTCCATCAGATGCAGCCCGATTTTCTCGCTCATATTCACTCATTTACAACATCCTTCATCGACGGTGACTCATATTGAAGTCTCTAGAGCCCATTTGCTCAGCACCTGTAAGGGAATCGTCGCGCCAAGTGAACTCCCGCACGCTGAGAAGCTACCATGGTGGATCAACGTCGCGGATGACGATCAGACATGATTAACCGTCCTCTCGACGGCCATCATCGCTCTGACAGATGGTCGACGACTCAAGTTGGGGGCCAGGGCATTACTCAACCCATGCTCAGAGGTCATGTACCCTAGTCAACCTAAACATTGCTCGACGACTGGGCGGCCGATCATAGTTTCGCCAAACTATGATCCATCTGGGACATAACCAGCTGTAAAGAATCCTCTGGAGTCCAAACGCCGAGACCCCGATTTCACTTCCCAACCTACGAATTGGCTATTTTTTTTATGTGAAACATCTATTGGGACGGGGGGGAGGGGTAAAGTGAACGAAGGCAAGAAAATTTTGGTCACCATCTGTTTTCGTCTGAAAACTAACGCTCAGCGCAGATATAGATGTACACAGGCTACAAGTATTCTCCCTCTCTAGATTTTCCAGATGCTCTGCGCTGAAGACTGTATACATATAGATGCGTAGGCATAGCAAATTTAACGCAGAGGTATACCAAGCTATACATATAGATATACGGAGCCTAGCTAGTCTGTACTGGAGACTGTATACATATAGATATAAGCAGGCATAGCTAGCCTGGAGAGGGAATGAATGCATTTGCCCATGAGTGCCAGTGAGAAGCATAGGAAAATGCATAAGTGCGACAGAGAAGACTTTCCCTCCCTTATATTTCTCTCGTCCCCTACTTTGTCCGACAGCTAACCATCCAGATTCGGTCGAAGAAAAAAAAATTGTCAGGCCCATTGACAGTCTGTGCAAAAAAAAGGGTCGGACAGAGAGTTGGGAACGAAAGCAAATTGGGGGAGGGAAAGTCTGTCTCTGTCGTACTTATGCGTTTTCCTATGTTTCCTCGTAGTTCTTACTGTATATATATTATGTGTGTGTGTGTGTGCGTGTGTGTGTATATATGTATGTGTGTGTGTGTGTCTATGCGGGCGTATACAGGTACATGCAGAAACATCTTCAAAATTTTCTGATATAATATGCGTGTTTCAAACGGTTAACGTAATCAACTCGGTGATCAACTTTTCTTGCATTTTATTCGTCTCGTTGACTCAATTAATGTTCAGAAATCGAAAATTTTGGAAAAAAATGAGCCGTCGCGGGACGCCTCAAAGATGTGAAATATCGAAATTAACAAAAATTAAAGACAATCACATGTAATTTCTATCGCATCAATTTCGATGTTTGACATCTGCGGGGCGTCCCGCGACAGCTCATTTTTTTTCTGTTCTTCGAAATTATGGAACGCTATCCGGCTTATTATTAGGTAAGAAATAGAAACTACTACTGGTATATGTTTCCTGTACAATAAATGACAAATTTAAATGTATAGATGAATTAGTACATAAGGAACAGTATGTATTTTCAAGGTAAACGGTTGACTAGTATAAGGTTGTTTCTTCAATTAAATTATAGAATAATTTTCAAACTCTCCACAACCATTATATAGCCCAAATTCCAAGTGTTTATTCTATCATCTAAATTAGAGTTTTTCAAACTCTCCATAGCCCTTCTAACCCCTTCTCACCTCTCTTCAATAAAATATGTATGTATGTAAACAGCTTCGTATTAAGGGTCCATTGAACTGACAACCCTTTTTTTTAGTATCACTTCACTACCTTTGATTACACAAAAATTCCAATTTTCACTTTCAGAAATGATAGTTGTGAGTCGCAACTTGTGACATCAATAATGAAATTGGCAAGTTTCATTTATAAAATCCAATCGTATTGAAATAAATAAATAAATGAGCGTTTAAATATGAAAAATAATATGTAGAATAAAAATTAATTATTGTATTATACCGATAACTATTTTCTGGAAGAAGGTGTAAGGGCTTCGATGTGTAGTCTTTTCAATAAATTGTTGTTTTTATCCCTACAATGTGATTACATTGAAGAATCAACATACAATAATTATAATATAGTTTATAATATTAAATGATATCACCATCAAATAGACCTTTCTGTTAGCATTGTCCTCTACAACATGGATAAGTAAATCGCAAAAGATTAAACAACTTGTTTAAAACCCTCATTTATTATTTATTGATATCACAGCATTCTTTTCTGAAAATAAAAATTGATATTTTGGTAAAATCAAAAGTAGTGAAATGATACTAAAAAAAATGGTTGTCAGATCAATGGACCCTTAGTACCAAGCAGTTTATGTACATACATGTTTAATTGAAGAGAGGTTAGAAGGAGTTAGAAGTTTTGGCTACATAAGGGTTGTGGAGAGTTTGAAAATTATTCTATAATTCAAATGAAGAAACAACCTTATACTTGCCTTCCTTTTACCTTGAAAAGGTCTTGTTTTGGGGGGTTTCACTACCTTTTGAAGGAATGCAAGACATTAAGGGGCGCGGTAGCGCCACGATGGCAAGTATAAGGTACATCAGTACGTACGCCGCCGTCGGGCGCAAGCAAGACCCTATATATACTTTAAATTAGCCCTGTTGAAAACTCGACATACAGTTATCTTCGCATTAACAGCTTTGTTTGTTGCATATGAGCACCCAGATAAAAGCTTGCGACAAAACTAACAAAATGACATCGGGGTCATATTTTGTGAAATTGCTTCTATCAAAAGTTATTGCGAAGTGAAAGTTCGGGATCACGAATTCTCTTATACGAAAATTCTTCTCCCGGAGAAATTGTTCTCCGCGGAAGTACGTCATCGTGACGTCAGTCTACGTATACTATTGTATGTAGAGTGTATGTATATATGTGTCTATTGTGACGGGGATCCCGTCGATGGCTGCTCGCCTGGACACCACCCAGTAAGAGAACATATTCTTATACTCGGTGGTGCTTTCAGCAGCAAGCGAGCAGTCAGCTGTAGAGCCAGGAGGACAGCACGGCGCCGAGAGCAGCCTGCCGCCGAGCAGCAGCAGCACGAGGCGAGAGCGAGAGAGTGGGGGAAGCACAGCGCGTAGCAGCGCGCGGCAGCCAAGGCGAGAGAGAGAGAGAGAGAGAGACGGACGGCGCAGCGCTGGAGCAACGAGAGCGAGAGAGACAAGAAATACGAGGCATGCGAGCCACGAGGCGTACGCGCGCGAGCGGCGGCCGCCATGTTGGCGAGCTATTGACCAAGGAATGAGTGCGAGAAGGATGGATAGCGAGAGAATGAATGCATTAGAGACAGACGAGAGAGAGTGGAGGCAACGCGTATGCGCCGTGTGATATTGGGAAAAGGTGGAGGGCTACGGCTCAATCCACAGCGCGCGTGCGAGCGGATAACAAAAATGTAAGCGTGCGGGAGCATGTAATTGTGCGAAAATGCGTAAGAGCAACTAATAGAGCCAGACATGCGTGAAAGAGTGTTTCAAAAATCGCGCGCAGTTATAAGAGTTGTAAAAGAGGGCGCGAGAGTGCGATATGATATATGGCATATATGGTGCGAAAGCGTGTAAACGTATGATAGGCGCGAGAGAGCGATCTAGGGGAAATGCATGAGTGCGAGTGAGAGAGGGAGAGACGCCGCGAACCGGCGTAGTTGCCGAACGCGTGAGGCGAATCAGTATGCATGGAGTATCGTACGAACATCCAAAGAGTATAGAGTACCACGAGCGAGCATTTTTCCAAGGCGACAACCAGAGCGACCCGAGCATCTACCCTCCGTGTGCAGTTTCCGAGTAATAAAATAAGTTTATTTCGCGTGCGCATCCACAGGGCACGAGGCACACCAGAACGCGAGGAAGTCGAGCAAAGGGATTAGAGACAGGTAGGAGTGTCGGAATATACCTCCCCGCCGTGAGTTCTAACCTTAGAGTCAGCCCGCGATATAGACGGTGAGCTCGCCCGAGGACGAGCACGCGTCCGCGAGTCAAATATATTGGTTTGGATTCTTTTATTATTAATAAATTACAAAGTGTTTAAATTTAATAAAGTCGCGTGTCTTATTTTGCGTAATATTCTCCCTGTACCTCTCCCCCGTGACCTAGAGTGTAAGAGAGTCTCAAGCCGGCAGACAAGTGTTGAAAATCGCGAGTTCGGGCGTCCATCAATAAGTATTAAATACGGGCTCGCGATAAACCTGCATAGGTGTCATTTACGTTGTGCAACGCCTCCCCAGGGACGGTAAAAAGCATAACGTCACACTATGTACAGTTTATATATGTGTGCAGACGAGACGAGCAGACGTATCTATATTATTTTACAACACAATAAGACATGCAGTGTTAATAATATATAAATAAATAAGTACTTTCATTCTTTCTTTCTTAATAAATATACGATTATGATGATACAATAATAATCTAGTACAGTGATATTATTTTCAAAAAAATCTGCAAATATGCAAAAGTGTGTTGGAAGAAAAATATCAGATTTTAAAATTGTCAGATATAATTAAGACGTCTCACAAACATGACTGATAAGCTAAAATTAGATAAATATTTAGTTTTTAGTTTTTTATAAACATACAATATAATGAAATATTTTTTGAACTGATTCTTTGTTAAAATGTTCTCTTTTATTTTTCAGGTTGGAAGACATACGACTACCATATTATAGGAAATACATAAGAGATTATAGAAAAGAATTTTCTTGTGATGTGACAAGCTAGTGTAGTGTTAAGAATGTGGCTACGAAAGTTTCTACGGTTGTTGACATAGCTATTCAATATTCTTAAATTTTTTCTGTTGTTTCGTGAGAGGTTACAACTCTCAGGCTGTATAAGTATATTGAAAGGAATCCGTGTGACAAGCTAGTGAAAGTGTTGTATTTTCATCGCTGAAGTATCGAAGAAAGTTTCTACAAAATTTGCAGTCCATCTGGTCATTACAAATTATCAAGTTCTTTGGACTTCTAGAAGAATAGCTGTCAGCGCAAGTATCTTGTAAGTATAAATAATATACACAAGTTTTTAGATTTTATACTGTATATTTTTTAAAAATTATACATTAATTCTGTGGATTCACTCCTTGTGGAGGATCCATTCCTTCTGGAGCATCTTCTCCGTGAAACACTTCTTGTGTTCTTTGCTTGTATACAATGCATGAAAGATTCATGAACTGATTCTTTGTTAAAATATATCCTTTTATTTTTCAGGTTTTTTTACGATTAGATTATATAAAGAAATAACTATTCTGTGATGTGACAGCTAGTAAAGTGTTAAGAATTCATCTTTCAAGAAAGTTTCTACGTTGTTGAATTGAATATGTAACTTTTTCTATCGTCTCCTGGGTTCACCTTTCAAGCAAGTTTCTACATTCTTGAAATGGATATGTAATTTTTTCTATCGTCTCTTGGGAGGTAGACTCTCAGGCTATTCGTCGAAAGAGATCCTGATGAGAAGCTAGTGAAAGTGTTGTATTTTCATCGTCCAAGAATCAAAGAAAATTTATACAGAATTTCCTGTTTATATAATTTTCTTGTGATGTGACAAGTTGGTTGAGTGTTACGATTATATTCAATCTTCCACGCAAGAAAGTTTCTACAATTGTGGAAGTGCTTATGTTAACTTTTCCTATCGTCTCCTGGGAGATAGACTCTGAGGCTGTACGTCGAAAAGAATTCTTATGAATAGATAGTAAGAGTGTTTTATTTTCTTGGTTCAGAGAATATTCAGTTTATATAAGGAAAAAATTATTTTCTATTGTGAGAATCTAGTGAAGTGTCAAGATTATGCATCGCTCATGCATGAAAGTTTCTAAGTTGTTTAAGTGTATATGAATAGTTCATAACTTTTCCTATCGTCTCCTGGTTATTATATAGCACATAATAATTTTAATATTATTACCATTTACATCAATAACATCTGGTTCGGCATTATTGTTATCTGAAAATTAAAAATGAGTTTAAAAGTTTAGTAACAATTTACAACCTATATTATATGTGGATGATTCTCTGACAAATTATAGCTTTCCAGAAAACGTACAAATACATGTGTTCTAGAGAAAGGTATGTTTATTTATGTTTATAAATTAATTTATAACAAGTATTTTGGGATTAGGTTCAAACTTTAAAATAATAACTACCAGACTATAATAGTTTGGATGAATGTTTTACAATAAATAAAAATATCGATTAATTATTTATAAGAAATGCCAAAATGGCTCATTTCTGCAGACACGAATACATTTTTAAATATTCAATTTATTTTATAACAGCTAAATTTTATGTTATACTATAATTTTTTTATTTCATAATAAGCATACAATTTTTATTTGGTTTACACTATATAATAGGCGAACAGATGTATTTGGATAGCAGATTATCTATGATTTTAATTAAAAGAAAAATGATCTAATCCAAAAAATTACCAGTATTAATCGTACATTCATGTTAATGGATTTGACTTATAACGAGAAGACAACGCTCCATACTATACACAAGATAATAAGAGAATACATATATTACGATAGCAGATTATAAAAGATTTTAATTAAAAAATATGACTTAAAACAAAATATTACGATTAATAATAGTAAGCCTGCATTATATTTATAGATTTGTTTTACGAGTGCCAACTCTACATACTATAGATGTTAGCTGTATTTGGGCACATTCTACACGTATCATCTAATATTATATTTGATTAATTTTTTATTTCTTAACATTTTTATACTTATCTATCAGGAAAAGAATATACATAATTATTTTATGAATAATGCATACATTACTCATTTCATTTAATTTAACCAGCGCATCAAACTCCTTATTCAAAAATATTACTTACAGTGATAAATAAGGCTGATTCTTCAGTTAAGTCTGCTGTTTATAAATTTTTTTTTAAGCCAAGTTCATCGTATCACCTGTAACAGAGAAAGAATAATTTATTTTAAAACAAAGAATCATATTCTATTATCATAAAGTTAATTTATTTGAAGGTAATTAAAAGATACTTATCTGACAGAGTGAAATCCATTGATAGTATTTTTATCCTAATACCATCTTTTCTGTAAATGCATTTTTTCACTTGAAACTTATTGTAGGTTTTAGATTAAATATTATTGCGCACGCGTAGTATGAGTTTTATAGGTTTGTAACGCGATTTAAATAATATAATTTGTGATAAACTCGGAGATCCACGCGGAGGTTATAAACTAGCAGAAACCAACAGTAGATTAGTACTTCAGGTTAGACTTAATTATAGTATCAAAGAGGGTTGGCAGTAAGTTATGGGGATATAGAGATCCCGATAACAAAGCTATGATGCACAGAACAGTAACTCCAATGTGTATTAGATTGTGTTAACTCCATGAAGTATTAGTCTATGGTTGGTTTCTGCTAGTTTATAACCATCGCGTGGATCTCCAAGTGTTTATCATAAATTATATTATTTAAATCGCGTTAAAAATTCCTAAAACTCATACTACAAGTATGCAATAACGTTTAATCTAGAACCTGCAAAAAGTTTCAAGTGAAAAATACACTTATAAAAAAGATTACATTATTATCAAAATACTATCAATGGATCTCACTCTGTCAGATAAGTATATTTCAATTATCTTTAATTAAATTAACTTTACGATAATAGAACTTGATTCTTTGTGTTAAAATTACATTATTCTTTCTATTACAGGTGATCCAATGATATTAACATTAAGAAACGATGGATAAATGGCATCAGACTTTAATGAATCAGCCTTCTTTATCACTGTAAGTACTATAATATTGTATATAGATTAAATTGTGAAGGATATGATGTAAACTTGTATAAATATTAAGATCCTACTAGTATTTGCTTTGTTGAAAGTAAATACTTTCAACAAAGCAATTATCAATTAATTTATGAACAATAATTTAATACGTACAGACTTCTTTTGATGTATATTTGCGAGACAAATAATTATGGAACTTAACACAAAATTTAGTGCTAATAAAGGAAAAAAAAACGCGCCATTCTATTTACCTCGAGGGTGGTGTGGAAAAGATAGATATTTCTTTTTTGAATAATAATGATCCAAAAATAACTATTTGCTGTACAGATGGTGTCGAAAAAATAATTATTATCGCAATAATACATAAGCATATGAACATTAATTTTTTAAATTTATACTTCTTTAGTTGATGTTAACCATTCATTATAATTTAGGTATTATATACCATTTAAAAGTAGTGAAATCTTCCCCCCCCCCCAAATAAACCTTTTAAAGGTAAAAGGCTGGCAAGTATAAGGTCGTTTTTTTCTGTAAGAATTAAAGATTTTTTCAATTTATAACTTCTTTAGTTGATATTAATCATTCATTGCAATTTAGGTATTATATACCATTTAAGGGTTATGACAGTGTTAAAACCTGAAAAAAACGAAAAATTGTTAGTGTTGTAAAAAATTAATAGATATATAGGTGCTCTAAATCTGTATTTTTGCTTTCAAATACAAGTATTATACTTCACTTTTAATAAATAAATAATATGCAAAAAGTGAGTGTAACATTGAAAAACAATTAAAGGAATTGCTTACCAAAAATCATGATTTTCATCACTTTTGTTTGCTTGCCGCATGGTTCTGATGGAACCGTACCATCAATTCTAATGAATCAAAGTGCCAAATCTTCCTTATGAGTCTGGTCTCAGACTAAGTGGAACAGATTCCTGAAAAAAACAAAATTAATATAATTAATTAAACATATATTGACAATATTAATAATTATAGTGAATGTTACATTGTGACGGGGATCCCATCGATGGCTGCTCGCCTGGACACCACCCAGTAAGAGAACATATTCTTATACTCGGTGGTGCTTTCAGCAGCAAGCGAGCAGTCAGCTGTAGAGCCAGGAGGACAGCACGGCGCCGAGAGCAGCCTGCCGCCGAGCAGCAGCAGCACGAGGCGAGAGCGAGAGAGTGGGGGAAGCACAGCGCGTAGCAGCGCGCGGCAGCCAAGGCGAGAGAGAGAGAGAGAGAGAGAGAGACGGACGGCGCAGCGCTGGAGCAACGAGAGCAAGAGAGACAAGAGATACGAGGCATGCGAGCCACGAGGCGTACGCGCGCGAGCGGCGGCCGCCATGTTGGCGAGCAACTGACTGTGGAATGAGTGCGAGAAGGATGGATAGCGAGAGAATGAATGCATTAGAGACAGACGAGAGAGAGTGGAGGCAACGCGTATGCGCCGTGTGATATTGGGAAAAGGTGGACGGCTACGGCTCAATCCACAGCGCGCGTGCGAGCGGATAACAAAAATGTAAGCGTGCGGGAGCATGCAATTGTGCGAAAATGCGTCAGAGCAACTAATAGAGCCAGACATGCGTGTAAGAGCGTTTCAAAAATCGCGCGCATTAATAAGTTGTAAAAGAGGGCGCGAGAGTGCGATATGATATATGGCATATATGGTGCGAAAGCGTGTAAACGTATGATAGGCGTGAGAGAGCGATCTAGGGGAAATGCGTGAGTGCGAGTGAGAGAGTGAGAGACGCCGTGAACCGGCGTAGTTGCCGGACGTGCGAATATGGTCAGTATGGAATGAGCATCCCGAGCATAGAGTACCACGAGCGAGCATTTTTCCAAGGCGACAACCAGAGCGACCCGAGCATCTACCCTCCGTGTGCAGTTTCCGAGTAAAAAAATAAGTTTCTTTCGCGTGCGCATCCACAGGGCACGAGGCACACCAGAACGCGAGGAAGTCGAGCAAAGGGATTAGAGACAGGTAGGAGTGTCGGAATATACCTCCCCGCCGTGAGTTCTAACCTTAGAGTCAGCCCGCGATATAGACGGTGAGCTCGCCCGAGGACGAGCACGCGTCCGCGAGTCAAATATATTGATTTGGATTCTTTTATTATTAATAAATTACAAAGTGTTTAAATTTTATAAAGTCGCGTGTCTTATTTTGCGTAATATTCTCCCTGTACCTCTCCCCCGTGACCTAGAGTGTAAGAGAGTCTCAAGCCGGCAGACAAGTGTTGAAAATCGCGAGTTCGGGCGTCCATCAATAATTATTAAATACGGGCTCGCGATAAACCTGCATAGGTGTCATTTACGTTGTGCAACGCCTCCCCAGGGACGGTAAAAAGCATAACGTCACAGTGACGCCCAACGTGCGGCGTAGAGTAAAGACGGAGAAAAAGAAAAGTGAGAATACGCGACTTAGCCATTTTTTGCCACGCGGTCGGTTTCGGCGGCCATCTTGGTAGACGCCACGTGGAAAAGGACTCGAGAAAAGTCGGGAAGAAGATAGTAATTTTTTTTGTCTTTCGCTCGGAAGAGCAAGTGCGGTAAAAATTCTGAAAAAATTTTTTTTTCTCAAGCGCTATATATAGCGAGCGTTCACGAGTGGTATATGCGGCTTTCCATAAAAAAATTTTTTTTTCACAGCTTACAGTCAAATCGGTTGACTCGTGTAGCCGGATAACCTCACCGTTGTTTAGCAAATCACGCGACTTTATTTTGACTAGTGACGGAGAATTAAACAATTTTTAGAGACAAGCCAAACTACTACACGGTCGTTTCCGAGAAAAATTATACTTTTTGCGACGAATTTTTTTTTTTTCACGCATCAGCGCTTCAACAGCGAAGAAAATTAAAAATTTTTACCCTACCCGACATTCGGAAATTTTTTGCATGACCATAATTTACATTATATAAATTATTCATATGTACTGTAAATATTATTTCTCTATATATTATTTTTGATACCCCACTAACACAGTGCCCCATCAAATTACTCTGACGGTTAACAGTTTGTACGTCGAAAATTATTTAATAACTTTCAACGACTTAAGGACAGACGTGGGAAAAATTTATTTTTATTTCAGGAAGATTTATACAGACAGATACTAGATTCGACCGATTACAGTCAGACAGAAAATTTTTTAGTAGTACTAGAGGTTAGAGCGAACAAATTTTTTTTTGAGGACAGTAATCACAAATCCGGTTAAGTATGAATAAATCACCAGAAGGCCACACAATGTCCAACGCCGACCATCAAGAGGTAATGACGGCACTCCGTAAGAATAGGGAAGTCAGAGCAATAATCAGAGAAACAACCAAATTGGATCGACAAGAATTACGAGATTATTTAGAAGAACTAAATATAGATACTAACGGCAGTAAAGCAATACTGCAAGACAGATTACTTAGAGCGAGAATATTAACGGAAACAAATTTAGCAGCACCTTGGTACGAATGGGACGGTCAACCAATAATCCCACGACAAATACAAACGAATAACGAGGAATTTGAAACTAATAGAAAGGTCACAGAATTAACGACGCAGTTACAGTCAGTAATTAGACCAGAGTTTATTCAACCGAGTGCGTCGACGAGTATACAATAT
Organism: Philotrypesis tridentata; assembly: GCA_018906965.1. Lineage (NCBI taxonomy): Eukaryota > Metazoa > Arthropoda > Insecta > Hymenoptera > Pteromalidae > Philotrypesis > Philotrypesis tridentata. Next base: position 115,166 of record JACCIB010000170.1, on the reverse strand, counting down.
TCCGAGCATGTGAAACATTTATTGACTGAAGCTGCGAATAAATCATTGCCCAGTAATAAATGGTATGTAAGCCAGCACACGTCAACTCTGCTGCACTCCTCACCAGGAAAAAAGCATATACCTGTAAGCGACTCATTCGCCAAGAATTTTCCAGAAATTGAAGCAATTGCCAGTGACACAGGAACCAAAAAGAAGTCGAAAAATACAGATGAGAAACTACAGGTTAGCCCAAACTCGAGCGAAGAGTCAGAACATGAAGATTCACTTGAGGCACAGAGAAGACAACTGGAAAAGACAATCCATGAAATGCAGATTACATCGACAGAAGCGGAAACCGACAGCACCATAAGAACTAAAGTCAGTCATAAATACAGGCGCGACTCCAGACCGAAGTCAACACCGAAGATTGGCAAATCGAGAACAGAAAACAGAAGTAAACGATACAGAAAGTCAAGATCGCCATCTTCAAGTAGCAGCTCTTCAGAAGAATCGTCCGACACTTCGTCAGACAGTAGTTCTTCAGAAGAGGACACGTCGTATAGGAACAGACATAGACGACACAGAAGGGAAAGAAGTAGTAGCCGCAACCGTATCTCTGCTAAAGACCATGTCAGTCATTTACAACTAATCAAGAATCTAAAGATAGAGTATTCAGGCTCACCGAAAGATGACCCCGAAGATTACAACAGGAAATTGACAGGCATTAAAGACAGTCTAGAGATACCGGGAAAAGCCATGCTAAAGCTAGTACCATATACTTTGACAGGAAGAGCACAAATGTGGTATCAAACAGAAAAAACAGACATCCACTCTTGGAAAGACTTTTTGTCAGCATTCAAAGAGCAATTCTATACATCTGCCAACACGAACGATGTAATGGACGAATTGTTACGACGAACACAAGGCAACGGCGAAAAGATATCGACATACATTATGAATTTTAGACATATCGCCGATCATCTACAAAAGCCAATGTCAGTTAAGAAACAGTTAAGTCTACTCATCGACAGATTAAGGCCAGTCTACAGAAAAGCTCTAAAGCACAAGAAGATTAAATCATTTCATGACGTAAAAAAGTACTGTAAAGAACTCGAAGATGAACTAGAACATGATGCCAGATATGCTCCCCCACCACCTGCAGAAAAGTCCAAGTTCCCAGCAGCAGCATGGTCGGCTACACCAAAACCAAAGGTAGCTGCGACAGACGAGATAGCAGAAACAAACGAAGTTGCAACGAAAGCAAAGAAGAAGAAAAATAAAAAGAAAAAGGCTGAAACTACCGAGACCACTCCTAATCAGCAAGAAACTACGACACAGGAAGCTTGTGCAGCCAATCAGCAAGTGCAAGCCCCGCAACAGCAACCGGCGCAAGCGCAGAAGAAACCTCAGCAACCCTTCATACCAGCACTGAGCCAACAACTGCATCAAACGCAACCACAAGTTCAATATTATGGACCGTGCCACGTTTGCGAGACAGTGGGACATAGAGCAGCGAATTGTCCTAAAACGCAATGTTATAATTGCAGACAATTCGGTCACAGGAAAAACGCCTGCCCTTACCCGATAAAATTGTCCGGAAAATGCCAGTGGTGTGGCCAAGTTGGAGCACAATTCAAAAACTGCAACAACTGTGCTAAAGCAAGAGAACTTCTCCAAACGTTGCAGCCGAAGACTGAGCCTGACACTGCATGTCAGGTATGCGGACAAAAAGGCACGACGCTGCGGGACTGCACAAACTGTGTTCACGTCAGAAAGCTTCTGGGAAACGACTCGACGGAGGCCGCCAAGGGCCAGCCGACCTCCGTGTTCACGCCTTGGGCCCTCAATTAGCGAACAAAATTGACAATCATACCCCCGCAGTTTGCAGGAGTATGTCAATTTTGGGAGGGGGAGAAAGTGGCAGCAAGCCACGAGAAATTGTGCGAAGTCAGGAAGTAGCGGCCAAAGCTGTAAGCAACAGCCAGACCAGCTATTTAAAGACAGGCGCACAACAAGAAGAGATAAGAGAGATAAAGAGAAATTCGAAGCCTGAAAGAAACGCTGACGTAACCCGTGGGCAAACGCTGCAGGCCAAGAAGGAAGCAAACGCGAATGTGAAAAGAGGAGACGCCATTGCAACACAACGGCCAGACTCTGTCACAGAGAATGAAGAGACTAGTGAATTCAGGGGCAAACAGAGGAAATCAAGTTAGAGCCAGTATCGCTAGAGACACGGAATCTAAGCCAGACGGGACGCCGGCTGCGCCAATGGAGAGTAGTGACGATGATACGAGCTTGAACGAAGAAATCCAGCTGTGCAAAAAGCGAGGCTTTAGAGTAGAGAAAGACATGATCCAAGGTCGAGGACTAGAAGATATCGTGGAATTTTCGAAAAAGAGCCTGGCAAAGGTAAAAGAGTTAGCAGAATTCAGGAAAGCTGAAAAAATCATGAGAGCTGAAGCCAACTTAAACTTGGAGCCGAAATCCACTGTAGAGCCAGATAATAACGGCGAGCAGAGGAAGTCAGCTCAGAGGTTAGCACAGGCTTTAGATTTCGGAGAAACTCGAGTAACCGCCCTGAAGAGAGACAATAAGTGGGAAGAAATTGAGGAAATTGACAAAGAGGTAACTACAGAGGATGATGAAGATAGCATGAGTGAAGAGGAAATAGTACTGATTGAGGCAAATGAATTATTAGAGGAAGAATTAGAAGAAGACCAAAGAATAAGGACGAAAGTGAAAGATTTGCTCGATGAAGAGACAGATTTCAGTGAAGTTAAGACAAATCGAGGCAGCTGTGGACACTCTAATCAACGAAGCGATGTCAGACCCTAGCACCCCTACACAATTAGAGGAAGCCGGAGTCGACAGAGATTCCAAAGAAACGGAGGTGCACGCAGCCACGACCACGGTAGACAATAGAGACTACATTAAAGTCAGTCTAGGAGGAAAAGAGTACAGAGCCTTGTTCGATCCTGGAGCCATGATAACTATCGTAGGCCCAGAGATCGCTAGGCGGTACAAGACTCGACTTAAAGCTAGTGAAGCTCTGATACGAACGGTGACAGGAGGAACGTCGCCCGTATTAGGATTTCTACCAATCCGAATAGACTTAGATGGAATAGACAAGACGATTATGGCAAGAGCAGTCGCAGGAAGTAACACACTGAACTGATTTTGGGCAAAGATTTCTGCAAGACGTTCAAAGTGGATACAAGTCACAAAGGCCTATGGCGAGCCAATCTGGGAGAGTGGAGAGAGTTCGACCGGCCAGAAGCTAGGTCTCCAGCAATCATCATCGCAGAGAGCGCGGGTATCTCCGAGCTCAGCGACGAGGAGAGACGGGAAATCGAGGAACTGGTGGCCGAGATACTACCAAACAATCCCGGAGAGGAATTGGGGTACACGGACTTAACTGAGCACCACATCGTAGTGACAGACCCAACCCCGATACGCTGTAAAGCCAGAAGACGCTCACCGAAGAAGATAGAGGAAATACAAAAGGCAGCTATAGAACTTAGAAGACTAGGGGTAATCGAGAGATCCGCAAGCGCTTATTGTAGTCAGCCATTACTAGTGCCAAAGCCCGATGGGACAGAGAGATTTTGCGTCAACTATATTGAATTAAATAAAGTGACGAAAAAGGATAGCTACCCTCTGCCCCAAATGGACATGATACTAGACAGGCTACGCGCAGCCAGGTACTTGAGCAAGATCGATCTCAAGCAGGCTTACTTTCAAGTAAAAATGGAGGAAAGCAGCAAGAAATACACCGCTTTTGCAGTACCTGGATACGGTTTATGGCAATTTAAGCGCATGGCTTTCGGCCTTTGCAACGCGCCCAGTACGCTGCAGAGAATGGTTGACATTTTGTTTGGCCCTGAGGACTCCCCAAATGTGTTCGGATACCTAGACGACATCGTCATAGCTACCGACACGTTCGAGGAACACAAACATAGAGTCAGACACGTGTTAACCAAATTGACGTCAGCCGGACTCACGATTAACCCGAAGAAATGTGAATTTTGTGTCAGCGAGATAAAGTACCTGGGATTCATTCTGGATCGACACGGCTTACGAACTGACCCAGCAAAAATAGAGCCAGTGATGAACTGCCCGACTCCAAAGGACTTGACAGGCTTACGACGAGTCCTGGGCATGTTTGGGTGGTACTCTAGGTTCTTGGAAAACGAGTCGGAGATAAAGATCCCTCTAGTCAGAATGCTTAAAGACCAGAAAAACTGGAATTGGGGACCGGAGCAAGACTGAAGCGTTCAGCAAGTTGAAGCAGGCGTTGACCAACGCTCCTGTTCTAGCCAGACCGGATTTTACGAAACCGTTCACGATCCAGTGCGACGCAAGTAATTTCGCTATTGGTGCAGTGCTCACGCAAGAATTTGACGACGGAGAACACCCGATCGTCTACGTCAGCCGAGTATTGTCAGCACCAGAGATAAATTACACCACCACCGAAAAGGAGTGCTTGGCATTAGTTTGGTCTATCAACAAACTCAGGCCGTACGTCGAGGGTTACCACTTCACGGTTATCACTGACCACAGCGCTCTGAAGTGGCTCCGCTCGCTGAAGGATCCGAAAGGTAGACTAGCCCGATGGTCGATAGAGATTCAACAATGGGACTTTCGACATAATACATCGTAGGGGCACCCAGCATGTAGTGCCAGACGCGCTATCCCGAATGATGGAGCCAGAAATCTCAGCAATAGGTGAGATCAAGGACAACTGGTATTTACGAAGACGCGACGAAGTCGAAGAGAACCCAACGAAATTCCCCGAGTGGAGAGTCGAAAACGGAAAGTTGTACAGGCACAAGGAAGATCCAATGTTAGATCCGATCACTCACCCAGACGAAGGATGGAAACTTGTAGTGCCGGAGGAATTGCGTGAAAGAGTATTGACAACAGCGCACTGCAGAAATCTCAGCAGGACACCTAGGAATTGAGAAAACGTACGATAGGATAGCACGGGAATATTTCTGGCCCGGACTATTCCATGATGTCTGCCGATTCATAAAAACCTGTCAGACTTGCCAGGCATACAAGATTTCCCAGCAGGCTCCTCAAGGGCTGATCGGGAAACGAATCGTCGAGAAACCATGGTCCGTCGTGGCAGCAGACGTCATGGAGTTCCCAAAAAGCTCCAGCCAGAATAAATATCTCGTAGTATTCCAAGACTTATTCTCTCGTTGGGTGGAAATACATCCATTACGCCAGGCTAACGGAAAATCTATAGCCAGAGCTTTCGAAGAACTGATATTGTTCAGGTGGGAGACGCCAGAATATTTATTGACAGACAACGGAACGGAGTTTATCAACAAACATCTGGCAGAAACACTAGAGCAATACGGCGTAAAACATGTGACTACACCACCTTACCATCCGCAGGCAAATCCGGTAGAGAGAAGCAATCGTACCCTGAAAACAATGATTTCCGCATTCGCGAAAAATCACAGTGATTGGGATAAGCATTTGCACGAGTTACGACACGCGATAAATACAGCTAAGCAAGCGACGCTAAAAACCTCGCCAGCTTTCTTGAATTACGGCAGACACCCTACCCCGGTGAAAAGCTTACGCGTGGAATGGGAGGGGGTGACGAAAAAGACTAAACTAGAGCCTGAAGTTTGGAAGGACAGACAGAAAAGACTAGACGCACTACGAGACTTGGTAGCGAAATATGTAGACGACGAACGAACGAGACAAGGTAAGCGATACAACAAAGGCCGTAGAGTCGTAGAATTCCAAGTGGGAGACTTAGTAATGAGAAAATCTCACCCCTTGTCTAAAGGAACTGAGAAATTCTCGGCCAAGTTAGCCCCCAAGTATGATGGTCCGTTTAAAGTCACCGAGAAAAGATCGCCAGTCGTATACATACTAGAGCCAGTCGAAGGGAAGAGTAGGAAAGTGGCTAAGGTCCACGTAAGCGACCTCAAACGATACGTATCCCCTAGAAACAATCCTACTAACAAACCTTCTTCCCAACCTGTAGTAGTGTCCGACAGTGGTGCATGTGGTTACATTGCGACGCTCCCAAAGTCAGCAGTAAGTAACCAGGTGGCGGGTGTGCCCCGTCAATACACCATGAAACATATGTCTAATTCATTAAAAATTTCAGACTTGAGTTCAAACGACGGACAGAAGGTAGAGTCAGCAAGAATGAATGGGGCAGACGAGGAACCAGAGGTGGTCAACGATCTGGTGGAGCTCACTTCCTTCGAGTTGGAGCTTAAAGGCCCGTAGAGAGCAGGAAGCTCAAACAGCAACACCCTGCCCGGAACAGGCCACCTCGCCCGGAATCTCTCACCCGAAAATTTTTTTTTCTCTCTTGTATATTTTTTCTCACTTTCCCGACCTTGTCCTATCCTGTACTGAAGGGTGTGTCCATGCGAGCACATTTCGCCTTCTTAAACCTCTTCATAGTGCTATGAAAGGTTTGGGAGGGGGAATGTGACGGGGATCCCGTCGAGGGCTGCTCGCCTGGACACCATCCAGTTAAGATAACAGACTCTTATACTCGGTGGTGCTTTCAGCAGCAAGCGAGCAGTCAGCTGTAGAGCCAGGAGGACAGCGCGGCGCCGAGAGCAGCCGCCGCCGAGCAGCAGCAGCACGGGGCGAGAGCGAGAGAGTGGGGGAAGCACAGCGCGTAGCAGCGCGCGGCAGCCAAGGCGAGAGAGAGAGAGAGAGAGATAGAGACGGACGGCGCAGCGCTGGAGCAACGAGAGCGAGAGAGACAAGAGATACGAGGCATGCGAGCCACGAGGCGTACGCGCGCGAGCGGCGGCCGCCATGTTGGCGAGCAACTGACTGTAGGAATGAGTGCGAGAAGGATGGATAGCGAGAGAATGAATGCATTAGAGACAGACGAAGAGAGAGTGGAGGCAACGCGTATGCGCCGTGTGATATTGGGAAAAGGTGGAGGGCTACGGCTCAATCCACAGCGCGCGTGCGAGCGGATAACAAAATGTAAGCGTGCGGGAGCATGTAATTGTGCGAAAATGCGTCAGAGCAACTAATAGAGCCAGACATGCGTGAAAGAGTGTTTCAAAAATCGCGCGCATTAATAAGAGTGTAAAAGAGGGCGCGAGAGTGCAATATGATATATGGCATATATGGTGCGAAAGCGTGTAAACGTATGATAGGCGTGAGAGAGCGATCTAGGGGAAATGCGTGAGTGCGAGTGAGAGAGTGAGAGACGCCGTGAACCGGCGTAGCTACCGAGCGTGCGTATATCGTCAGTATCGTACTGAAGCATCCAAGAGTATAGAGTACCACGAGCGAGCATTTTTCCAAGGCGACAACCAGAGCGACCCGAGCATCTACCCTCCGTGTGCAGTTTCCGAGTAATAAAATAAGTTTATTTCGCGTGCGCATCCACAGGGCACGAGGCACACCAGAACGCGAGGAAGTCGAGCAAAGGGATTAGAGACAGGTAGGAGTGTCGGAATATACCTCCCCGCCGTGAGTTCTAACCTTAGAGTCAGCCCGCGATATAGACGGTGAGCTCGCCCGAGGACGAGCACGCGTCCGCGAGTCAACTTAATGTTGACTTGATTTTTTTTTATTTATTAATAATTTATTAATAAATAAATTACAAAGTGTTTAAATTTTAGAAAGTCGCGTGTCTTATTTTGCTTATCATTCTCCCTGCACCTCTCCCCCGTGACCTAGAGTGTAAGAGAGTCTCAAGCCGGCAGACAAGTGTTGAAGATCGCGAGTTCGGGCGTCCAACAATAATTATTAAATACGGGCTCGCGATAAACCTGCATAGGTGTCATTACGTTGTGCTAAGCCTCCCCAGGGACGGAAAAAGCATAACGTCACACATTATATAAAAAATCGAATAACTCGCGTCAGTTTTTTATCGATAAAATGGATCAATTTTGAGATTTTGAAAATTTTTTTTTCACGAATGTATAGCGCAATAAAAAACATTTAATTTCATCAAACCATATTTGTAATTTTTTGTTCCTTTCATCGAAAAAAATATACTTTCCAAGCACGTACGTACGCTGATTTTCGAAATTTTAGGTCATATTCAAAAAGTCCATATCTCAAAAACTAATTGGGTTAGGTCAACTTTTTTTTATATGATTCGAAGTGCATTAATTGATGAAAGGAATGCACCCATTGTCTCAAAATACGTTTTTACCGTATAGTTTTGCCAGGATTGAAGATTCTTTACAGGTGTGATTTTTACAATTTTATTCTCTTAATATAATGTAGATAATATAAATCATACAAATCAACTCAGCTATACTTACTCTAAATAAAATTTCAAGAAGAAATCTTTACTGATCTAACAAGAAGTGAATGTTATTGTGACGATTTAAATATATGTAGAAAGTGGTTCACAAGTCGGTGTAAAAATTGCACTTTTTTATTTTTGAGAGCACACCTATCGGGCCATGCTAGTTTTGTTTGGTATATTATGTCAAACAATAAACCGGTGTGTGCTTAATCAAAACCCTATGCCAACAAATAGTTACAGGCGAAAAACCGAAAATAATGACCGCGATTTTTGCTCTCAAAATCAAAAAACGCGCATTATCTGCAGTATTATGATTTTTTGGAATATTTTCATATACAGAGACTTAAAGTACACTCAAAGTCGTTTAAGTTGCATACCGAATTGTCTGGATCGGATGCACTGATCAAGAGATATCCACATTTAAAACAATTTTAGACAACGAACTCTGTTTCAGGCAAGCTTTCATTAAAGCTATTAAACTTTGAAATCAGTCGATTGGATCGGAAGGTACGAAGTTTTGAAAAGAGGCAAATTTTGCTTATTTACATGAAATTACTCGATTTTGGCCGATACAGAGATTTTTCCCTTTTTTCAAATGTTTCAAACTTTTGATCCAGTTGTGCGTTTTCAATGTTTAAGAACTCAAATTGAAGCTCTTTTCTTCTACTTTTTCGTTAGTTAGTCCAAATTTTTTTATAAAATATAGTGTGCTATATACATGCTTTCAAAAAATCAACTACTTGTGAAGCATATATATAGCTCACTACATTAAAAATACAAGAAAAAAATTAAAAATACAGAAAAGTACAAGAAAAGAGCTTTAATTTAAGCGATTAACTATTATAAACGAATGCCTGGATAAAAAAAAGGATTTAAAGAAAAAAGCGTAAAACAGAATTCGTTGTCTTAAAATGTGCATATCTTTTGATCAGTGCATCCGATCCAGACAATTTGTTATGCAACTTAAAGGTCTTTTAGTGTATTTTTAAATAAAAACAGACTATGCATCTCTTCGAGCTAAACTTGTTTATTAAACCGTTGCCAACGTTTCGAACCGTTGTGATTCTTCCTCAGGGCTACAACCCAACACAAAAAAGTTTTTACAATTTTATACAATAAAATCTAAGTTAATCAAGGGGCGCGGTAGCGCCACGATGGCAAGTATAAGGTACGTCAGTACGTACGCCGCCGTCGGGCGCAAGCCAGACCCTATATCTACTTTAAATTAGCCATGTTGAAAACTCGACATACAGTTATCTTCACATTAACAGCTTTGTTTGTTGCATATGAGCACCCAGATGAAAGCTTGCGACAAAACTAACAAAATGACATCGGGGTCATATTTTGTGAAATTGCTTCTATCAAAAGTTATTGCGAAGTGAAAGTTCGGGATCACGAATTCTCTTATACGAAAATTCTTCTCCCGGAGAAATTGTTCTCCGCGGAAGTACGTCATCGTGACGTCAGTCTACGTATACTATTGTATGTTATGTATATATGTGTGTATGTACAGTTTATATGTGTGTGCAGACGAGACGAGCAGACGTATCTATATTATTTTACAATACAATAACACATGCAGTGTTAATAATATATAAATAAATAAGTACTTTCTTTCTTTCTTTCTTAATAAATATACGATTATGATGATACAATAATTATCTAGTGAAGTGATATTATTTTCAAAAAAATCTGCAAATATGCAAAAGTGTGTTTCAAGAAAAATGTCAGATTTTAAAACTGTCAGATATAATTAAGACGTCTCACAAACATGACTAATAAGCTAAAATTAGATAAGTATTTAGTTTTTAGTTTTTTATAAACATACAATATAATGAAAGATTTTTTGAACTGATTCTTTGTTAAAATGTTCTCTTTTATTTTTCAGGTTGGAAGGCATACGATTACCATATTATAGGAAATACATAAGAGATTATAGAAAAGAATTTTATTGTGATGTGACAAGTTAGTGTAGTGTTAAGAATGTGTCTACGAATGTTTCTGCGGTTGTTGACATAGCTATTCAATATTATTAAATTTTTTCTGTTGTTTCGTGAGAGGTTACAACTCTCAGGCTGTATAAGTATATTGAAAGGAATCCGTGTGACAAGCTAGTGAAAGTGTTGTATTTTCATCGCTGAAGTATCGAAGAAAGTTTCTACAAAATTTGCAGTCCATCTGGTCATTACAAATTATCAAGTTCTTTGGACTTCTAGAAGAATAGCTGTCATAAGCGCAAGTATCTTGTAAGTATAAATAATATACACAAGTTTTTAGATTTTATACTGTATAGTTTTTAAAAATTATACATTAATTCTGTGGATTCACTCCTTGTGGAGGATCCTCTCCTTCTGGAGCATCTTCTCCGTGAAACACTTCTTGTGTTCTTTGCTTGGCCAGGTCCGAGCGTGTCTCTTCTACATTGGACCTGGCCATAAAATTTATGAATTCAGCTAAATTCTTCAGGTTTTGCTGGTAGGGATTCAGCCTCCTTCAATTGTTGGTTGCAAAAGTTGCAAAAGTGTTTAGCAAAGTCGATTTTTTATGCAATCAGAAGCAATCATCAACTAATAGTTTATATAATTAGATAGTATTTAGTTTTATTTTTTATAGGTATTCAATATAAATAAAGAATTTGTGAACTGATTCTTTGTTTAAATATTCTCTGTTATTTTTCAGATTATGAGGTTATGAAGCTGTCAGTTTATATATAAAAGAAGTAATTGTGACAAGAGAATTTTTATTGAAGAAGGTCTGATATTGAGATCTGCAGCATTGTGAAAAAAGTATATTTTCTTTAGTTTATACCTGTCTAGCAGAAGTGTAAGTTTTTTATTATTATATTCGATCTTCCACGCAAGAAAGTTTCTACAATTATGGAAGTGCTTATGAACAATTATTAAATTTTCCTATCGTCTCCTGGGAGATAGACTCTCAAACTATACGTCGAAAGGGATCCTTACAAATAGCTAGTGTGTTTTATTTTCTTGGTTCAAGAATCAAAGAAAGTTTCAACATAGAGAATATTCAGTATAAGGAAAAAATTGTCTTGTATTGTGAGAAGCTAGTGAAGTGTCGAGAATATGCATCGCTCATGCATGAAAGTTTCTAAGTTGTTTAAGTGTATATGAATAATTCATAACTTTTCCTATCGTCTCCTGGGAGGTAGACTCTCAGGCTGTATGTCGAAATGGATCCTAATGAGAAGCTAGTAAAAATGTTGTATTTTCATCGTTCAAGAATCAAAGAAAATTTATACAGAATTTCCTGTTTATATAATTTTCTTGTGATGTGACAAGTTGGTTGAGTGTTACGATTATATTCAATCTTCCACGCAAGAAAGTTTCTACAATTGTGGATGTGCTTATGTTAACTTTTCCTATAGTCTCCTGGGAGATAGACTCTGAGGCTGTACGTCGAAAAGAATTCTTATGAATAGATAGTAAAAGTGTTTTATTTTCTTAGTTCAGAGAATATTCAGTTTATATAAGGAAAAAATTATTTTCTATTGTGAGAAGCTAGTGAAGTGTCAAGAATATGCATCGCTCATGCATGAAAGTTTCTAAGTTGTTTAAGTGTATATGAATAGTTCATAACTTTTCCTATCGTCTCCTGGGAGGTAGACTCTCAGGCTGTTCGTCGAAAGGGATTCTTATGAATAGCTAGTGAAAGTGTTTTATTTTGTTGGATTTTAGAGATTATTCAGTTCATATAATAGAGAATATTCTTGCTTGATGCAACAGTAATGTTTTATACAATAATCAGCATGTGTATATTATATACTTACTCCATCGATTTCATGGCTTTATAGGGTCTAAATTGTCAGGTGCATAACTATAAAAATCAAAACTATAAGTTCTTAGATAAACTCTATTGTATTGTTTTAGCATGTTAAAACAAGCTTTTATAGCTATAACAGATTTTAAATCAGGCGAAGACCGAAATATTCATAATGTAGCTTACTTATTTCAATTATATTCTTCGCTCTCATTTCTATATGTAGTCATTATTATAGTAGTGATTAAAATCTATGGATATTTTACATACATTTTTTAGTACCTTAATACAGTAGTTATTATATATAAGCTCTGGTCTTTGTAAACATGTATTTTTTGCAGATATTTATTCCATTTTTAATGGGACCAAATGGAAGTTGATATTATATATATATTTTATACTTCCTTTGATATTATGGTTTAGCAGTAAATTCAGTATATATAAATTTTATGGCTGTGATGAATAAATATTTAACGATGAAAGTAAATTAGGTTGTCAGCTATAATACAGAGTGTAAATAATAATAGAAAACATTGAACGTAATTCAACACAGTGTACCAAGATAAAAGACGTTGAAAGATTCACAGTTTGCACTTCCAATGCCTTTTTCACATACCCCAAACTCAATATAAATAGTTTAACGTACCACAGAGTAGTTTAGAATAGGAGTCTGTTTGTTATTTGCTTGTTTTGTTAGCAAATAGTTAACTTAATAGACAGGCACCCCAAAAGCATTATTAATATCCCATATTGGACCCACAAATAAAACTTTCATACTATAATTTAAAAAAATTAAAGCAACGCACTTGCACGAAGCACTGAGTTCATAAGTATTCCTCTATTCATGCAAAAACAAAACTTGGTCGGCAAAAGTCATTATCAATTCCATAGGCAATAAAACAAATAATTAAGCCAACACACAAACTAAATTCAATGTGCACAATTATTGAGACCCACTATTTACACATCAAAACTTAGTCGAACCCAGGAAGAGCAATCTGAAAGAGACGGCCTTTGCTCCAAAAGACGAACTCAATCAGATAGGTCTGACATAAACATACACCAATAAGTCCATTCAAATCCAGGGAAACAGAGCCAAACAACACAAAACACTTTAACATAAATTAAATTATTATGTGAATTATCATATATATTATGTGAATTATATTATCATGTGAATTATTATTAAATTATTATGTGTAGGAAAAAAAGTGAAAATAACTATACCATTTTTTGCTTGTTCTCGACAAATCACACTTGAGATCACACAAATTCACACAATAATTATTGAAAAACACCATAGTGATTTACACTTATTCACACATATACACAATTGAAAAACTACAAAAAGTCAAAAGCACTGGTCAAGGCATGTAAATTAATTAAATATGTTTATTAAAACACTCTACAACACTGTTGTACTTCTTACTACAAAAAACTTTAGCGAAAACTTGTGCACTAGCTTCGGCATGCCATTCCAGGGTAGATGTCAAAATCTTCTTAAGACGTAACACACAAATTTCGAAGCAGCATTGACCCAGTGACCTGAAAACAAAAAGACAAAATTCTTTTAACAAAGCACCGGTGCTTTAAATCAACAAAAAGTCTCAATAATTTAAATAAAAAAAAATAACTTATCTGACTCCAAACAGCAATGATCGACCAAGGGAAAGCACAAGTTTCCCATCACCACAGTGTACAAGTCCCAAAAGAAATCACTCCTCGGAGTAGCTGACCATCCATAGTTGCTCCTGAGTACGAGTTTCGATCCCGTAGCAACAATTTTAAAATACTTTAGCAGCGACAAAGTTAATCACGCGAGAGGTTAAACACTGACGGTATAGCAGACGTAACGCCGATAACCCCAGGACTACAGAGCGACTTACCGACGCCACAGACTGAGCACGCGCGCACACTTTTAGAACTAGGGCGCTAGTGAAAAATACTAGTACCACTGCCGCGGCCATCTTCAGTGAGCATATACACATTAATTTTTAAATTTATAACTTATTCAGTTATTCTTTGTAATTTAGGTATTACATACTTTTTAAAAGTAGTGAAATCTCCCCCCCCCCCAAAAAAAAACCTTTTCAAGGTAAAAGGCTGGCAAGTATAAGGTCGTTTCTTCATGTAAAACTTGAAGATTAATTTTGCAATTCTTGATATCTCAATGTCACAAAAATTCTAAGTGTTTTAGAGGAAACTTAGATAGAGATCTATACAGTTATTTCATTATATTAATCAAAGTTAATTTTTAAACTCTCGATATCCCTTATGTCGTGAAAATTCAGAGTGCTTATTCTAAAAGTCTATTTTCATTATGTAAATTAAAGTCAAACTTTCAATAATAATGTAAATAATATTATAGCAGGTTTATTGTGTACGTTTATTACTTTTTCTTTATACCTCGGTCGAAAGTACGCTTCTCCCGCATCGATTTCAAAGACGAAAGTCGAAGATTTGTGCATTGACAAAAGACGCGCGCGCTCTACAAAACAGCGGGAGGAAAGAATTTTTCCATGCGCGCAGTCAAATCATGCCATCACCTCTTTCTAGTAATGATGTAAATTCAGCTTCCAACAATTTTTACAATCAATAGTTGAAGTGAAATATTTTAATTTATGCTACTTTAATTTTAATAAAACTTTAACCTTGCTTTACAGCTTCGCCAAATTTTAAATGAGTACTTTTTTCCATTGCTTCCATTGAGTAGATAAAAAAAATTCAACGAATTTTCCTGTGACAAGCTTATAGTGAAGTGAAATAAGTTTACGTAAGTTTTGCAGTTTTAATATTTAAGATTTATGGATTATGATTATTAAATTTAGAAGTCAAGTCGTTTAAAGTGTGCGTATTTTATTTTCATCGCTTAAGTTCCATCGCTTAAGGAATTCCAATTATTATTATTTGAGGCCATCGGTCTCACATTTTAATATAATGTTTTGAGTAGTATCGATTATAGGATAATAAGACGATAAATTAACTATATTAAACATTTTATGATATTATTAATTACACTGACATTTATTAGTTCATCGATTATCTATGATAGGATGGGACGGCAAGTTTTTCCATAAAAAAATTGCGTTCTACATGCTAGAATTTGTTACTGTTTTTTTTAAATGTGGGATTGATTTTTTGTATGAATTAAATCTTATATTTAATTGCAAAAGATCGTCTTGGACATAGATTTTTCATGAAATAAGGATAGCAATTTACTGAATTACTAAGTAGAGTAGATTGTACATCCGCTCGTTGCTTCCATAAATAATCGAAAAAGTTTTCATAATGCGAAGCAATCCTGTAATATATTATGGGCACATTTTTCATGTGATAATGTCATGTAAGAACATCATTCCTATATGTACACTCGGATACTATTGAACTTTGAATAATATCGAATTAGTGCTATGCTTTGCGCATGTTTGTGACCGGTCACGGAACGCTCTATTTACCGGAAGTACGGTGACCTAACCTCCCACACTAAATACGGCGTAAGAGTGATCAGTCATTAAACGTCAGCTGAAATGCGCAGGACGTGGCGGCAATCGCAGTTATTCCCACAATTCTACCGACAGTATCTTTTCACAGGCTATCCACCTTTTCACATGTCACAATTTGGTCGAGTGTTTATTATGATGAATACATATATATTTATAATCCTTCTCCGATTTAAACAATTATTTATTTATATCAACTCAATTGCTTCTTATAACAAAAACTTGGCAATTTCTTTATTGATATCATAACTTTCTTTTGCTATATTAAAATTGAAATTTATGTAAAATCGAAGGTATAGAGAAGAAACACTAAAGAAATGGTAGTCTGTCCAACAGATCCTTCAAGCAAAGATGTTTACGCATTCATATTGATATACATAGATGAAAATTTCAAGTTATTCAGCTTCATGTATAAGCATCATGTTCTTTCAGTGCCTCTGATTCACTCATTTACGAGGTAAAAGAAGACACATATATTAACATAATTATTTGTTGAACTAATTAGAAATACCTTTTTAATCCTTGCATTATAATCACATTTCTTATCAACCTTTACTAAGGGAAAAGTAATAAACGTACACAATAAACCTGCTAGAATATTATTTACATTATTATTGAAAGTTTGACTTTAATTTACATAATGAAAATAGACTTTTAGAATAAGCACTCTGAATTTTTACCACATAAGGGATATCGAGAGTTTAAAATAACAAATTACTTCAATTTTTCCTTAAACACTATTCAAATTAATTTAAAACGCCAATATACCGGCCGTCGAAGTTTGACCAAGCACTAGCTAAATTAAAAAATATTCTAAAATGAACACAATGGAAAATAACTTTACAATAATTTAATTCAAAAGACTTACAAAGACAATGACCAATATCGCAACAATCACTACCGGTGCCGCGAGATGTTAATGCGACACCAGAGGGTCCCACCAATGGACTAAGTCTAATATGCGCATACGTTGCCTTTTATACTAAACCAATTACATATACAAATGCAACTAATTTACATAACACTATTCTTTTGATACTAACATCGCGACTTAGTATACTTTAAGTCTATATATATATATATATGTAAAAATTCTATAAAATTATAATACTGTAGATAATGCGCGTTTTTTGATTTTTAAAGCAAAAATCGCGGTCATTTTTTTCGGTTTTTTGCCTGTAGCTCTTTGTTGGCATAGGCTTTTGACTAAGCACACACTGGTTCATTGTTTGACATGGGCTACCAAACAAAATTAGCATGGTCCGATAGGTGTGCCCTCAAAAATGAAAAAGTGCGATTTTTGGACCGACTTTTTTGTCACTTGCTGGTCGATTTCCACATATGTGTTATTGCACTTTATGATATTCGGAAACTATACACAAAGACTTTTTTGTGAACTGTTTATGTAAGTATTTATACATGTAACATTCATTTTAGGTAAATAGTAGTTTGCAAGTATCTAATTTCAATAGTTTAAATATAAGTAAGTTCTTATATTACACGAACAGTTTAAGTTCTGTGAAGCAGATTTAATATTTTAGTACTGGTTTAGATTAGTTACCACTAGTTTGTATTGAATAAAATCACTGTTAATTCTAAGATGGAATACGATAGTACGATTAATGTATACTTTGCGATGAAATTCTTCAGCCTCCATTATGGACGGTACAAAGCAAAGGTATACAAAATCTTGTAAAAGCTGGTCGGCAAAGAGAAGACTTAAAACATTTAGAGTTAATGAAGTATAAAAATATTAACGTATATGAAAAGTGCGCAAAGAATTATGCTTGGGGTAAAAGTATGAAGGCTTTTTTAAATCCATCAATTGATGAATCAAATTCATCTGAGTAGTATAGCTATAGGCATACCAGAACAGTCGGATACTGGAACAATGGATCCATCTCCACTCTCCCTCCGTTGTTCTAGTATCCACACGGGTTCTAGCATACGCTGCCCCTCTCTCTAGGCCCCCCTCTCAAAGCCAGAACCCATTGGTGAGGAAATTTTCTCCCCCCAATATTTTGTTCCAGTATGCCTATAGCATGTCCTGCTTGTTTTATTTTCTTGCTAATCTTTACATGCTTGATAAAATATTGTAAAGCATAGACGGTCTTGTAAATTGGATTATGGTTTGTGCATAGAGTTACATACTTAATAGATGATCTTGATGGATAGCCATATTGTTGAATGTTGTGAATAGGTAATTTAAAACGTTTTAGCCACTTCAGCCTTAAATCATCGATAACAAAAATTTTGGTAGCATCTTGCAACAATTCACGGAGCAAATTTCCAATTTGACAGTAATCAAGCCCATTCGTGTCCCGGGCTATTGCATGATAATTATATTTGAGCCACATATTTTCTGCTTGCAATTTATTAGAAAGTCTATACAGTGAAAATGGTTTTTTAAATAGATGAACTATAGGATCTCCACTATGATTGAGAGGAATAATTGCTATTTCCTTTAGAATATAATCACCTCCCAGTTGCTTAAAACCAACCATGTCTACTGCATATACAATCTTGCAATTTTTTAAACAAGCTTCTTTACCTCTCCACTAACAGGATTATACTGAGTAATGCTATCATGCAAGATCAGACAGTAAGCTTATGTAGATGCTGGGAAAGGCTTTAAAGCCTCAATTTCTAGACGCACATCCACAGGAGCATTTTTTAGAGTTTCATTTTGCCGTGAACAGTCAATAACTACGAGTGGATCATTAGTGATATAATCTTCTTTATCCAACACTTATTGCGGATCTCTTCCGTAGTAGCTTCTTTGAAAATCAACATACATATCATAGAGCATTGCATACTGATTTTTAAATATGTCAATGTTCAGATTACCGTATGGATAACATTTTGAATTCAAGAAAAGTTTTACATTACTAATTTCACAATAATCAAATCTGCTGCAATTTGCATCTTTAACATCTTTTCTCTGAGTTTGTAATCCAACTATCACAAAACGAGGTTTTTCCAATTGATTTGAAGGTTTTACTGTCCATACGTGTTTATTGGCTGCTGGAAGTGATGGGTATTCAAATAACTCCCAGGAACGATAACACATAGAGATTGGATTGTCTTTACCAACAAAATTTAACAGCTGGATTTTTTTTTGTCAGAAGCAACGACATGTGGCATTAACCATTCTATCTTTCATATCCTTACTTCAAAGTTTTCATAAACAGCAGCAGAAGTTGCAGCAGCCATACTTTCTTGAATTACTGCATTTACATCACTTCTTCATCTAGTGAGAATCAGTTCATGCTTCATATTAACTATCACCTTTTTATAATCTTCTGCAAGACCCAAGACCATGCTCAAAGAAATGCAGCCTTCAAAGTATCCCGCTCGATTCTTCACAGATGATTCGGATTCAATCAGACCTTTCCATCCAGCATTTTTTAGAGCAAAAGCTTGCCTCGAAGTAAATGAAGGCCACCCTTTCATAAGACTGGTCATACCAATATTTTTACATTTATCAATCTCCACCGCATTCATTTCATATCGAATTTCATCAAACAGATGACAAACGCCATTATTAGTAAAATCAGTATTAGCTAGTGCTGTTCCGTCTGGTTTTCTTAGTGTTCCATAGACGCGAATATAACTGCGAGACGGTAAGAGACATAAATCTTGATGCTGGATAGTAATACGAATTTCATCACTGTTATTAAAACTCAATGAAGAATATGGTTGGTGTGAATGTAAATCATACTGAGCAATAGACTCATCGAATACGACACCTGATTGAATTTGAAGAAATTCGTCCATTTTTCTGGAATCAGCAGAGAATTATGCAACTGATTTTTTTCCACGAACTATTAGTCCTATGCTTTTGAGGAACTGTATGTTCTGTTGCGTCAACGGTTTGACTATCTTTTGTCGCTTAATAGATATTTGAAATTGTGGTTGACTTATATGCACATTAGAATTGTAAACGATTCCCATTATAAAGTTTTGATGTGAAGTCTAATAGTAATTTCCTCTCCTTGAAAATTCACCAAATTTCCATCTTGATCCACAATTCGAATTTGAAGATTATCTATATACTTAACACTATGTGGAAGATAAATGACATGGGTTAGAACTACGATTTTGAATCCTGGAGGAAATCTCGGGAAGATTTCGTGGGTTGTGTGTACCTTTTTGTTATTGGGTTATGTCGTTATTTGAAGTTTCATTTATATCATTATTATTGTCTGCAACCCCCACTAGGGGTTGTCACTTTGACGTGTGCCCTCGGGGCCAGTGTGGTGGCTCGTCTGGCAGGTCCAAGCGGCCCGCCTGGCCACGCTGTCGGGAGTGTGGTGATCCGAACCGGGTCGGGGGGTGGGGGGCGATGCACCCGGTGACGGGAGCATCGGCCGACGGCCCCCCGGGCTGGGGGTAGTGTTCACCCAGTCATGGCGGCGAAACCGGACTGATGCGGGCTACCGCCTCTCGGGTTCGGGAGTAGCTTCCCTGGTCTGGGATCCCCGTCAAAAGGGCTCTTCCGGCCGGGCCTCTCCCTGGGACTGTCTCGGGGTTCTCGAGAAGGCCATGCGGGTCCTTCAAAGGCTAAGAACAATCCCCCAATGCGTTCGGGAGGAGGCGCAATGGGTATTTTTATCCAACCCCTAATCCCAAGGTGTGCCTGTCGTGCCGAGGGGACTGGGTGGCCACCGGGGTCTAGGTGGTCGCGAACGAGTCAAGTGTGTATGTGTCGACTCTTCTTTTAAAGGTCTTTCCTCGAAGGGAATTGATCATACTTCACTTCCGAAAGTGTATGCCCTCGTAAAAATACATAAAAATGGCAACCCAATTCGCATCATAGTTTCTGCAATAAATAGCCCCACATACCGTCTCGACAAATGTATATCTAATTTTCTTTCCAAACATATTCTGAAACCAACTTCTTACAAAAAAAATAGTCTTTAACTTAAAGAAAAATTAAACAATATTTTTTTAATAATGGATATTGCCTCGTTTCCTTTGATGTCGTGTCTCTTTTCTCAAACTTACCAAAGGATCTAATTATTATATTAGTGCAATCGACCGTCGTTGGAAATATTTGTCTTGCTTAAATTGTATTTCAAAACAAGAATTTTTAGAGGGGATTAGCATCCTCCTAGATTCCACGTATTTATTATTCAACGACAAGTTTTACAAACAAACTATGGGCGCGCCTATGGGATTTTGCTCTAGTCCTA
The DNA here is from genome assembly GCA_018906965.1 of Philotrypesis tridentata. Lineage (NCBI taxonomy): Eukaryota > Metazoa > Arthropoda > Insecta > Hymenoptera > Pteromalidae > Philotrypesis > Philotrypesis tridentata. Next base: position 94,449 of record JACCIB010000170.1, on the reverse strand, counting down.
TATTCGCGGACATGGTTTTACAAGAGTTAGAGAACCATTGTCTAAATATTGTAAAAAACCACGTTCAATTATATTACAGATATGTTGACGATTGTTTGCTGATTATAGATAAAGAACAATTGCAGTTTATCCTTTCAATTTTCAATAGTTATCATGATAATTTAAAATTCACTTGTGAAAAAGAATTAAACAATAGTATCAGTTTCTTGGACATTACAATTTCACATGATATTAATAACAAACTAATAACTAATTAGTTTCAAAAATCGAATGCTTCTGCTAGATATATTAATTACTTTTCGCACCATCCTAATTCTCAAAAAACTGCGATTATCTATAATCTAGTAGATAGGGCCATTTTGCTATCTCACCCTTCTTATCATAATGAAAATATTGTTAAGGTTAAAAAAATATTAGTTGCTAATAGTTACCCTGTATGTTATATAGAAAAATGTGTCAAAAAAAGACTTGCTCGTAACCTTGCTCTTATGAAGAATTTCTTTGATGTATATTTTTGCGAGACAAATAATTATGGAACTTAGCATAAAATTTAGTGTCAATAAAGGAAAAAAACGCGCTATTTTATTTACCTCGAAGGTGGTATGGAGAAGATAGATTTCTTTGTGAATAATAATGATCTACAAAATCTATTTGTTCTACAGATTAATTCTGCCCAAAAAATAATTATTATTACAATAATCTCTGAGCATATATACATTAATATTTTAAATTTATTACTTATTTAGTTGGTTTACTATTCATTGTAATTTACATATTATATACCTTTTAAAAGTAGTCAAATCTGCCCCCCCCCCAAACAAACCTTTTCAAGGTAAAAGGCTGGCAAGTATAAGGTTGTTTCTTCCTGTAAAAATTAAAAATTAATTTTACAACTCTTGATAATTTTAATGTAACAAAAATTTGAACTCTTGATAACACTTATGCAGACAAAACTAAACTCTCATTAACACTCATACTGAAAAAAAAAAAAATTCTAGGAGCTTACTCTAAAATTAAACTTTAATTTTCAAACTTCGACAACTCTAATGTGACCGAAATTATATGTGCTTTATCCTACATAGTTATTAAATTGAGTAAATCAAAGATCTTGATAACACTTATTTAGACAAAATACTAGCAGCTTCGCTGCATGCTGTTACAAGGTGTTGATAATATAGTCATCAGATCAACAAATAATATATCTTCTTTCCCCTTGTGAATAAGTGATTGAAACACAAACACTGGAAGAATATATGATGCTTATAGATCAAGTTTGAAGACAAATAATTATGTTAGGACGCATGTCTTCGAACCTCGTAAATGAGTTAATCACCAGCACTCAAATCATGATGCTTTACTTTAAGCTAAATAATCCGAAACTCTCATGGATGAAAATATGAACGTGTAATACCATCTTCGCATTATCGTCTCCTTCGATTTTATCTATACCTTCGATTTTATAAAAATTCCCATTTTAATTTTAAGACAAGAAAGTTATGATATCAATAAATAAATTGGCAAGTTTGTTGTTATAAAAAGCAATCGTTTTGAAATAAATAAATAACCGTTTAAATTGAGGAAGGATTATAAATATGTATGTATTCATATAAACACTCGACCAAAGCATGTGAAACGTAGATAGCCTGAACGGCAAATGGGGCGTTGCGTGCCCGGTTCCAAACATTCGCATAACATGGAGCCATTTCGGAATTATTCCAAGTTTCAATTGTTACCGATTGTACATGTGATAAAATCGTATTATGTTCTTATATGATATATTATCACACGATAAATGTGCTCATAATGTGTCATAATATCATGTGTTTGTCCAAATTTATCATGTAATATAACGGAATTGTCTCGCATCATGAAATTATCAGAAAATTATATTTCGATTCTTCAAATATTGATGAAAAATTGTAGGAAACACATTCTAAATGAAGTATCAGTTATTTGAGAGAGATATAATTTGATGACCACATTGATCCATCATTGTCTATGATAGGACGGGAGGGCAAGTTTTTCCATAAAAAAATTGCGTTCTACATGCTAGAATTTGTTAATGTTTTATTAAAAAAAATCTGGGATCGATTTTTTATATGAACAGAATATTTAAATCTCATATTTCATTGTAGATAATCGTCCTTGACATATATGCTATAGATTTAATGAAATATGGAAATAGTAACTTATTTTCCGAATTACTAACTAGAGTAGATTGTACATTCGCTTGTTGCTTCCATAAATAACAACAGGAAAAGGATATAATAGACATTAATTAGTTTAAAAATTATGATTTTTCATGATGCGAGACAATTCCGTTATATTACATGATAAATTTGGACAAACACATGATATTATGACACATTATGAGCACATTTATCGTGTGATAATATATCATATAAAAACATAATACGTTTTTATCACATGTACAATCGGTAACAATTGAAACTTGGAATAATTCCGAAATGGCCCATGTTATGCGAATGTTTGGAACCGAGCACGCAACGCCCCATTTGCCCTTCAGGCTATCTACGTTTCACATGCTTTGGTCGAGTGTTTATATGAATACATACATATTTATAGTCCTTCCTCAATTTAAACGGTTATTTATTTATTTCAAAACGATTACTTTTTATAACAACAAACTTGCCAATTTATTTCTTGATATCATAACTTTCTTTTCTTAAAATTAAAATGGGAATTTTTATAAAATCGAAGGTATACATAAAATCGAAGGAGACGATAATGCGAAGATGGTATTACACGTTCATATTTTCATCCATGAGAGTTTCGGATTATTTAGCTTAAGGTATAAGCATCATGATTTGAGTGCTGGTGATTAACTCATTTACGAGGTTCGAAGACATGCGTCCTAACATAATTATTTGTCTTCAAGCTTGATCTATAAGCATCATATATTCTTCCAGTGTTTGTGTTTCAATCACTCATTCACAAGGGGAAAGAAGATATATTATTTGTTGATCTGATGACTTTATTATCAACACCTCTTAACAGCATGCAGTGAAGCTGCTAGTATTTTCTCTAAATAAGTGTTATCAAGATCTTTAATTTACTTAATTTAATAACTGTATAGGATAAAGCACATATAATTTCGGCCACATTAGAGTTGTCGAAGTTTGTTATTGACAAGGATAGAGATATGAATAATGGTAGATATAGAAAAGGATTTGCGAGCACATAAAGCTATAAAACAGAAATACATTTTATTTAAACAGGAGAGAGATGATTTTGAAAAAGTAATTGGTGATATATTGAAACCTGTCATTACTCCACTCGAAAAGCTCATCAATTCCAGAACAGAAAGCATTGGATCTTTGAATGATGATGTGAATAAGTCAAGTAAATACACGAAAAAATGAATGAGACTTGGTAAATCAAGTTTGTAGTTCATGATATAGAACGGTCGGATTCTTCATATAACGATGATGATGATGATGAGTTTGAATCGTTAGATGGGGCAATCTTGAATTCTACATTTAAATCTGTTTGTGATCAAACCCAGTCAACTGACTTTTTATCGTTACTGGATAAAAGCCGCAGCAATGTAGATAACATATATGGAGTTAGAAATGAAAATGGAAAATATATGTTTCTTAGTGCAGAAATTGAATTTGATAATAAAATAATATAAGTAAATAACGAAAGTTATCCTAAAAGTGATGGGCTGATGGAGCTACTCTTTATCATACAACTAGATGGAAATAAAATAACTGATGCTGATTGTAAGAATTAACGTAACATTCTGGAAGTATCGGATGCTCATCGACAAAAATACTGCAAAACTGGATCTATTCGTACTTCAAAGAGTAGAAAATATAAAGATGTTATATCGCCTATGTTCCGTAGCTCTATGCGCAAACAGAAATCCATCAGCGGAGAAGGTCTGCTACCTAAATATAAAATTGCTAAAAAATCGTCTTCTATTGATCTAATTTACTGGGATGATCCAAACGAGCTTGTTGAGCGGCTTCGATTACTGATTGCCGTACAATCTGCTGGAAATAATAATCACGTCAATGAAATCCAATCAATTATTGAGGAGTTACTCGCTTCAATTTTACATCAGATGGTAATTTTGATTTACAAAATAAAAGATTGTGCAACCTCGTTTCTCCCAGTAAGCCTAATGATACAGTTACCCTTGATACTTTACAAAAACTGTTAAGAAAAGAAATTGGTGATGTAAACAGAAAATTTAGTAGAATTAAAGTTTCGATAGAAGATCCTATAAAAGTAGAACTCAATAAAATCAATGCAACTCTTAGAAATCAACAAAATATAATAGATAATCTTCGTAAACAATTAGTAGAATATGATAAGATAATCGAACCAATGGTAAAAGAAAAAAGATTAATAGTGAAGAGTAAAAAGGGGCATCAAAGAGTGGCTGAAGAGTTGCACAAACCAGCACGTCGCAGATATAAGTGAAGAAAATATGATATACGCGGGAGATGAGACTTGGAAAATGATACCTTACTCAAAGGAAAGTTTTAAACCACTTACTCACTATCATTGATATATTCTCAAAGTATGCATGGTCTGTCCCAGTCAAGTCGAAAAGTGGAAGCGATGTTTCTGAAGCAATGAAAGGAATATTGAAGCAAGGATGGGCACCAACAAACCTACAAATCGATCAAGGAAAAGAATTTTACAATTCAAATTTTCATCAGCTCATGAAAAAGTATAAAATCAATCTTTACATAGTACATAATCTTCATGTAAGTATATGTGAACGTTTTAATGGAACATTAAAAAATTCAATGTGGATAGAATTCAGCAATCAAGGAAGTTATAAATGGTTGGATATTCTGCCTAAGTTGATCAAAACTTACTGTTGAAGAAAACATCGAACAATATCAATTGAACCGAAAAATGTTTCGAAGGGGAATGAGAAGCAAATCAAGAAGCGATTTCCAGTTGAAGAGTTGACTGTGAAGAAACCGAAATTCAAAGTTGGAGATAAAATATTTTTGAAAAAGGTTATACCCCGAATTGGTCAACTGAGATTTTTTCAATTACGAAAGTAGTAAAAACCAATCCAATTACTTACCACGTGAAAGATTATTATGCTAATCCTGGCGGCTTTTATGAAACTGAAATTCAAAAGACTATGTATCCTGAAATTTGTCTTGTAGAAAAAGTTATTAAGAAAAGTGGTAATCGTATCTATGGCTCATTACTGAAGCCTAACCATTTAACATAGATTAAGATAGATATTAATCTAATGAAAGGATAAGGATCATAGGTAAATAAATAAAAAGACAAATTATAATGTTTAAAATGTTATTTATTCATATATATTTTGCGGGGTTCTTAACTTTATTTAATTCATCGGTTATATGCAGATGGCAGATAACTTCTCATTAAATTAACTAGGAAAAAGATAATAATTAGAAAGAGACACAAGGGGCGAGGTACAAGAAATAAATCTCAACACTTATGATATAAATGTAAATCAATCATAGTATTTTATTGAATTCTCATAACAAATAAATGATAATTATTCAACTTAATTTATAACTCAAGTAAAAATGAAAATAACTTGTATTCTGGAAATGATCTTCCCCGATTGCCAGAACTCTGCGTCCTTGGTTGTTACGCGCTATTGGTGAGGCTTGTGGCGCCCTCTCGTAGTTTCTCTATCGGTATGTATGTACGTGTTACCCCTGGTAGAGTACTATTACCTACTCTCGGTAGCTGAGTTTCGGTCGGTAACTTACCGGCCGTCACTCTATTACCATGTATTATCATGTGTTATCATTTTGTTCTGGTCTTTCGAAGAAATTGGCCGTCGTCACACCGATTGAGCTATCGTCGCTCTTATAGGTAATGCGTGTGGGTAATAAATTAGATTAAAATATTACAAGGTTTTAATCAATTGAAAATCGATCTGAAATTGTTAAGTGGTAAGATGTTGAGACACGTGTCTTCTCTGATTAAGAGCCAAGGAAGTGCCCAAATACAGTTAAAATCTATTCTATGAAAAGTTGGCCTCTCGCTGTAAGTCAAATCCATGAATGCGATACTGTTAATATTTTATAATATATTTTTTAATTAAAATCTTTGATAATTTACTATCCTAATATACATATTCTCCTAATATATAGTGGATATTAGAAAAAAATGCATCTTATTGTGAAATAGAATAATTAACTGTTACAGATAGTCCGGGAGTCCTGGAACCATATAGGAAATTTTTGGAAGCTCGTGACACTCGAAATTTTATTGTTGAATCTGGTAGGTGTTAGTGCACTGATAATGACCTTAAATTCTCTACCTCGTAGTTGCCCCGGAACATCGTCATTATTGCGAAATAAAGATCGAAAATGCATTTTTTTCTTGTTTTTCGTCTGTAGTTTTTTTATTATTAACTTTACGTGAAAAAGTTAAGTATAAAAATTCTTCACAATTGAATTTCCTATAAGATACATGTATTCACGAGTGAGAAATTAATTTTCTTCACCGCTAAATTGTTTAAATGAAAAAGGTGGGGTGAGCGCCACTTCGGCAGCAGACAGGATTTTGCGAACCTTAATTGTAAATTCATTTTCTCGGCAACGAAAATTGATATTCACATAGCTTTTTTTCATTTAATGTATTTTTTTCTCAGCTTTCTTGCTATGTTACTTAATTTATTATAAAATCTATACAAACGCCTAAAACTGTCGGTTTTTTCGGAAAATTTCCATTTTTTCTTACTAAACACGTAATATACATAATCTTTAATCTAAAAATATTATCATCATTACACCTGCACACCATATAGAAAGATATCTACGGAGAATCGGACATTTTTTTGTTTCGCATAAGATGAACTACATATATACTTCTGAGATTGTTTTTTGAAAGCGTATATATAGTACACTGTTTGACAGTTATATATTTAGACCAATTAACATAAAAGTAAAAGAAAAGAGCTTTGATTTGAACTATTAAACTTTGAAACTGATCGGTTGGATCAGAAGGTACGAGGATTTTAAAAAAGGCAAATATCACGTTTCATAGCTCAATTTTTGCTAAATTCAGTGATTTTTCCCTTTCTTCAAATGCTTCTAACTCTTATAGGAAATTCAATTGTGAATAATTTTTATACTCAACTTTTTCACGTAAAGTTAATAATAAAAAACTACAGACAAATACAAGAAAAAAAATGCATTTTTGAACTTTATTTTGCAATAATGACGATGTTCCGGGACAGCTACGAGGTAGAGAATTTAAGGTCATTATTAGTGCACTAAGACCTACGAGATTCAACAATGAAATTTCGAGTGGCACGAACTTTCAGTCCCAATCCCAGGACTCCCGGACTAAGAATGAATTATATTTATAAATGCATTAATTTCTGTAGATATAGATAGTAAACTCATCCCAAAACCAGCTTTGCCTGATGGAAGCTGTTGTCAATACGAAGGAGTTGAGATCTTACAATCAAAATAATTATACGTGTAATACTATTACTGGTTATAGAATGAGTGAGCGAGAGAGAGAGAGAGAGAGAGAGAGAGAGAGAGAGAGAGAGAGAGAGAGTACGGCCGGAGACAGAGAACATAGGCAGCGCCGCACGAGCTAGTGAGAGCGAGCGAGAAGGCGACAACAGCTGAGAGACATCGCCGGCAGCGCAGTACAGCGAAGTCACGAGGTGTACGCGCGCGAGCGACCGCCACCATGTTAGCTGGCAGAGCGAGTGAGAAAGAGAAAGATATCGGAAATGAATGTGAACGAAGGAGTGGAGGCACACGACGAGCCTCGAGCGTTATTGGCGACGAGTGGAGGGCTGCGGCTCTGTCCACAGTATGCGCGCGAGCCAGAAGTATTGTAGCGTAAAATATGTAAGAGAAACACCGAGCGAATGAAATTCGATTCGCGAGTAGTTTTGTGCCGCGCGACGTTTCAGGGCACGAGACGACGCCGAACGAAAGGAAGAGCTGTAAGCCAGATTTCTGCCGGGTAGACAAAATACATTACGTAAAGTGCGGGTTTCCCCCGCGTCGGCCGGTCATTACCGCTAGAGCGTGCTTTCCGCGCACGCTTATTCAATTCGTTTCTGATTTGAATAAACGCCAGGCAATTAATCGGACATTTTGTGTGTGTTTATTTCGCTAGCTACCCCGCCTATCCTTTTTCCAGTATTCGCGGTCGTGAGAATTAGTCCGAGTTACCGCTGAGTAGCCGGCAAGCGGATAGTGAACTGGGCGTCCAACACATTTTATACATTTGTTTCTTAAATATGGTTCATCAGGCAGCCCGATAACAGGATGTCACCACGTTGTGGACCTCTCGACGGCATCCCCGAGAGAGAACAAACCCGAACGTCACAAATCTTAGACAAACTGTGTTTCATATGTATATCCCGCCATCCTGTTATGTATACAAAAAAAAGTAGTAAGAGTATGAATGTAGAAAGAGATTGAATGCATATTCTACAACCAGCTTTTACTTGATGAAAGTTGTTGTCGATACGAAGGATTTCAAACCTTCGCCTCCACCGAAGCCCAGATATATGTACTTATTTATAAACTAAAATTTATTAATAAACAAATAATTTGAGATTTTTATAGACATAAAAGAATCATTTTGAATACTAAACGTTACCTAAAAGAGAGCTACCTATTGGGATTTTCCCAAAAAGCTTTTATATGGAAGTGAAAAATCATTGTTATATATTAATTTTGCACGATCAAAAAAACTATAATTATTTAAATTATTTATAACTTGTATCAAATAAATTTGAAAATCTGAAAATTTGTTTAAGCTCTTTTGATGAAAAAAGGAGTTAATAAAAAAAGTTTGGCCGAAATCAGAAAAATTTTTCCTCGGGTTAACGCGGAATGGCCCATATATATATCCTTCTATCCCGATGTTGTGTTTTGAATAAAACTACTTAAATTGCTTGAAATCTTGTAAAATACTTAGGGGCTATGGGTTTTCAACGTTCAAGGCGCTCTTCAAATATTCCTAGACATAGTCGTAGGTATGGTTACTTAATCGACTATAATTTTCAAAAAATGATAATGTTGATCAATCGAACTGTATACTCGGAACCCTTCAAAATTTATTTGCTGCATGACGATTCCCGATGGATTAATGAACGATTTATATTTTTTATACACGGGCTGACTGATTTCTTCTCTTTTCTCATTTTCGTCTATTGTGTTGAACTTGTTCCGTAGGAGGATGAAAAACTCAAGCCGTGATTGGTTGAAAGCACTTTAATAAGACGTCCGAATTCATGATAGAATGAATATGAATCATTACAGTAAGCTGTTAAATCACATCACAAAAAAGTCACATTTTTGTACGAAGGGCCGTTATTAATTAGCTTAATGACTTCATGATAGTACCCATCGCTGTACTCAAAACTCCAATGCAAACATTCTTTGTTTTAGATTTGTTGAGTGCCTCGGTCCTTGACAGCAATAGACAGTAATAAGAAATTCCGCGGATAGGCCACGTTTATTGGAACTTTGACAGTGCGCTATGACGAACCCCAAACTTGACTCTACCACCGTAGAAAAACTGCTATGGTGTACAAGCTCTATGTTCGGAGGTCTCGACTCTACTACAGAAAAATGTGATTGGTTCACACTATTAAATATATGTTATCTCACCTTCTGTGAAGTCGTTACAGCGCTTTGCTAAGTATAGAATTTGTTCGTTGGAAAGAAACATCATTATTAACTGATAATGAATAGATGAAAGTGTGTACATATAATGAAAACAAAAAAATCGTTACTGATGCGCTGACATGTTACTAAGAAAGCGGTATGTTAGTCGTTGCTGAAATAAAAAACAGTTTTATAAATATTAGTTTATAAATACAGCATAGTTAGTGTAAAACTAACAACGCCATTTGTTGCATTAGCGAAAAAACATCTGCGTTTTTTTGTTTTTTGATTTGTCTGTTCAATTCAGCTAGGAAACCCATAAAAGCTGTATATCATTTTTTTCCGACCCATTAATTTTGTAATAAAACGTAACAATTTTTTTGAAATAAGACGTGCAAAATTGATTACATTGTCCTCTGCCTAGAGAACGCTCAGCTACAAATATAGACGTTCGCTTACATTTTTTATTCTTAAATCTATTGCGTATTTTTTGTGGAATCTAATAGCCAACGCGTCATTTCACTTGGCATCTTGTGAAAATAAGCTATCAATAGTCCATAATGATTATATTTTGATATATGTTATGATAAATATGTAGCTCTTCTATTTTAATCGATAATCATAGCAATCCATAAAAAGATGTTATAAAAAGATTTTTTTTCAGAAAAAATATTAGTTTCACATATTTGCATTGCGGCTTTGACAATTCAATTAGCATGGCATTAAAGCTGACAAAAAATATATTGCAATAGCAGCTTTAGTTACCGAGATAATCAATTAACAACTAAAGCGTGCGAAGATTCTCAGTCGCCGCAGCGGCGGTCCCCCCACTACCGCCGGCCGGAAAGCCGCGTGGCCACACACATATTTCCATTAATTTATCGGTCTTTTACCTGAACTAGGCCCGTTACAGCTATCGGGAAAAGACCATATAGAGCATTTGTTCAAAAAGCACTATTTGAAGATATGCATGTTGACAATCGTCCATGCATTCGTAGAATCTCAGAATGTTCAATTAAATTCTTATCTGTAATACCAAATTATTACCACTATTTCACTATTAAATCAATAAATAATAAGAAATAGTGGGATTTTTACATAGTGAAATGGTTAGAGTTTCCGTATACGTTGCAATTTATCATGCCAATGATTAGTTTTTTATTCATATTTTTAAGGTATTTTTTGTTAAATAATTTGTGACATTTATTAAAAAAGCACATAATTGATTGCAGGTTAAAAAGTAGAGATATTTTTATGAATTTTTTTTTTCAGGTTTAGTTACTTATGCAGATGGCTCTTATGGATTTCCACGTAATGAAGGATTCTTTCAAGATTGTAGATTAGTACGACGTCGTCGATGTCCAGATGTTGTTCAAAAAGCCCAAAAAATATCAATGATGGCACGAACTCAGAATAATTAAATCCAGTACCATGCATAGGCACTTAAAAATGTCCTTAGTTACTTTACGTATAGTAACGCACTGTATTATCCATTGAATTTTAGTCGACTAGTCTAAATAAAGCAAACTGTACCTTCTTTCTATCGAAAAATTAATGATAGTAGTGTTTTTATCTCTTTTTTCAGACAAATTCTTTCAGAGTAATATTTCTATTCAAAATTGTAACGTAGCAAAATATCGTCACGTCACTACATCGAGTCGTTAGGGTAGAACGTATGCATGTATTAAAGCTATGTCTTTTGATTTCCTTGTTCTGAAATAAGTCGATCGTTGTTTTTTTTTCTCAACGGTGCAATACGTTCTCGGAATTCGGTATTTGCGTGTTGTAGCAACTCATTTTCATGAACGTACCAATGAATTTATTTTTCATTGTCTCCACGGCTGACGCGATTGCTTGTTTCTGCGTTCTGTTGCGAGCGCCCGTATGGAATCATTCAGGTAAAGGGGATGCGCCTTGTCAATCCGTTTTTTGAAAGCTACATGCTTGTAACTCAGATGTTGGAGAATTGATCGATCTCCCCGAGGTAAACGTGAAGAAAGAAATGAAGGTTTCGTTATTTCTTCCTTCACGTGTACCTCGGGGAGATCGATAAATTCTCCAACATCTGTGTTATAGTAACCACCGAGGGATAAATTTATATATAGACACAGTGATTACTCACTTGTTCATACATACAGCTACATGGTTATGTTCTATCACTTCAAGCTCCCGGTTTAAAAATAAGAAAAAGGGAAGGGCAAGACTCTCAGTAGTAGGGGCTGGGCGTCTACTATACCAGGGTGGCTACTATACCAGGGCGCATTCTGGGACACCAAATACCGACCGTCGGTAAGGTAGATTCCTGTGCTCAGGTCTACTGTTTTACCAACATCCCCCAGCCCCATGACCTGTTTTATCCCCCTGCTCCAGCCCTTGCCCTGTTTTATCGCCGTGCCCTGTTTTCCCACCCTGCCCCACAGCCCTGTTTTATCGCTCTGTTTTATGGCCCTACCCTGTTTTATTCCCCTGCCCTGAGCCCCACAGCTCTGTTTTATTGATTTGAGGAGGAGGAGGAGAAGGAGGAGGAAGGGTGATAAATAAGAAAGATTTATTTTTTCTTTTTTGTTTTTATTAAAAAAATTTACATTCAAAGTTAATTCTTGAAAGCCAGGATTAACATATGCATTCAGTTTTTCGTTGTCATTGTTGTGAAGTGGCTCATACCTCTGTTTGTTCAGGAATGACTTATTACTGGTTGAGTACATATTAGTAAACTTTTTCCAAACAGAATCTTTCGTTTTCTGATCATTAGAGGTATTATTATCAAACTTGTTGTAACCATCCTTTTCAGGAATAGGAGTTTGTATTTGCAGAATATTTATACATGTTAACTTATTTATTTTTTATTTCAAGCAATAGATTGTTAATCGTCACAATATTAATGGTAAGTGTTCTCAATTTTTCATCAATCTCATCTCTATGTAACTCAACTATTTCATCTAACTTAGATATTTCAGTTTTTAAATCAGATTTTACAGTTTGAGTAACACTGTGCAGAGTGTTTAAATTTACAACGTCGTTTAGTTGTTTAGGATTTGCTACGTTGCATAATCTCTTGTCTCCTAAACTACACTGACTATCAACGGTAAGTTTATATCCAATCTGAGGAGGTCCTTTTAAGACATTCAAATGTCGTCCAAACAAGTCAACGCTCATCTTTAAAATTGATTAAATCAGTGTCGGTGCCTTTACTAGGACGACTTCTATAACTTGAGAATGAATCTTCAAAATAAGATTTTTTCGAATCTTTGTGAGTATTCGACGTCGCTGTTTCTTGGTACGAAACAGAAGTTTTTTCATTCAATTTTTCCGACTCGATGAGAAATTGATGTTCCTCTTCTTTTCCCGAAGAGAAGCTCTTTTTCCAATTATCCATTTTACACTGACAATCACATGTATCAGCTATTAATAATCGACTGACAAGTTCATTTGAATCATGTCATATATATAGTGAACGTCTTGCAAAGCGAGGGGGAAAACTTGATCCTGCATTGGATTCATTTCTTTTTTTTCTTTATTTCCACAACTATATCAGAATTTTCTATAGCCTTATAATACTTCCATTGAGTTGATTTACCATCATCTTTCTTTTTCGTTTGCTCATTTCTCGAATTGCTCCTGCTATTTTGACCCATTATTGACTAACTAATTAGTTTGTTCACACAAGTTTCTTTACATTGCCGCTTATGGGATTACATGTTACAATGCGATCATGTAAAATTAAACAATACGCATACGAATACGTTGTATTCGTAAGTACTATAACGGTTGCATTAGATGCACGTTATCGCCTCTCCGGGCGCATACTATATAAACATGTACTAATAATATCTCTGTTTTCTAGCGCCCACCAGCGGACACTAATGCATCGAGAGAAGGAGAGAAAGAGAGAGTACTAGTAGCGTGCATAGAGAGAGAACGCGTCGGTCAGTCTACAGCGTTGCCGGTCCATCAATCACGCGCTGCCAAAATATGACAACGCCGTGACACGGACAGTAGCATCCTGCCGCGCCGCGCTCCGTGTATTCAGTATTGCGAGAGTCGCCTACCGAAGTAGCTTACGAGTACAACACGCGAACCTACGCCGGTCTTAACCTAATAGTAGTGTACGCGTGCGACCTGCGCACGGCCCCTTGCTGTCCGACCTCGAGCTGTATCCAGCGTGCGGACCGACCAGCGGAGCCCCGAACGAGCGAGCGCTAAGCGGACCTTGCGACCCCCCGGCACCGTCGTGCGTACTGTAAGTACCTGTTCGTACTCTCTCTCGACGTCCGGGCGATCTTGCCCGTCTCTCTCTCTCGTCCTCGCGTAGTGTGCGGTGGCGCACCATTGCTCGTACGAACGAGCGTTGTACACACTATTTCTATAATATATTTACTTTTCTACTTTTACCTAAGTTCTCTATCTCACGTTTTACTTTATGCGAATCCCAGTCCCTGCCGCCTCCGCGTGACTGCATCGTTACGCACGCAACTTGAGTCGGCCGAGCTGTGCCTGCAGCACGCCCGAGAACGAACAATTATATTAGTAAACGCGGTCCTTTGGATCCCGGTTGTACACGGCCGATTACTCTGGAGAACGGTAACCCGACCGTTACAGTACATTCTCTTTACATTCAAATTCGAGACGAACTTCTACAGCTGCCTATTTAATAGACTCGTTTTGTTTGGAACAATCAATGACTATGAGAGGTGCAAACTCTTTAAACTCTATTTTACTCAAAAGTGGATCTAGTATAGAGATTTCAGCAGAGTATGAATTTTGAAATTTTGCGTACATATTATAAAGTAAGGAATACCGATTGTTGGAAATGTCAAGATTGAGATTTCCGTATGGATAACTCTAAGAGTTGAGAAAGAATTTTACATTACTAATATTACTGTGATCAAATAAGCTAGCATTAATTGTTTTGCTTCCTTTTCTCGCTGTTTGGACGCCAAGAATAATAAAGCGTGGTTTCTCCAATTGATTTGGTGTTTTTACTGTGCAAACATGTTGCCTCGTTGTCGCATGAACTGGATATTCATACAGCTCCCATGAGCAGAAACTCATAGGAATAGGTGTATCTTTTTGAATATAGTTGAATCATTGTATTTTTCGTCGATCTGATAGTACGACGTAAGGCATAGCCACTCTATAGATCGATTTCAATTTTTAAATTTTCGTAAGCAGCTGCCGCTCCCTGCGCTACTGTAAATTCTTGTACTACAGCATTCAAATCATTTCTTGATCTTGTAAGAATAAGTTCATACTCAACATTAACTACAATTTTCTGATAATCTTCAGCGAAACCAAAAATCATTGATAGTGGCACTGTGACATCAAAGTATCCATTACCATATTATTTTTCCTAATTCTGAAATGTTAGTCCAACCTGAATTTTCAAGATGGTTAAGCTGACTTCGTGAAAAAGAGGTATAGCCATTCATCAAGGTTGTTATTGCAACGTTCTTGCAACGATCAATCTCTATAGCATTCATCTCATATCGGATTTCCTCAAAAAGATGACTGATGGTATTGTTAACAAATTTAGTATTTGTTAAAGCAGCACCATTCACTTTGATAATTTTACCAGAAATGTGTAAAGAACTTTTGTATGATAGTACACACAAATCTAGATGCTGAATTGCTATTCGAATTTCATCACTTTGATTAAATGCATGTGAGCTGTATGGTTGATGAGCATGCACCTCATAATGTGAGACAAACTCATCAAAGATGACTGGAGCTTGTACATTAAGAACCGCCTCCAACTTTCTCACAACAGATAAACGTATAAGTTATTTTTTGAATATTTTTTTTCTTCCCTGTTTTCCTTCGCCACGCTGCTGCACTGTGAGACCAAGACTTTGAAGAAATTTTTGATTTTGTTGTGTTAGTCGTTTGATTGCTCGTTGTGGACTGACCGTCTTGTGCCATACTGAGTCGTTAATATAGATTTTCGTACCATTAAAAACAATACCCATTTTAAGCGCTTTTAAGATGTATGTATTGTGACGAGTATCGTCACGCCGCATGCATATTTTATTCTAATACATATGTTTTTATATATTTGCATGTGAGTTGACTTTTCAGATGTTCCCGCGCACCAGAGCTGTACGAGAGCTGATGGGTTTGTGAACGCGCCGCCTGGTGAGAGAGCGCGCGTGAGAGAGAAGCTTCTAGCGTAACGTTAGGTTAGACGTGAGATTCGATTCGAGCATCGAGAGCGCGAGCCGTGGAGCAAAGGAGCGGTCTTCTCGAGATTAATATCATTGTTGCTTGGCATTTGTTGTATAAAGATTGCGATCACGCGTGTGAGTGCCACTGTTTTTCGTCGAGAAAGCGTACCGCATACGAGATAGCTGGACCGAAGCGAGACCGCAGTTTTCGGCTAATTATTGTAGTAGCGTCCTTCGCTTACTGTAAGTATCAGCTTCTCTTTCTCACTCTCACCAGCGCGTTCAACAATATCAGCTTCCGATTGACCGCGAGATTGTGCGCTAACAAAGCACATTTGTACTTTTACTCTGTTACAATTCTTGGATAATATAAGCAGTAGCCTTTTACCTAACGTCACGTGTGTATTTCATTTGTGAGTTTATAGTTTTTCCTGTTCCCCTTTCTCTAAAACCCACGGAGAATCAAAGTAGAATAATCTACATTTAACGCGGACAATCCCCGTTACAGTATGCTTCTGTTGTAATGTTACATTCGACTCGCAAGGCGTTAACTTTAAGAGAGCTGGAGGTAAGTCTGAGTAGTGACTTATATTACGTTTCAAAATTCTTGGAGTGAAACCCAGTAGACGAGCAATAGAGTCTTTTGGTCTATCTATTTCTATTTCATGAGTGCACTCAATCAAACAGCGTAGTGTATTATTATTCGGCTTCATCCTAATTTTTATACCTCGAGCATCGAGAAATTCTTGCAGCATTCGCTCAATATCTTCAATTTCATAGCTACCACTGGGAATCTCAATAATGTCATGACCAACATAAAACTTGTTACAGTTTACTTCAACATTCGGTATAGAATTAAAAGTGAGTAATTCAACAAGTCCAAGACTATATGGTTTATCCTGATCCAATGCTATTGGAGGAAAATAGTGAGTTTCGAGAACTGAAGAGGTGCTTGAAAGGCTGAGTCTTATTGACTCGACAATGTTCTTGAGAATACTAATTCCAAAGCTCACTTCTTCTTTTTATACAGACAAAAATTATCTTTGCAAATGAGCTGATTACAGAGAAATTTTAGACAAAGATGACCGCAGATGAATGTTGAAAATTCTTGATATCTTTGATAATTGTACTTGACTTGAGAAACTTTCCAATAGTTCATAAGATCAAGAGGTGGTTGTAAATCTCCAAAGCTATCAAAGTATACAACTTCTTTACCATATTTCGATAAGCTACCCAATGTTCGTCAGATCTACTTGCATCATCTATACTTATGATTGCGGATTCTTTCACACGACAGCCATTGAAAGGTAAAGCATTTCGCATAAAAGCTCCTCGAAAATGCTCCTTGAAAATCCTCCTTGCTATTTTCATTAATTTCGAAAAGTGGATTAAATCATAGTGTGTGAGTGCAGGCTTGGGTA
This sequence comes from Philotrypesis tridentata, assembly GCA_018906965.1. Lineage (NCBI taxonomy): Eukaryota > Metazoa > Arthropoda > Insecta > Hymenoptera > Pteromalidae > Philotrypesis > Philotrypesis tridentata. The sequence goes on along the minus strand of JACCIB010000170.1, from coordinate 77,238 downwards.
ATTTCATTTCTACGAAGTATTTTTTTCCTCCCACTTTTTTTCGTCCTTTACTTTTCAGACAAATACCAAAACCTTTGTGATAGGGTTTCAAAAACAGTCCTTTACTAAGTATCAGTTTTTCAACTTTTCCATTATGTCTCGTTTGCTCTTCCATTTGTTTCTTAGCAGCGTTTGCTCTAGTTATTGCTTAAGCAATTCCAGCAGCTCCTCCTGCAAGTGAGCCTACTGCACTAAGACTAGCAAAAAGTGGAATGAGTGCAGGAAGAAAACCTGAAAAAGAGGAAAAAAGAGCTGAACGTTTTGCTAACTTAGTACCATGACCACAGTTTTCATAACCAGGTAGGTGAAGTTCAACAGGTAATTTGTTTATCAACGTATTCACTAATCCTGAACCACGCTTTCTTGGCATGATTCTTTCTCAAAAACAGCTCATGCGAGACTAACTGTCAAAAACTATAAATGTCCTTTATTTATACTGCATCAGGTTAGTTGCAGCATGCAATTTTGAGAGGCATGATGGATCTAAGACAGCAGACTGCAAAACTGCCAGTAATCAATTTTGAACTCTTGACGTCACAATAACAGCAGAAAACCCACCGTCATGAAAAATTGTTTGTTAAATCTCATATATACAATTATATATGAGATTTAAATTTTGTTAATTTACATACATTTAAAAATAACAGAAACAAATTCTATCATGTAGAACACAATTTTTTTACGGAAAAACTTGCCGTCCCGTCCGATCATAGATAATCGATGAACTAATAAATGTCAGTGTAATTAATAATATCATAAAATGTTTAATATAGTTAATTTATCGTCTTATTATCCTATAATCGATACTACTCAAAACATTATATTAAAATGTGAGACCGATGGCCTCAAATAATAATAATTGGAATTCCTTAAGCGATGGAACTTAAGCGATGAAAATAAAATACGGACACTTTAAACGACTTGACTTCTAAATTTAATAATCATAATCCATAAATCTTAAATATTAAAACTGCAAAACTTACGTAAACTTATTTCACTTCACTATAAGCTTGTCACAGGAAAATTCGTTGAATTTTTTTTATCTACTCTAAACGTTATGAAATGGATACATATATTATTTTTGTCATTTGAGTTCTTCCGGCATTTCTTATAAATGATTTATTAATCAAAGTCTATTCAAGCTTTTTTCAATCAAGTTTGATAATACATTACCATTAATAATAAGCAATGCATTGTTCATACGTAAGTGATAAATATTAATAGTGAGGTCGATAGAAAGTATTATTTTGACTGAAAATACTTCACTAATTTCACTTCGTCACAGGAACCTTATTTTTGCTGGTCTAAACTTGATGGATATTCCATCTATTCTTGTCAATCGAGTTCTTCCAGCAGTTCTGATAAATAATTTATAAATACGTAACCACAATAAATGTTACGTCAGAAACACTTTGTAAACATAAAATTTGTTTACACTGGATAAAAGTTATTACATTTCATATATTGACTGATCCATTATTAAATGGATATATTTATTATACTTGAGAATTGAGTTCTTCCATTCTATATATAATTCTTGAATCAAAATAGTTTTTCACTTCACTAATTCCACTTCGTCACGGGAACCTTCTTTTTGCTAATCTAAACTTAAGATATCTAACTATCGTCTAGTATACGATATTATAAACTTTCTTGACTCAAAATTCACTTCGTCTCATCTTGACAGATATTCCAGCTATTGTCATACTTTCTTGACTCGAAGTACTGCTGTAATTTCGCTGCGTCACAGGAACCTCCTTTTGGCTGGTCAATTATCAATTATTGTCTGTTGTAATATTTTCCCAATAAATACAAGTGAGACCGATAGAAAATATTACACATTTTTTGTTTTTTACGATCACACACAGAAACCTGTTCATTTTTTTTTCAATATTCACCAATGATGTTTGGCGTAATAACCTCCTATAAGAAACTTGTAAAAATCTGAAAAAATAAAAGATAACATTTAATCAAAGAATAAGTTTACAAAATCCAAGTCTTTGATTATTTTGTTACGTCTTCAACTCATGAATAGTAATACCATTAAAGAAAATTTTCATACTATTTAATTGATAATTATATGTAAAGTTATATAAGTTTATGACTTGATGACTTTAATTTATATTATGCATAAGCAAAAATGTGCAAAGATATACATATTCGTCTTTTATACATTACATTAATGACTCTAATTATTATACTCAGAAACTATGCAAAATCAAAATAAAAACTTACGCTTGCTCTACACCAATTGCTGAGTTAAACTTAATAGATTGATCAGCCATTTCCTAGTTTATTAATGGATAGAATCAGTGAGGCCCATAGAATAGTTCAATATTCACACGCAGAACTCTTTTTATTTTTCCATGTATTATTTAATTTTTCAATATTCGCTCCAAGCGTATAACCTCCCATGAGACATAATAACTTAATAACGTGATGAGACATAATAACTTAATGAGACTTAATAACGTAATGAGACATAATAACTGAAAATCTGAAAAAATAAAAGATAACATTTAAACACAGAATAAGTTCATAAAATATGTATATATATGTATGATATATTTAAATATAATATAAAACCATACTTATCTGATTGTGTTCTCGTAATTCAGAACATTGTAAAGACACAAAAGTATTAATTATATTTGGCACTGTTTTAAAATCTGTATTTATGTTATCATTATTTAATACTATTTAGCAATATATTTATATCTACCTATATTATATAGTTGTTTTGATTTTGGGTGAGATTTTGGGCCCCGCACGGGCCCCGCAATCCTTGGTCTAATTGTTTCAAAATTTAGGTTATTTTGAGAATCACACGGGCCCCGCATAGGGCCCCGCATTAGTACTTTCTTTTCTCTCATAGACATTAATAAGGGTCTTGCACGGGCCCCGCAAGGGCCTCGCATATATTAATGCCGTACAAAAATATTGGCATAGTAACTCCTTATCGCCCGGATAGACGTAGTGAGCGCGAGCTGGTACGCCGGGACGGGTACTCAGCGTCTAGGGGGGTGTTATAACGGTTGCATAGTACATGCACGTTATCACCTCTCCGGGCGTATGCAATATACCATGTACTGATATTATTTATGTTCTAGCTACCACCAGTGGGCACTAGCACACGAGAGAGATAGAGAGAGCGAGAGAGCGCCTTATAGTAGGCCGATGTTAAGAGAGAGAGCGCGCGTTTATTAGAAAGCGACGTTGCCGGTCCATCACTCACGCGCTGTAAAAAAAATGACAACGCTGGGTCAAGGACCGAAGCGTCTTTCCGTATCGCGCGCGTATTAGCTAGTAGTATTGCGGTAGCGCCCGAGCGGTACACACGACCACGCGCCCGTGCATTATTTCTCTGCGCCCCTTCCTTACGACGTGCAACGCCGAGAGACGCTATCTTTCGTCCGACTGCCACCGGAGCCACGCTACCCGCGACGACCCGATTGCGAGCCTGGACGACTGCAGCGAGCCAGAGTAGACAGCGACCCCCCGGCACCGACGTGCGAATGTAAGTGCCAATTCTCTCTCACTCTCGGTGTTCGGGCGATCAAGCCCCATCTCTCTCTCTCTCTCTCTCGCGCAGTGTGCGGTGGAGCACCTTCGCTCGATAGTACGAGCGCTGTACTATTACTTTTAACAATATACTTTCCTTTAGTTCTCATAATTAACGCGTATTCTATCATTAGCAACCCCGTCCCCTGCCGCCTTCGTTCCGTGCATACGCACGACCACCACGAACCGGCCGAGCCGTGTTGATCACGAGGAGACTACGACGAGAAAATACACGTGACTATACGAGTCACGGTTGTACACGACCGGTTGTTACGGGAACAACAATCGTGCCGTTACAATATATATATATATATATGCCTTTCTCTGTACGACGCATTGGAAAAAATTTTAAATTTGGCGGTTATCGGCCGAGGTAAATGGTATCTACAGCGAATGGCACTCTAACTAGAATCCTGTTTTACCATAGCACTAGCAGGTTGTCAAACTCGCTGTTAAATGATAAACAGTGATTGATTAACTAAATAATATTCAGTTCAATTTTTCAGTAAAGATTTTAGTTTTAAACTAATAATTTTAACTGAAAATAGCACAAGTATTTTATTTAGTTCAAAATCTAGGTTATTATTGTGTTATTGTGAGTGTATTATTGTGTTGTGAAATATCAAGATTATAAAAAACAATAAGATGACTCAAGAAACAGAAAGCAAGGCTCATCTGCACAAGGAAAGCGTAGGTTTGGAAGAAAGAACAGGAGGCAAAGGAGGTTCTACAGAAGTGAACCATCGTCAACGACCATCCCATCTTCAAGAAATGAAGCACCACCGGAAGCACATCCTCCATCGTCTACTGCACCTGGACCACCAGAGAGAGAAATGCCACTTCCATCGACATCCAGTGCAAGATCTCCAACAAGAACAACTACGCAACCATCAACATCAGGTACAGCAGCTACGCAGTTTGCACAGCCAGAAATTCCAGTATCCAGATCAAGACAGAAATTAACATCAGAGTATGTAGAAGCTGGTTCTATACACTATAGAATTTTTGACATTTCTATACTTTTGCCCGGATTACAAGAATTTCTGGCTTGCAAAAACTGTGGCGGAGATATCACTTTTAATGAAGTTGATATCAGAGGCCTGGGTAGCAAACTATCTATGACTTGTAATAATTGCTGTAAAGCTGAATCCATCCATTCACTCATGTAGGCAAATTGGTCAAAAGCGTAATGCCTTTGAAATCAATAAGCGAGTAGTTTTAGCAACGAGAGCTCTGGGCCATGGACACACTGGTTTAAAAACCTTTTGTGGAATCATGGATTTTTTACCACCAGTTGCTCATAGTCATTTTGGAACTATCAATCATGAGTTAAAAATTTCGAGTCAAAGAGTAGCTACGGAGTCAATGAAAGCAGCTATGCAAGAAAAATGTAATATAGATGAGACTCAGGAGAATTGTTGTGATATGGTTTCCGGTGATGGATCTTGGAGGAAACAAAGATTTTCTTCCCTTCAAGGAGTATCAACGTTGATCAGGAACGACAATGGCAAAGTGATTGATGTGGCACCGAAACAATCATTTTGTAAGGATGGAAGTAGACGATATTGTGGAAATGTTCAAAAGATCAGAGGCATTACACGGTATCAAATACAAGAGCTACATTGGAGATGGCGACTCAAAAGTATACAAGGCCCTCTTATGGCTTGGCATCATAATGCCAAGCCATATGGAGATTTTTTCATCATCAAGAAGGAATGTGTTGGACACGTGCAGAAGAGAATGGGAACCAGACTGAGAAATCTGAAGAAAACTTTGGCTGGCCAAAAACTGTCTGATGGTGCAGGGATAGGTGGAAAGAACCGTCTGACAGCTCAAAGAATTGATCATCTTACAACATATTATGGCAATGCCATCTGAAGCCATCATCATTCTGTTGAAGAAATGTCCAATGCCATCGCAACATTCCATCACAAATCTTCAACGGATCAAGAGCCGAGACACCACCTTTGTCCCGTGGGATCAGACAGTTGGTGTAAATGGCAAGCAGCCAAAGCCAAGGGACAACTGAAGAATTTCCAACATCGAGACACGATTCCTATGGCAATTATGGAGGCAATCAAGCCAATTTACAAGGACTTGACGCAAGCAGACCTGCTGGAGAGATGCATTGGAGGCTTCACCCAGAACAGCAACGAAAGCTTCAACCAGTCCATCTGGAAACTCGTCCCCAAGGAAACTTTCAGCGGCCTCACAGTCTTGGAGATTGGAATTTTCATTACTGTTGCTTCCTTCAATGATGGAAAAGCTGGAGTACTTCAGGTGATGAAGAATTTCAATGTGCATCCGGGATCTTCTGCAGTAGACTGGGCCAAGAGTGCAGACGAACAACGGCTTTTCGGGTCAGACAAGAGAGCAATGGAATCTACATTAGAAGCCCGAAAAGCTAAGAGGAAATGGAATAATCCGGATGATGATTCCTATTCAGCTGGGGCACACTAAACATTTACACAATAACCCCTATACTTCTCACTCCTAACCAAACACTGAAACGAGCATTCACTACAAGCTTCATATCACTTTTCATCCAACATAGACAATACACACATTACAAAATAAAATGAAAATTTGGTCAGAGCAGAGCTGACAGTTTTCCAGTTTTCTTTTTTTTTTCATAACCATGCACATTAGTGATAGTTTAGTCTGCTTGAGTCTGCTGGCTTGCTGTTAGCTCAACAGCTGATCAGCTGTTCTCTGACCTACTTTTTATCAATCACATCTGGACAAAACCTTTTTAGCTTCTAGTGTTCATTTCTTCTGCTCTTTTGCTACATGGATGAGAAACAGCATGTGTAAGTATATTTTTAAATATTTAGAATTTATTATAAAATATTTATTAAGAATACGTTAACTCAAAGTATGTTGAATAATTTTTCACAAAAATTTAGCATACTTTGAGTTTGAATTATAAAAAAATTTAAAAACTACTGAATTTAATATTTTAACCTTTTTTCACTTATAAGCTTTCATAATGAAGCTTTTTTGAATACGCGTCTCTCCAGTCATCATCCCCGGACAGCTACTTATGGATTATATTTGGCCTTGACGTTGAAAATTATTTGTAAGTATACTTTATTTTATTAAATATTAAGTAAAACTTTAAATGCCATTTACTCAGAATTAGGTTTTTCATGATTTTTATTTACTTGCCGCAGGTTTTCTCAGGAACGGATGAACCAATTGAGCTCAAATTTTAGAGAAAGCTTCGGGATAGGTTTCCTCGCAAACTGAGCGGAGCAGAATTGGAAAAGATAAGTTCAAAGTGAATGTTACGTATGTTTACATATGTAACATTTACTATAATTACTAATATTGTCAAATTATGTATAATTAATTATATTGATTTTGTGTTTTTCAGAAATCCCTTCCGCTCAGTTTGTGACCAGACTTATGAGGAAGATTTTCCAGTCTGGTTCACCAGGATTGAAGGTACAGCTCCTTCAGAAACCTGCGGCAAGTAAAGAAAATTGATGAAAATCAGGACTTTTGGTAAGTAAATACCTTTAATTGTTTTTAAATGTTATACTCACTTTATGCATATTTTTTATGCATAAAAGTGATGTATAATACTTATATTTTAAATGAAAAATGTAGTTTTTAGAGCACCTACATATATTAATTTTTTACAGCCCTAATCATTTTTCTTTTTTTTTCAGGTTTTAACCCTGTCATAACCCCTTAAAGCTACTAAAATGGGTAGTATACAAATTTATTTTGAAAATTATTATGACAAAAAATATGCTGAACTTAAAAATGTTTATTTTGTGAATGGAATAAAACAGAAAATATTGAGTTTTTCAAAAATAACTCCAAACAATACGATAGTAGCTCGAAATAATAATGAAAAAATTTATAACACCAATAGAAAATTAATAGCAGTCGGAAATAAAGTTGGAAATTTATACTATCTCAAAAGCTTTCTAGCAAAAGAAATAAAAGAAAAATATGTAAATTCAGTAAAATTAACTGCAATAGAGAAATGGCATAGAGCATTAGGTCATGTAAACTTTCAATATTTAAATCAGCTAGTCAAGGAAAAATTAGTTGAGGACATGAAATGTGCAGACATGAAATGTGCAAATTGTGTACAAAGCAAAATGGCAAATGTACGCTTTTTGCGCTGCAAAAAAAAACGAAATATACGGTATCTACAACATCTATAATATCAAATGGTACGTCGATATCATTTCCTTATGTGCAAAGAAATACAGGATAACGACTTTTGTGTATTGTTCAGCTTATTTATGAATCAAAAAAAGCAGAATTCTAATCTACGTGACATAAAAAAACGTAGTATCCTACCATTTTGTACAACGCATGAAAAATTGGGATCCTGATTTTCTTGCTACTATACTAAAAAGTAATTAGTACTTTAGTAAAAAGTAATTGTCTAAATCATTAGCGATCAAAAAAAAATCAATACTGTTTTATAATCGCATGGCACGAAAATTGAGATCCCCACTTTCTTGCAACTGCAGGAAGAGTAGGATACCATTGGCTTGGCGTGTGAAAGAAAAGCATCGAATTCTTAGTGTCACGAAAAAATTTGATTGCCAACTCCATTTCATTACGTTGAACGAAAACCATAATCCCGATTTTTATGTACCGCTGGTAAATGATACCGATGTCACTGTGTCATTAGAGCAGTTAGAATCGGATTCTGAAGTTCTACAAACGTAAAAATATTCGAAGTATAAATCACAAGGAACCTTTGGTTCCGATCCGCGTCCCGAATTTTGTACGACTCAAATAAATAGGGTTACTGCCTACCTTGATGTATTTTTTCTTTACAATCAATTTTTTGCGACGCAATTAAATCAGTATACTCTCTTCCTTGGTTTGTCCTTTTTCACAATAAGTTTGTATTGTCGCTAAACTAGGACCCCGATTTCCTTGTGATACAGAATCTGAATTTCTTTATGCTTGCAGAATATCAAGACTCGTTCATCGATTTCTAGTGACACAGTTAAACCGATGACTTAACTGCAATGGCACAAGAATATCGGGATTGTAGTTTTCTATCAATGCAACGAAATCAAGAAGGCAATCCACATTCCCTGATACAGAGAGATCCGTGCATAAGCAAGAACATCGACATTCCTATTTTCTTGCGGTCGAAAGAAAATAGGAATGTCGATGTTCTTGCTACGAGAAAAATATGAAGATACAAATCCTTTAACCGCTCAATGATTTAAATGTTAGATTGTAGAGCAGCAAGGAAATCGGGATCCCGATTTTTATGCGTTGCAAAAAAAACGGTTATTATTTTTTGCACATGTGTAATATTGAATGGTACGTCAATAACATTTCCTTACGTGCCAAAAAATTCAGGATCCAATACTTTTTGCATCTCTGGATTTATTTGCGGCTCAAAGGAAAAAGCATAACTTCAATCCAAGTGAAATAAGGAAACCATTTATCGTACTTGCTTGTATAGCACATGAAAATTCTAAACTTCTTTTCTCTGCCGCTCTACTAAAAGCAAATGTCTAAATCATTAGCATCGCCCGATTTATTTCGACTCAAAGAAAAGGAAAACATAATTTTAATTGTTTTGAGATTAAGAAACGTACATATTTTTCTTTTTTTAGAAAGAGATCGGTACTTTTCTTGCACATATCATCTGAATGGGATTCTTCTTTTGTTGCAATTTAAAGAGAATAGGAATCCAGATTTTCTTGCGACGTCAAAAATATTAAAATACAAATACTCTTACTGCCCAATAATATTGACGTTACTTTTTAGTAGAGCAGCAAGGAAATCGGGATCCCAATTTTCATTAGTTGTAAAAAAAATAACATAAATAAATAAAAGCTTTTGTACAACTCATTCCATGGAGATTATGATGAAGTCGATCAGTAATAATTTTATAATCTTTTCTTGTATTTTCTTTAGTCATTGTAATCTTCTCCTGTAATCTTTTCTTATATTTTCGTAATAAATAAATAAATCAACCATGAAATAAAAAATAAATAAATCTTTGTTTACATTTATAAAACTATAAAATTATAGGATAAGCTGAATAGAAATGTTTTTTATAAATGTTTTAATTTTTAAGTTAATTGATAATCGAATAAAAAAGATTTCTATTCAGCTAATCCTATACTTTTTGTGGTTAGACGAATGTTTTTATCTTTGTAAAAGTAGGGTAAACAGCCCAATAGATAGAAACTTAAGGAAATATTCAGACATAAACTCACGCACTGAATAGAAGGTTAGTTTTTTTTTACAATTAAAGTTTTAATCTACTTAAAAAACTGTCGTGAATTGTATTACAAAAAGAATGAAGTCGTTAATAATAATTTAAATCACTTAAAATTATAAAAAACGAGACAAAACGTAATACACCCAGGAGATGGACACATAGACTTCTTATGGAGCGCGCGAACGAAGCGTCGACTACGAAAGGTGACTTTCGCTATTTTTCTGCGCTCGAAATTCAAATGTTCAAAAGATTATTGTTACTGAAGATAAATGTCGAAACTGGTCGTTTTTGCATTTTTAAATTTATAATAATTGATGAAGCGTAAAATTGTCCATCTACTGGTGAGTGTTCATCTACTGTTACCCAATTATGAATTTATTTCGTTGCATGAAAATCGTTAAAGTTATGGTAAACTCGAATAAAAAGAGACATTTTTATTGAGTTTGATAGAGATGTTTTCTTCTACAAATAACATTTAATTTATTAAAGAAATACTTTTTTCCCTTTCATTCTCGTAATTTTTAAATAATTAATGTTTATTTTAAAAATTATTAGACAGACAGAGAGAACGAGCGAGAGAGGGAGAGAGTATTTCTTTAATAAATTAATTGTTATTCGTATAAGAAAACATCTCTATCGAGTTTGCCCTCACTTTAACGATTTTTATTCAGCGATTTTCATGCAAGGAAATAAATTATACTTTTACAAAAGTAAAAATATTGGTCTTTCCATGTATAATAAAGCAATTCATGTCTACAACGCATATGTCTAGACTTAAAGAGAATATTTCTAAAAATGAGAATTAAAAAGTAATATCTACCGTTTTTAAAAGTAATATGTTTGAATTTCATTCAACTACTAGAGACTTGTACTATAAAATACTTCTAAGGAAACCATAACTAACGAAGAATGCAAAAATCATAGTAAATATCAACCAATAATCTCCAATATACCCAATACTCTGGGAATGTTGCTGGAATGTTACTTAGGTAAGTAAAGTAGGATCAATTATGTTGCGGGAAGGTTACGTAACCAGCTGGCCACGGTCAGGCAAAATTGCTGCGAAGTGGAATATCCGTTTTAAAAATACATTGATTCCATCGGTATTCCGGACCCATTTGTGGAAAGTAATATTACAGTAATATTGTAGGAAGCTTATTCTACGTTCCCAAAACATTAATATATTATAAATTTTTTTTCCGATTTTTTCGAAAAAATTTTTTCCCTATTGAAATAATACAGCAATGTTATGGTAACATTGCACAATGTTATCACAACGTTATTGGAATATAATATCTTACAAAGGGATCAAAGAAAAATGTTTAAAAAAATTTTCTCCGGTTGGGATTTGAACCCAACTCCTTTCGCGCAGTAGACTCGCTCGTTATCCACTGAGCTTGTTCTTGTTGTTACGGAGTGAAGGTGAGGTGTACCCAGAGATAGAGGCAGGATTAGAGTTATGCCGTTTATTGGGTTGGAGGAGCTCTCGTGTGTTTTTCGGTCGCTGGATGACTGGCTGGATGACTGCCGGATGACTGGCTAGGATGACTGTCCCAAAAGTGCATCGCATGTACTTTTGGTGCGCGATTCCACGCTGCGATGCTCGATGCCGACGTTGCGCTTTAGTGCATCGTCCGAGACATCGGACCCGTCCCGAGTTCATTGCTCGCGGACGTGACACGTCCACGTGCCGCATGTCCAGCGTCCTCGCGGACCCAAAAAAATGGTTCATGCTATAAGCGCCGCGCCTCGTAGCCGCTGCTGTTATAACAATTTTAAGTATGTGTACATGTTTGTGTGTGTGTGTCCCTGGGATGCCAGCGCGGGATGGCACCGCAAGAGGATGCGCCATTGGTGCTTCTGTGTACATATCTATTCTGTGTGTATATGTATATTATTCGTGTGTGTATGTGTATTATTCTTGTGTGTATATGGTATGCGGCCGCTGCCACTTACAATTGTTTTTAGAGTCCTCCACATATAAATTTTTTCTTAACATAATAATATAATTACAATGATAATGATAATAATAGCATATTAGCATATTATTATATAATAGTAATGTTATATAATAATAATATAATAAAAATAGTAATTGTTATTCTTCATTAGTATGGTAGTAATAGCCTGTAATAATAATGGTGAATATAGTAACAATTGTATATCTAATACTAGAGTTGTCGCGATGGTAGGTCTCTACCTTACTATGGCTTGGATACATAGTCTTCTAGCCACGCGAGTTATGATGTGGTTATTTTATTTTTTTGTGTTTGTTCAATAGTTCCGAAATGACGACTATTAGCGTGTCGTCAGTCATGAGCGAGATTGCCGCTCAGATGCCCTTGTACCTGTTCGTGACGGGTGATGGGCCCTTTTTCCGCTGGTTTCACCCTTTTTCGAGGCCAAACTTTAGGGTTGTTCCTATATTTCGCGAACGGGGCTTTGTATGTGGATTCCCTGTTTACAAAAGTTGGGGCTCTTTACCCAACGCGTACCATGGCGTGTTGGGTTGGGTTTCGGCCTTATTTCGCGGGCTCGGCGCTCTTCCAGGGCCGAGACTTTGGGGTCGTGTATCTCGCGAACCTCGCCGCTCAGAGAAAAGGTGCTTTATCAAAAGTATTATGTTTTGTGTTGATTTATGAAATTCCGTCGTAACCCGAGCCCTATTTGGGTATTCAGCCCTAAATAGGGTCTCCGATGTGATCCGCTGTGACTTGCTTTACGGGTATTAGTGACTCATTTTTTTGTTAAAAAAAACGAGTTATCCCCGAGGTATGCTCGCGTCCGATGATTTCGATGATCGTTTCATTAATTTTGCTCTATTTTGGCTGATATTATGTGAATTATCGCGTTTTAGGTCGGCATATGAATAGTTTTAGGTATGTGCTATTCGACCACGCAGTTACTTGTTCGCTTCATTTTATTTTTTCTTGTGTTGCGGCCCATAAGATACCGCGAAGAAATGATAAACATACGAGTTTTCCTCGAATTTAAATGCATGAATTGAGTTATTTATAAATATACTCATCTTGAAATAATCGCCTAATTTTGCGGGCCCTCTCGCCGGAGCATAGTCTAGTGCAATTGATCAACAGAGCCTCTTTAGCTTTCCATGTGAGTCTGTGCTCACTCACAGGCGCTCTATAGGCTCCGGACGAATGGAACGACTGATGAGCGCTTTGTCGTGTGGTTACCTTCTCACCACCGATCCAGCTGCTCTATCGGAAATCGGTCTAGGCCCCGGAATTGAGGTTACCTAGGCTTATTCAGAGGATCGCTCTAAATCATTGGGCCCCCGTGTTGAGGTATTCAGATATGTATTTCCTTCTACAGGGTTTTTAATAATTGTATGGCGTATTTCACTTCAAACGGTTTTGCCTGAACGGAAATAGCCACATCTACACAGTTCCTAGTCTTCGGCTAATTGTCCGCTAAAAGTACGCTACTTTTTTTTTCTAAACTGTGCTGCCTGTTCCTCGATTGCATGAATTTATAATCTGACTCTGCTATTTGACGGTTTTCTTCCACGCGCGAAGTTTCATTTTACTTCTGCGCGATTCTTCGCATTTTGATATGCCCGGACCTATTCGCGATTCTCGATACGGTTCGTATTTCGACTATTTTTCGTATTCGTCATCAAATTCCCGGCAGGCGCTGTATTTCGCCTATACCGGATGATCATATTTCGTTTTGGCATTCCTCGGATGTCTTTACCAATAGACTTTTTTTTGTGTTAATTCAATGGTGCTTCTAAATTTTCGACGACGCGTTCAAGCACGTGCAATCTTTCGATTGTTTAAGCTGTTTTTATAAGCCCGCATCTTTGTATTACGACGTACTTTACGATTTTCTATTACTTTACAAAAATTATAACTATCTTTATATACTTTGCTATGCCCGACGCGCTATCAGTACATTGTCAATATGTTTTTACAGTGTACTGACGCTGATTTTCGGCGTCGAGCGACTTATCCTCCCACTATTGCTGGTATTCAAGTTTATTTTCTTTGCTGATGGTATTTTTGGGGTGGCTCTGGGATGAAAGCCTGGCCCGCAGTCGAAATATAAGTATATAGTCGAAATATAAATGACTAAGTGGTGTGATTGCTCGAATAACGAAAGATGCAGCTTGAGCGTACTTCTACTCGCGCATCTTTTATTTCTTTTTATACGCGGAGGATTCAGCTTCCAACGTTTGCGCCGGACGGGATTGACGCTGACGGCATCTGAGTATCCACTCTCTTTAATGTTCGCGTATTTTCCGATATCACACTGGCTTTTGGTATGAATTCTAGTTCCCGTCCGCCTTTTCAGACATCGGCTCGAGTCATTCTCAGAGCCATTGTCTATCTCGACTTCGCCTCGCGATGCTATCGCACGAACCGGGGCGATTTTTTCCCCGCGTTTTGATCGCATAATTTCGCCGATATTTGCTAAGCTGGCGTGCTAATTCGGGTGCACGTTGTCGGGCTGTGCCATTAACGTTGCAATTATTCTTATAAGTTCTTCTACCGATTGGACTTGATTTTTAATAACCTGGATTCTAATCCCATCGTCCGCGGGCCCTCGGAGATGTTGCATATTTTAGAGAATTTGTCCAAATGCCGTTTTTAGGTCGCGTATCATGTCGCAGAATATCTCCGCCTTTAAGGGGTTATGACAGTGTTAAAACCTGGATAAAAAGAAAAATCATTAGTGCTGTAAAAAATTAACATATATAGGTACATTAAAAATTATATTTTTCCTTTGAAATATAAGTATTACACATCAATTTTATGCATAAAAAAGATGCATTAAGGGGTTATGGCAGGGTTGAAACCTAGAAAAAAAAGAAAAATTATTAGTGCTGTAAAAAATTAATATATGTAGGTGCTCTAAAAACTACCTTTTTCATTTGAAATCTAAGTATTATACATCACTTTTATGCATAAATAATATGCAGAAAGTTAGTATAACATTGTGACGTTGTGGTTTTTTATGCTATCTCGGGGAGGCCGTCGAAAGCTCCAGCAACGTGATCGCGCCCTGTTATCGGGCTGCCGGATGAACCGTATTTAAGTTATAATTTTTGTAGTTTATTTTTGGACGCCCGGTTCACCAACCGCTTTGCCGGCTGCTCAGCGGTGCACAGACTTGTATCTCACGGCCGCGAATTTTTGGGAAGAAGGATAGGCGGGGGGGGGGACTCGATAAATAAACACACACTAATGTCAGATATAAGGGCCTGACATTTATTAAATAAAATATAAATAAGGAAAACGCTGGGTAGCTAGTGTGCGGGAAGCACACTCTGGCCGTATTGTCTGGCTGACACGGGGGAACGCGCACTTCGAATAGATAAGCGTCTACCTGGCTGTGAATCCGGCTGACTGCTCGTCCTCTCGTTCGGATGATGCCTCGTTCTCTGAAAGTCGCGCGGCGCAGAAATACTTCGCGTAGCGAACCTCGACAGTTTAAAACGCTGGAGGTTATGTCGTGAAAATTCGGAGGGAAATAGCTGTCCTGGAGTGCGTCCGGTTTTGCCTGCTGCTCACTGGATAATGGCTGTTCTACCTGTTGTGCGGCCGTTGCGACCGCGGCGTCTCTCTCTGTCTCTTTCTCGCGCATGTATTTCCTGACTATCCTTTCCTGCTCACGCGATATCACGTGATAGCCTGATATAGCACATTTCTGTCCTAGCGCCCTCTCAACTAATAAGTATCCTCGCGCGCGAAATTCAAAATTCATTAATTCGCCTTGTCTGGCTGTAGCCGTATTCGACTGTACATTTTTCCGCCTGATATTCCTCTTACAATATTTCTCTACAATATTTCGCTCGCGTGCCGCTGTGGACCGAGCCGCAGCCCTCCACTCGTCGCCAATAACGTCCAAGGCTCGTCGCGTGCCTCCACTCTCTACGCTCACCTTAAATATTCTCTGTCTCTGTCTATCTCGCTCTCGCTCGCTCTCATTCTCTTTACAGTGCTCGCCAACATGGCGGCGGTCGCTCCCAGCCGTCGCCGCTATCTTCGCTCTCGCTCGCTCTCGCGCGGCTTCCCTCTCTCTGCCGCTCTCTCGCTGTGGCACGCGTTGTGCTTCTCTCTCTCTCTGTCTCGTGCGGCGCCGCGCATGCTTCGCGCTGAGCGTGGCTTCTTTTTACGGGCAACTGTGCCGCCCTTCGCCTCTCCCTGGCTAGCGAGGGCACGTCCACCGGCGGACCGTCCGCCGTTGGGGGGCCCGGGGGGGGGGGTGTCGTCTCGTCAAGCTCGTCGATGCGGCAGCTCAATGGTGGAGAAGACGTCGTCCACGGTGAGCTGTCGCGGTCCTCTCGAGCGCCGGGAGCAGCTGCGGCTTCGTCGGCGGACGTGTCCTTCCTCCTGGGGCACCGGAGTATTGGGCTGGGTGGCCTCCAGGTACTCCGGCTCCAAGCCCAAGTCCCAGGCGAGCAGGTGGTCCGCCGGCGTCGTGTCGCCCTGTATTGGGACGAACCGGGGCGGCTGCAGGGGTCTTTTAAAGGGCCCTACGGACGCGCGGGGCTTCTCGTCTGTCTCGCGGGGTCTGGTCTGACCAGTCTGGCTGTGGGAGAGTGAGGGGAGCGGCCCCAGCCTGGCCGATAGGGGTCTGGTTTGGGGTGGCGCCCCCGCTCGTTGCGACGGCCCCACCGCCCCGAGAATGGGCTCTTCGGGTTTTGCGGGTGAAGCTCGGCGCGGTGCGGGGGCGTCTACCCTTCCCCAGCCGGCCATGGCCAGACTGGGTGTGTCTCGCTCTCGCGCCTCGTCTGGCTGTAACTCTGGCTGCGAGGTGGCCGTGCTCGCGGGAGTCGAGAGTGACACCGGAGCCGGTCTCCTCAGCGGTAAAGACCTCGGCCTTTGGATGGCCCCTGTGGCCGGTGTTAGGATCAACGGTCCTACACTGGTCCACAGAAAGGGCTGCCTGGGCGGGGTCTTCGGGGGAGACTGCCGGTTCTGCCGGTCCTCCATCGGAGTGGTGGTGGCGCCGGTTGGCGTCGTTGGGCGGCCGACTTCCTGGAGCAGTTCCTTTTCTTCGGCCTCGGTGATGCAGCAGTCCATCGGACTGTCTGCCTGCTGGGGTCGGGGAGGTTTTTCCTCCAGGTGGTGGGTAGCCGCCACCACTTCGGCGTTGCCACTGGTCTCCACGGCCGCTCGGGCGTTCGTGAGCCGGAGGTGCGCCGCTCTCGCCATACGCTCTCGCCTTACCTCGACCTCGAATTGCGAGGGAGGCAGGAAGTCGGAGACGTTTTCCGGCTCCTCGTCTCCCCAGCTCCTCTTCTCGGGCTGTTGTTGGTTGTCCATGTCTAAAATTAAATCGATTTTAGTATTTTTCTTTGAGACAGTTGGGGATGGTTTTTCCATGCCCCAGGTACTTACGGAGGATTTGGGAGACCTGGTGTGGCACATGCAGGCACTTACTTGGGATATCGCGGTCGATTGAGGATCAGGTGAGTTAGTTGGGGGTTGCCTAGGGGCTATGTACCTTCGCAGGTCACTCATGTGCACCTTGGCAACTTTACGGCTTTTACCTTCGAGAGGTTCCAAAATATAGACAACGGGGGATTTCTTATGGGTGATGGTAAAGGGGCCGTCGTATTTCGGGGCGAGTTTAGCGGAGAACTTCTCATTGCCCTTTGACAGGGGATGAGACTTCCTCATTACTAGGTCTCCTACCTGGAATTCTACCACCTTTCTCCCTTTATTGTACCGTTTCCCTTGTTTGTCCCGTTCGTCGTCGATGTGTCTGGCTACCAAGTCTCGTAAGGCGTCTAGTCTTTTCATTCTGTCCTCCCACACGGCCGGGTCCAATCTTATCTTTTTCGAGCCCCCCTCCCATTCTGCCCTTAGGCTTTTCACCGGTGTCGGGTGTCGGCCGTAGTTCAGGAATGCGGGTGAGGTTTTCAAGGTAAATTGTCTGGCTGTGTTGATCGCGTGTCTTAGTTCGTGTAGATATTTATCCCAATGACTATGGTTCGTAGCGTAGGACGAGATCATTGTCTTCAGTGTGCGGTTGCTCCTTTCCACCGGGTTTGCTTGTGGATGATAAGGTGGAGTCGTCACGTGCTTCACCCCATACTGCTCCAATGTCTCCGGTAAGTGTTTGTTGATGAACTCTGTTCCGTTGTCGGTTAGCAAATACTCTGGCGTTTCCCATCTGAACAAAATTAATTCCTCAAATGCTCTGACTATGGTTTTTCCAGTGGCCTGGCGTAACAGGTAGACTTCTATCCAGCGTGAGAAAAGATCCTGGAAGACTAACAAATACTTATTCTGACTGGAGCTTTTGGGGAATTCCATTACGTCAGCTGCTACCACTGCCCACGGTCTCTCTACCAACCGTTTACCAATTAGTCCTTGAGGAGCTTGCTGTGAGATTTTGTAAGCCTGGCAAGTCTGGCAGCTTTTGATAAATTTGCACACGTCTTGGAATAATCCGGGCCAAAAATACTCTCTAGCAATCCTGTCGTATGTCTTCTCTATGCCTAGATGTCCGGCGGATATTTCCGCGTGTGCGGTAGTCAACACTCGCTCCCGTAATTCTTCTGGCACGACTAACTTCCAGCCTTCGTCTGGATGCGTGATCGGATCGAGCATTGGGTCTTCTTTGTGTCGATACAGCTTATCGTTCTCGATGCGCCACTCTGGGTAATGCGAGGGATTCTGTTCGACGTCGTTCTTCCGTCTTATGTACCATTTGTCTTCTATAGTCGTTGTGGCCGCTACTTCTGGCTCTATCATTCTGGATAAGGCGTCGGGGACGACATGATTCGTGCCGCTTCGATGGACTATATCGAAGTCCCATTGCTGGATTTCGATTGACCATCTGGCTAGTCGTCCTTTCGACTCTTTAAGAGACCTGAGCCAGCGTAGTGCACTATGGTCGGTGATCACCGTAAAGTGGTATCCTTCTACGTAAGGTCGCAGTTTTTGGATGAGTGCCAGGCATTCTTTCTCGGTGGTCGTATAGTTTGTTTCAGGAGCCGTTAAAACTCGACTGACATAAACTATAGGGTGCTCTCCGTCGTCGAACTCCTGTGTGAGAACGGCTCCAACTGCGTAATTGCTCGCATCGCACTGGATCGTAAAAGGTCTCGTAAAATCTGGTCTGGCTAAAACTGGCGCATTCATCAAGGATATTTTCAACTTTTCGAAGGCTTCTTGTTGTTCTTCTCCCCATTTCCAGTTCTTCTGGTCTCGAAGGAGACGAGTAAGAGGCACTTTTATTTCAGACTCATTTTCTAGGAATCTCGAGTACCATCCGAACATTCCTAGCACTCTACGTAATTCTGTCAAGTCTCTTGGAACTGGACACCTCAAAATTGGTTCGACTTTGGCGGGGTCAGTTCTTAGTCCGTCTCTGTCCAGGATGAATCCTAGGTATCTTATCTCTGTCACACAAAACTCGCATTTCTTCGGGTTGATACTTAATCCTGCTGAGGTTAGTTTTGTGAGTACATGTCTGACTCTTTGTTTATGTTCTTCGAGCGTGTCGGTTGCAATGACGATGTCGTCGAGGTAGCCAAAGACGTTCGGAGAGTCCTCAGGACCGAATAAAACGTCAACCAGCCTCTGCAGAGTACTGGGAGCGTTGCATAACCCAAAAGGCATGCGTTTGAACTGCCACAACCCGTATCCGGGTACGGCGAAAGCAGTATACTTCTTACTACTTTCCTCCATTTTCACTTGGAAGTATGCCTGTTTCAAATCTATTTTACTTAGGTATCTGGCGGCTCGCAATCGGTCTAAGATCATGTCCATCTGTGGTAAGGGATAACTGTCTTTCTTGGTTACTTTATTCAATTCTATGTAGTTCACGCAAAACCTTTCAGTTCCTTCTGGCTTTGGTACTAACAGTGGTTGGCTGCAATAATCACTGGCTGATCTCTCGATTATCCCTAAACGCCTCAATTCGATTGCTGCCTTTTGAATCTCCTCAATCTTCCGAGGTGACCTCCTTCTTGCCTTGCATCTTATGGGTGTGGGGTCAGTGACGAGAATGTGATGTTCTGTTAGGTCGGTGTAACCTAATTCTCCACCGGAATTTTCTGGTAAGATACCGGCGACCAGCTGCTCGATCTCCTGTCTTTCTTCGTCGCTGAGTTCGGATATACCGGCGCTCTCGGCGATAATGACCGATGGGGATCTGGCTGTTGGTCTGTCGAATTCTCTCCATTTTCCTTCATTAGCTCGCCACCATCCTTTATAGCTTGAGTCAATTTTGAATGTGTCGCAGAAGTCTTTGCCCAATATCATTTCATATCTAACATCTTTTACAGCTCTGGCACTCAGAGTTTCGCTTATTCCATCTAGCTCTAAATGAATAGGCAAAAATCCTAGGACTGGATTCAGTCCGCCAGTGACTGTCTGAATTGTCGTCGTGCAGGGTTTTAGTCTCTTTTTGTACTTCTCAGCTATTCCCGAGCCCACTAAAGAAATTGTAGCTCCTGGGTCAAACAGTGCTCTATATTCTTGTCCTCGTAAATCGACTCTTATATATTCTCTATTGTGTATTGTGGCTCCAGCAATAGGCATTTCTGACTCTGGTGATTCCTGGTCGACTCCAGCTTCCACTATCGGTGCAGAAGTTCTGACGTCTGGCAGTGTATCATTGATGAGCGCCTCCACCGCAGCCTCAATCTTCCTCAATCTAGTATAATCTGTCTCTTCCATCAAATCGGTAACTTTGTACGGATTATCCTCTCTTGGTTGTCTTCCAGCAACTCTTTCGCTTCGATAAGGTGCACCTCATCTTCGCTGGAGCTGCCGTCTTCTTCTTCTTCCGATCGGGTTTCCACGTTCGCAGTTTCCTCGATTTCCATGTCGCTTTGTCTTCCTGTAACTCTGGTCTCGCCGAAGTCCAAGGCTTGTACTATTTTTCTGACCGTTTCCTGGTCCTTAGTGTCTACCTTGGGTAAAGTTGACGTTATGGTCGGCTCTGGTCTGAGATCTATTTGCGCCTCGGTCCGCATAAGCTTTTCGGCTTTCCTGAATTCTGCCATTTCTTTTATCTTCTCCAGGCTCTCTTTTGAGAATTCTTCGATGTCTTCTAGTCCATGACCACGAATCATTTCCTTCTCTACTCGAAAGCCTCGCTCCGTGTATAGTTGGATTTCTCGTTCTAGCTTAGTGTCTTCATCGCTACTCTCCATTGGCGCAGCCGGCGTCCCGTCTGGCTTAGATTCCGCGTCTCTGACCGTATTTGCTTGAGCGTGATTTCCTTTTTTATCTTCTTTTGTCTCTTCTTTCTTCGTGATAGAGTCTGACCGTGATTTGACCTTGGCGTCTCCTCTTTTCACGTTTGCCTCGTTAATCTGTTGTCTCTGCTTCGTAAGTGCTTTTTCC
This sequence comes from Philotrypesis tridentata, assembly GCA_018906965.1. Classification (NCBI taxonomy): domain Eukaryota; kingdom Metazoa; phylum Arthropoda; class Insecta; order Hymenoptera; family Pteromalidae; genus Philotrypesis; species Philotrypesis tridentata. The sequence continues at coordinate 56,082 of JACCIB010000170.1, read as the reverse complement.
TGACTGTGGTCAGCCCGGCCGTTGGTGACGATTCTGGCTGCTACTGTCTGGTTTTGCACTTTCTCTAGTGGCTGTACGCCACTCTCTCCTCCTCCCAAAATTGACATACCCGTGGGAATATTACGGGTATGTGAGTCAATTTTGCAGGTTATGACTGGGGCCACGGTGTGAAGACGGAGGTCGGCTGCCCCGTTGCCGCCTCCGTTTGTCCATTTCCCAGAAGCTTTCTGACGTGGACACAGTTAGGACAGTCGCGAAGCGTTGCCCCCTTTTGCCCGCAGATCTGACATGATTGCTCTGGCAATATTTGTGGCTGCAATTGCTGTAACAGTTCTCTGGCCTTGACACAGTTTTTACAGTTTTTAAGTGGTGCTCCAATCTGACCGCATACCTGACATCTGCCTGCCGGTTTCAACGGGTATTTGCACGCGTTTCTTCTATGTCCGTATTGTTTGCAATTGTAGCATTGTGTTTTCGGACATTCTGCTGCTCTATACCCGACCGTTTCGCAAACATGACAAGGTCCATAATACTGGGTCTGTTGTTGCGATTGGTTTGTTTGCTGGCTTAGTGCTGGCGTGAAATTTTGTTGCATAGGTTGTTGTGGTATAGGTAGCTGAGCATGTGTCGCAGGAATTTGTTGAGTTGTTGCACACACTTCTTGTATCTTAACTGGTGTTTCTGTCTTTGCTTCCTCTGTTGTTGCTGGTTTTTTCTTTTTGTTTTTCTTTTCTTTGTCTTGGTTGGTTCTTCTATGGTTTCCGCTATTTCTTCTGTTCCGGCAACTTTTGGTTTTGGGGTGGTTGACCATGCTGCTGCTGGGAATTTTGATTTTTCTGCTGGTGGTGGCGGAGCGTACCTGGCATCATGTTCGAGTTCGTCTTCTAGCTCTTTGCAGTACTTTTTGACGTCGTGGAAAGTTTTAATCTTCTTATCTTTGAGAGCTTTTCTATAAACTCGCCGTAATCTGTCAATGAGTAGGGTGATCTGTTTCTTGATTGGCATTGGTTTTTGTAGATGATCGGCTATATGTCTGAAGTTCATAATATAAGTCGATATCTTTTCTCCGTTGCCTTGCGTGCGTCGAAGCAGTTCATCCATTACATCATTGGTGTTCGCGGAAGTGTAGAATTGTTCTTTAAATGCGGTTAAGAAGTCTTTCCATGACTGTATATCTGTTTTTTCAGTTTGATACCACATTTGCGCTCGTCCGGTCAAGGTGTAAGGTACCAGTTTCAACATGGCCTTGCTGCTAATATCTAGGCTGTCCTTGATGCCTTCTAATTTTCTTCCGTAGTCTTCTGGGTCTTCCTTCGATGAGCCTGAATATTCTATTTTTAGGTTTCTGATCAGTTGCAAATGACTGAGATGAGTTTTTGCATTTATATTGCTTTGGCTTTTGTCTCTTCGTCTGTTAACCCTCTGTCTGTGAGATTGTGGAGCATCACTATCTGACGAGATACTGTCTGACGAACTGTCCCATGATTCTTCCGACGAGCTGCTGAATTTTGGCGGTGGTCGTGACTTCTTGTGTTTTTGTGACGTTTTTGATTTGGATGGTTTCTTCGTGCTAACTCTTGTAATAGTTGTACTGTTCGTGTCTGTTTCTGTTGTAATTTGTAACTCGTGAATTGTTTTTTCTAATTTTCGTCTTTGCGTTTCGACTGCCTCTTCGTTATCCGATTTTTCACTCTGACTCGTGGTTACGCTTAGCCTCTCTTCCATGGATATGGTTTTTTTCTTCGTTCCTGTTGGATTTGTTAATTCTTCTATTTCTGGCAGATTTTTAGCGAACGAGCTGTCCACAGGAATATGCTTTTTCCCTGGCGAGGAGTGTAATAGTGTTGATGTGTGCTGACTTACGAACCATTTGTTACTCTGCAGCGATTTATCTGCTGAGTCTGTGAGTAACTGCTTGACAAGTTCTGAGTATTGTTTACTCGTGGATGCGTTTGGTTGTACGTACTGTTGTTGTGGTACAACTGGTTGTAGTTGAGTGATTAATTGCACTACATCTGATTTGTCTGTTCCATGGTTTTCCTCGTTCGTGTTTCTGAGTCTTGGGATCGTTGGTTTGCCGTCCCATGGATGCCATGGTACATCCAACGTTGTTTCCAATAGCACTCTTGCCCGTAATAAGCGATCCTGTAATACACCTCTCGTTCCGTTTGTCTCTGCTTGAATGTTTTCTAATGCGTTTTGAACTTCTTTTCGATCCAGTTTAATTACTTCTCTTACTATAGCTCTGACCTCCCTGTGTTTTCTAAGTTTCTCCATTATTTCTTGATGGCCGGCGTTGGACATCTTGGAATTTCTGGCTGTTATTCAATACTGACGCGATTTGATTTTTTTGATTACTGGTTTTCCAAATAAAATTTTGTTTGTTCTGTAATACTAGTACGAACAATAATTCTCTGATCTTCCTGTAACTTGTAAAATCCAGCATCTGATTGTCTACTGTCAAGAAATTTCCTATCTGTCTCGTGTAGTGAAATTTATATAATAATTTTCGACGTACTACCGTTAACCGTCTATAGAAATATGAGGGTACTGTTAGTTGTAAGGGTGATATATATAGTATTGGAGGTAATTATAAATAATTATTATTAATTATTGTTGGCATGCAGAATATTGGGACGTTGTCTTTGGCCAGCATACATTCAATTTTGTTGAGTGGGTAGTGCACGTGTTGGAATTTTAAAGAAAAAATATTTTTTTCGATTTTTTTCGGAAATGGTCGTATATACTGCGTGGCACTCGCGGAATTTGTTCAATTCTGTCGGTTGTTGAAATCGACTTCACGTACGGCTCGGCCGTATTGCGAGCGATTTTTCTGATTGTTGACGAGAAAAAAAAAATTTTCGGAAATGCTCGTATATCGCTGACCGTTCACTGCGATAGCGTAGTGGTGAGAGAAAAAGAAAAAAAATTTCTTGGAATTTTTCACTGCACTGCCTCGTTTTGGAAATTAAATTTTTATTCTCCTCCGGCTTACTATCTCCGCCGTGTTCATTTACTCGCGTCGCGTTTTTCAATATGGCCGCCTTAGCTGACCGCGTGGCACAAAATGGCCAAGTCATGTGTGTTTCGTTTTTCACTTTTCCCCGATCCTTTTTCGCCGCACGTTGGGCGTCAATGTGACGTTGTGGTTTTTTATGCTATCTCGGGGAGGCCGTCGAGAGCCCCAGCAACGTGATCGCGCCCTGTTATCGGGCTGCCGGATGAACCGTATTTAAGTTATAATTTTTGTAGTTTATTTTTGGACGCCCGGTTCACCAACCGCTTTGCCGGCTGCTCAGCGGTGTACAGACTTGTATCTCGCGGCCGCGAATTTTTGGGAAGAAGGATAGGCGGGGGGGGGGGGGGCTCGATAAATAAACACACACTAATGTCAGATATAACGGCCTGGCATTTATTAAATAAAATATAAATAAGGATAACGCTGGGTAGCTAGTGTGCGGGAAGCACACTCTGGCCGTATTGTCCGGCTGACACGGGGGAACGCGCACTTCGAATAGATAAGCGTCTACCTGGCTGTGAAACCGGCTGACTGATCGTCCTCTCGTTCGGATGATGCCTCGTTCTCTGAAAGTCGCGCGGCGCAGAAATACTTCGCGTAGCGAACCTCGACAGTTTAAAACGCTGGAGGTTATGTCGTGAAAATGCGGAGGGAAATAGCTGTCCTGGAGTGCGTCCGGTTTTGCCTGCTGCTCACTGGATACTGGCTGTTCTACCTGTTGTGCGGCCGTTGCGACCGCGGCGTCTCTCTCTGTCTCTTTCTCGCGCATGTATTTCCTGACTATCCTTTCCTGCTCACGCGATATCACGTGATAGCCTGATATAGCACATTTCTGTCCTAGCGCCCTCTCAACTAATAAGTATCCTCGCGCGCGAAATTCAAAATTCATTAATTCGCCTTGTCTGGCTGTAGCCGTATTCGACTGTACATTTTTCCGCCTGATATTCCTCTTACAATATTTCTCAACAATATTTCGCTCGCGTGCCGCTGTGGACCGAGCCGCAGCCCTCCACTCGTCGCCAATAACGTCCGAGGCTCGTCGCGTGCCTCCACTCTCTACGCTCACCTTAAATATTCTCTGTCTCTGTCTATCTCGCTCTCGCTCGCTCTCATTCTCTTTACAGTGCTCGCCAACATGGCGGCGGTCGCTCGCGCGCGTACGCCTCGTGGCTTCGCTCGCCGTGCTGCGCTCTCAGCCGTCGCCGCTATCTTCGCTCTCGCTCGCTCTCGCGCGGCTTCCCTCTCTCTGCCGCTCTCTCGCTGTGGCGTGCGTTGTGCTTCTCTCTCTCTCTGTCTCGTGCGGCGCCGCGCATGCTTCGCGCTGAGCGTGGCTTCTGCTCAGCTGTGTCGTGGCACTGCTTTTCTCTGCTGCTCCGGCCGTATTTTCTCTCTCTCTCTCTCGCTCTCATCTCTGCTGCTCCGGCCGTATTTTCTCTCTCTCTCTCTCGCTCTCATCTCTGCCCGGTTCTCCTGTAAACACCACCGGGTCTTAGTATATGCTTTTTTCATTAGCACGGCTCCGGTGGTGTCCAGGCGAGCTGGGGCTGACGGCTGACCGTCACAATATATAGATATATATAGATTAATCGTCAAAATATTCAAGTAAAATATTTCAGTCAGTACTCGTAAGGAACGCGCTTTATGTAGTTGGTACTTATGTACCAGAACATAACACTTGAATTGCTTAGGCGCAATGAAGTTAGCTGCATGGGAAACTTTCAAATTGCAGAAGCCTTGATTTCCTTACTTCATAGATTACAGTATCGTATTATTGAGCATTTATTTTTGAAACGGAAGGCTCAATAAAAGTTGCCAACAATAATAAAGTAGTAGTAATAAATGTACGTGTTTATTTGAAATATTTTTAATAAAAATAAAAATTCATTTTCTTACGTTTGAAAAATAAGCCTTCAATGGTCCTGAGGAGGATTATCAGGTAAGTTGCATTTTTTATTATTTTCTTCATATTATTTACCACTTACAAAAAAGAAATAAATGCTTTGTGATATATTTTTGTATTTCAGATTTTGGCTGTTGCAATTAATTTTCCAGAAGTCAATTTGCAAAAATTTTTCTAGCTTAAGCTATAACCTATTAGAGTGAATTTATTGCAATATACATTACAATAATTTTGTGAGTGATGACTGACCTGAAGGAGTAAATGTTGCTACCCAAAAGATGTACGTACAAAATAATTTTACCTATATAAAATAATATCATCCTGCAGTATTATTATTAGTGATAGTTTACATATACTACCTTTTTTTTATTTTTAATTAAAGACAGCATACGCGTATACATTTTTTTTGATATTATGAATCCTGTGGTATTATTATTCATGATAGCATAGGTGTATTAATATTTATTTGACATTAAGAATAAAAAGAGTTTTATTTATAATAAACATTAATAGTTGCAGCGTTATATATTAATGATAGCTTAAGAAATATTTTATTAAAGCATTGAATGGATAAAAATAAAGTGGGCCTTTTAAAATAATACCTTTCTTTAGTATATTTATTTTATTTTACAGCCTTATCGAGTCCTCGAAAGAGTCTCATTTGACTCTGTATTTCTTTAGTATAAGTATTATATTGATATATATTGATATGATTGATATTGATAAGTATATAATTAATTATATTGTATGTATATATAAATTTTATTGTTTGCGATAGATTGAAAAAGAGTTTTACAAAAGTGAAGATTAATAATTGCAATTAATGCCATAGTAAAATAATAAATAACTGATTTCTTTAAGTGACAAAATGTTGGCCAATGACTTTCAATGTATTTTGAATACGGCATTTTAAATGAAAAACATGAAAATTGAACTATTATTTTTATATATACATTTCTATAGATATGCGCGCACAATTATATTTGCCTTACAAGTTGTGTTAAGAATATAGAAGTAAATTTCATTAGCTAGGAAGTGATATCACTGTAATAATAAAAGTATGAAAAATAAGCTACGACAAAAAATATTACAACAAATAATAACTAGAATTATCTAAATCATATTGTATATATGCATAAAAATATATATATTAACATAATCATTTATGTTGTGGTTGTATTAAAATTATAGAAGTAGATAAACAATTATTTTTGCCTGACTACTTCTGATAAAAATACAGAAATAAATTCAAATAGCATAGGAAGTGATATCGCTGTAATAATGAAAATATGCAAAATAGCTTATTACAGTAAATATTGGAACAAATAGTAATTACAATTATTTAGAGCATATTTATGTATGTGCAAATATGTATAATAACATACTCTTTTATGTTATTGTTAGCCGTATTAAAATAGTAGAAGTAAATTGAAGCAGCGTATTAGACTTATGCTGCTATAATATGAAAAATATTAAAAAAGGCTGAGTTTAGTGAACTTCAAAGTTCTGTAACTTTGCTTAATAGGCCCATTTGACAGAGATATTCTAGAAAACCTATTTTTTTGGTGGTACGAAACCAAGCTTGGCCAAATCCCTTCTCCGAAAAGCTGGGCCCCCCCTTGTAAGTATGATACTCGGATTTGCCGAAGACTATCGAAAAATTGTAGTTAATGTGAAACACGAGCTCATACTCACAAGATCTAGAAACGATTTAAATGCCATCATCTAGATATCGGCTTGTGTCGAGAATGCAGATGTTTATGAAGATTATGAAATAGAATTGCTGAAAATAGAGCGCCTGATGCCCTATGTTCTAATAAAAAATAAAAAATACGTCTCTTGAATAATATCGAAAAGAACAAACCAATCAGCATCAGTTTTAGAAATTGGTAATTATATGAATACGCGGTCGTTCCACCCTCGTTTGGACTGTAAAAAATTTCAATCAATTGGAGAAACCACGATTCGTTATGCTGACATTTCAGTCGAATCACAAAAATCAGAAAACGGCGAATGCGAGGTACATCGATCATTGCAATCAAGTAACGTAAAACTTTTCCTCAAGTCGCAATACTATTCCTATGGCAAATTGAATGTAGACATTAATCGCTCTCAGTACGCCGTACTATACGATAAGTTTCACATAATTACTACTCGTTGTGATTGACAGTTCCAAGCAGAACGAGTCTTTGAAAAATGCTCCCGTAAACGTTCGTCTAGAACTTGAATCTCGAGACAATTTTCCTGTGGGAACTTCAGCTTACTGCTTGATCTTGCACGATCACATAGTTCAGGATAATCCAGTCAGCGGTGACTTCAAGAAGTTCGCGTAATGGAGTACGTTGTGGATGTGCAGGGCTTCAAGAAAAATAGAAACGATTTCGACGACAGGTACCGGCAATGTGTCTACGTGAACAAGGTCGCCGATTACGTATTCTGGGTGGTGCGCTCCGTAGCTTTTCAGCACAACGCATGCATCAAATACCGGCAATGTATCTACGTGAACGAGGTCACAAATTACGCACTCTGGGTTGTGCGCTCTGTAACTTTTCGGCAAAACGCGTGCACCAGCTGTCGGCAAGGTATTTAGACGAACAAGGAAGGCAAATACGCATTCCGAATGTTGCGCTCAGTAGATTCTCTTCCTTTTAAAATTACCTTCCTTTTGAAATGCTTTTCGTATCGGATGATTTCGACCCAAGATCTCTTATTTTAATATACTCAACCTGATAATTTTGACTAATAAGTTAATTAAATCTAAAAATGGATAAATATTTATTACGTTCAATAGATAGACGACCTCAAAACCAACTTAAAAGGGCAGAATAAAAACTTTTCATTTCCCACACTTTTTCAAGTACGAATTTTGAAAAATTAATTAGTTTAAGGATGTGAAAGCAAATTATGGATGCACACAAACATGATGAAACAATCTTATGCTTATTAAAAATATTTTATCTTCTAACTTATCATTACCTTCACATCAGCCGATAATAAAATAATAATTGGAAGATTTTTAGGAGCATTTCTCGACGCTCGAGAAGGCCTCTGGGTCGAAAAAGCCTCCAAGAGTATGTCGCGACGATCAAAAAGACCTCTGGTTCGAAAAAGCCTCTGAGAGCATTACTCGGCAGGCGTAAAAGCCTTAGTCGAGAAAGCCTCCAAGAGTATTTCTCGATGGCCGAAAAGGCCTCTTAGTCGAAAAAGCCTCCGCGAGCATTTCTCAACGGTCCAAAAGACATGAGTCGAAAAAAATTTTGGAGGCTTTCTCGACTAAGGTTTTTACGACCGCCGAGTAATGCTCTCAGAGGCTTTTTCGAACCAGAGGTCTTTTTGATAGTCGCGACATACTCTTGGAGGTTTTTTCGACCCAGAGGCCTTCTCGAGCGTCGAGAAATGCTCCTAAAAATCTTCCAATTATTCTTTTATTATCAGGTGATGTGAAGGTAATCATAAGTTAGAAGATAAAATATTTTTAATAAGCATAAGATTATTTCATCATGTTTGTGTGCATTCATAATTTGGTTACATACCCTAAAACTAATTAATTTTTCCAAATTCGTACATGGAAATGTGTGGGAAATAAAGAACTTTTATCTGTCCCTTTATATTGGTTTTGAGGTCGTCTATCAATCAGAAATAATAAATATTGATACATTTGTTGGATTTATTTTACTTATTTGTCAGAATTATCATGTTGAGTATATTAGAATAAGAGATCGCTGGTCGAAGTCATCCGATACGAAAAACCGGCCATTTCAGAAGGAAGAGAATCTACTGAACGCAACATTCGGAATGCGTATTCGCCTTCCCTGTTCATCTAAATACCTTCCCGACAGCTGGTACACGCGTTTTGCCGAAAAGTTGCGGAGCACACCACCCAGAGTGCGTTATCGGCGAAGTCGTTCACCTAGACAAATTGCCGGTACCTTGTGCACGCGTTCTTCTGAAAAACTACAGAGCGCACCACTCAGAGTGCGTAATCGGCGACCTCGTTCACGTAGACACATTGCCGGTACCTGGTGCACGCGTTTTGCCGAAAAGCTACGGAGTGCACTATCCGGATTGCGTAATCGGCGACCGTCGTGACCTAGATACCCAGATATTGATCTCCGCTACCGGTTACCCTAGTGACATAGCTACTTTACCGGTACGAAGAACACGTGACAGAGTACACCACCTTTATTCAACGTACCATCTATTTTCATTTGATTTGAAATAATGCTCCGCTACGTAAATACATAGATACAAAGCTGCTCTAAATATATTATAATATATTTGACATATATATATATAAATGTGTGTGATTAAAAGTATTTTTTTTTGTAAAATAGACAAAATTTAGAAAAAAGTGTTATATTGTTAAGTCCTGACTACCTCCACTGAATGCCTATAGTCAGGATTATTTATAGCGATAAAAGTCTAGCGTTTATAAGTACCTAATTCTCTCAAATAAATGTATTTTCTATGAGAAAATGATTGGAACTTACCTTATTTGAATCAATGTCGTTGATAATCCTTTATTATTCGAGGAGAATTGTTGAATGTCCAGGTAATGTTTTTGTTTGATAGGTGTCTTCAAAAACAATCCAATGATCTAAACGAATTACTTCAGATCTCAAGGTATAGGTTTTTAGGGTTCACAGATTTTAAGATTCAGAATTAAATTATTCACCACATTAAAAATATAATATCACTTATTATATTTATTTTTAAGAAAACTTTAAAATAGTAATACAAATATAAAATACAAAAACAAGCAATTTTCCACGATAATGAATTGAAAATTATCAAAACTCCCCCAATTTTCGAACCGGCGTGGACGGAGTCGATACGAAATCTTGACTGCCGAAATGAGAGCATTGTGTCTTTTTTAAGCACTAAACTTAGTTTACAAATTCACAACATTATTGAATATTAATCATTATACATTTTGCAATCCTACATACAATATTGCGGTTTTCCCAAAAGTATAACGCTTAGTCTGCGTTTCGCAAGCTCAGCGTTAGCTGAGCTCTTACTTTCGAAAGTATGACAATCAACGAATCTTATGCAACTGACAGAATCGATGTTGTGATTTGGATTTTGAAAGTATTATTATTTTCTCAAATTGTCAAATTATCAACTTCCAACTATTAATTCTGTAGCTAAAAATTCAAATAGATAACGTCATAAGACGTTGCAAAATGTTATTTTGCGGAAAAGTCCATCCCTGATGAGCTATGAATTTTTGAAACTCAGAAAAAAATACCTAATTTTACCAACTTTAATCCCCTGTAGCAGTAAGATAATCGATACGAAAAATCTGAAAAAATTCAGGGAGGTGTATTTCATCAAGAAGAAGTGATTTAATGTGTTTAGAAACAAAAATTAATTTGATAAATTTGATTTCTCAGAGAATCACCCATACATATGACATTTAAAGTATTTATTTTAAAACGAGACAAAATTTTCTAAAAAAAGTGTTGCATGTTCCTCCGTTGAAAAATTCTTCCTAGAGGAGCTATGAATATTTGAAAATCAGCAAAAAATGCGATAAAATCAGTTTTACCAACTTTGAGTCCCTGTAACTTTGAATCATTTGACCCATTAGTTTTTTATAAGTTTGTAAAATTAGTCCTGATTGTTTGGCCTAGAATCCAGTATGGTCCCTTATGGTAGAACTTACTTGTACTAAATCCATTAGTTTCCCGGATGGATTAGAAGCACAGATTAATTCTTGAATACGGGAGCGTAAACTTTCCATGTCTTTCCCAAATGGTTCCTTATCACTAACATGTTCATTGGAAATATCCTAAAACATAATAAATTGTGCTGAATACAGTGGTACAGATGCAGTAGAGATAATTAATTATGCCAGCTTTAAAATCTGAAAATTGATTTCTAAAATTTAAATCTTTTGTACTAATGTTGAACGCAATAAGTCATCAAAACTTGGAACATACACGGACCCTACCCCCTGTTAAAAAATTTAATTTTTAACGTTATTCACTAAAGTAAACGCATATGTATGTAGTTAACATATATATCTTTAAATTGGTAACATTACTTTATCATTTATTAAATTATTTGTATTTTTTATTGGTGTTGCAACCATTTAAATACATGGATAACGGCATGAACTTGTAATGTAAATATCTTACATTTCAAGTTCGATTTTATTTAAATAAATGCTGCAACATACACAGACTCTATTTCTTACTACGGAATTTAATTTTTTACATTTCAGCCATATACATTGAATTAACATGCATATGTTAATGTGTATAACATTTCTTTATTATTTATTAAATGGTTTATATTTTTTCTGAATTAAATGACTATATACATCTCTTCGAGCCACAAAATTTATTTTGTAGCCAACGTTTCGATCTGTTGCAGATCCTCTTCAGCGCTAAGTCAATTACAGTCAAATTAATTTTACAAAATTATAATACACATCATAAGTAAAAATAATAAAAATAAAAAATAACTACCGAAAAAAACAAAATAATCTACCTAAAGCATCTCAAGGCACCATCCATACTTGAATATCGGCCCTAGATTACAAAATTAATAATTTACATTATGTCAAAAAGAATAATTTCAATAAAACAAAACCACACTCTTACATTGTTAACCGACGATGAGGAATCGCACAAGTACCGGTGCCGTTAGATGGTGATACGACATCGGCGGAGGACAACGATCGACTGTACTTCAAATTTTATGTACACCTAGTAATACCCATCCCTTGCACAGACAACCGCATATATTCGCAAAAACTTATATTCTATACTACTGTAAATTCTGGAGCCCCAACACGCCGATAAAACGTATCCGGATCACGTACAACAATAAGAAGTGGCACGAAAATTTCTACCATATAGTAAGTCAGAGAGCCCGTGCAGCAAGTTTGAACGCTACATCCATGACCGCATTGGATACCAATACAGTATGTCGCCTAGCAATTCGAGCTCTCCATCCTCCACTGAGCTGTGCCGCTCCGCCCCGCCAGCTAATCATAATTGAGAAATGTTAGCATACGCTAAAGAGCGCGAAGCAGTATGCCACCTCTTCCTATCCGATGTTACCCGCATACTCTAACTTCCTTGCTCGGTCTCCGTTCTCGTATAAACAAAAATGATTACTTTTTACAATTACGTGGACTTAATTTGAAATTTGAAATAACATTTTTATAGCTAGACTTGAGACGGCACGTATCCTCAGCCCTATTCAACGTGCCATCAAAAAACTGAATGTGTAATTTCTGAGAACCGCCTGCGGAAATTAGACGGTTCTCTATCAACAATTTTTATATTATCGAAATCAAAATTATGCCCGGTCTCCATTGCGTGGACGGCAAGGGGGGAGGTGATATCTTCTTTGTCTATATATCGCTTATGCTCCGATTCTATAGCTTTTAACAGCCAATATGTCTCACCGATGTACGTAGACTCACAATCAGAACAATCGATTTTATAAACAACATTCTTAGTATCACTCATAACAGTAGGGTACTTCCCTAGTTTTATTAGTTTATTAAACTTTTCCGTAATCTTATTCACCAACATTTTAACGTTTTTATTCAAAACTGTCTTTAATTTGCCTTTAAAACTCTTGTAAAACGGAAATAGTGTATTACGCATCTAGGGAGGAAAAAACTCGCCTTCGGCTCGGGAGGCAATTTACACAAGATATCGGCTGTCCGAATTTACTCCCGTGGAGGATACTATTTTTCTTTACGCACTTTTCTCCGGAAGAGAATGTGGTACATTCGGTGCAGTGTGAGGAAAAACCACAAACCTATTCTTACAATCAACATTATTATTAATAATTGACAAATCCGGATTGCCCGCATCTCTGACCTCTTTATTATTTTTTAAAAGACCAAGATTGCGCACAATGCGTCTTTTACAATATTTTTTTTAGCTATAAGAATCTTCTTCGCCTGCTCGATATTTCACAAATGAAAACGCGGATCCGACAATAATATTCAAATTCCAAAACCATATTTGCAAAAACAGGTGTTACGGATGCAACGTATGAATGTGAAAGCGAAAGAAAAAGGTAGACGACGAGAATCGAACTTGCGGACCCGAGAGCCAGAGGCCTGTGCTCTAACCACTGAGTTAACGTCTACCATGCAGTTTTGTGCATTGTAGCTCTATTCCTCTTTATCACTCAGCCCGTCACGTTGCACCTATACAGGCGCCTTAAGTCTGTGACACCACCCTGTTTCCTTACCGATTTCGGAGCTTCTTTTTAGGTGCCTCTTACGTGTTTTTTCTGTATTGGCACTGGGCTGGCAAGTCCGTTTTTACCACACAGGCGGGTCCCGACTGTTTTAGAGTCAGGTGTTTTCTCCTGTGTATCTGTGGGCATCGGAGGTGATGGAGCTTCGATCGGAGTCGCGGTGTGGGTAATGTAGGGAACTGTTATGCTGCGGGTTGACGCTTGGGAGATCTTTAGTTAGGTTCTAAATCAGCGATCTCCCGCTCAAAGGATGCCAGAATGTTACGGATGTAACGTATGAATGTTGGACGGGGATAGGAAAGCGAAAGAAAAAGGTAGACGACGGGACTCGAACTCGCGGACCCGAGAGCTAGAGGTCTGAGCCCTAACGACGGAGCTAACGTCTACGATGCAGTTTTATGCATTGTAGCGCTACTCCTCTTTATCACTTAGCCCGTCACGTTGCACCTATGCAGGCACCTTAAGTCCGTGACACAGAGCTTGAGCAAAACCCCATAGGAGCACCCAAGACCTGCTTATAGAATTTGCCGTTAAAAATCAAATACGTGCAGTCAAGAAGGATTCTAATACCCTCAACAAACTCGTCTCTAGAAATGCACTTTATGCATCCCAACCACTTCCATCTCTTACTGATTGCATTAATTATCAGATCTTTCGGCAAACTCGTTAATAGCGAGACCACGTCGAAAGACGCCAGACAGTGACCCATGGGAAATTTAAGATTTTCAAAATTTTCTTTTAATTTATTGAGCGAGTATATGGGGTTATTGACAACGGACACTATAATCCGTGTAGGATTACCCGAATTATGAATATTAATCAGGCCATATGCCTTCGGAAATGAAGTATACGATCTCCTTGGAGGAAAGCTCTCTAAAAGCCGAGTTACTCTAAAACGCCACGTGCACTCCAATGGTCGATAAGTTTCTTTATACGTTTATTAATCCCCGCAAGCGGGTTAACTTTCACTCTCCTATAGAACCTGTCGTAGCTGAGGGCTTCCTCAACCTTTGAAATCTATGCATTGCATTCAATCGCAACCGTGACATTGCCTTTATCCGCCTTGGTAAAAAACAATTCGGGATTTTCTTTCAAAAACTTCGTAGTCCGATCAATGTTGTAAGCCATCGCTCTCTCCCGATACGGCACATGCGTCTTATATTTAATGCGAAAATTTAATATAGTCAATACACTGTCCCGGAGTCTCCCGCCGAGGCCTCGATCACACATGTAAACATTTTCAAGGCTTTTAACAATCTCTATAACCTGCCCAATATCAAAATTAATATTAAAATTATACTTCTCACCCATAGACATTACTTTGAAAACAAATTCCAGAAGGGGAAATTCTATAAGATTAACTAACCATTTTTTCTTCATGGCATCTATTTCATTGAAAGTAAAATTAAGATCAAAATTATTATTATTATTATTATTATTATTATTATTATTATTATTATTATTATTATTATATTATTATTATTATTATTATTATTATTATTATTATTATTATTATTATTATTATTATTATTATTATTATTATTATTATTATTATTATTATTATTATTGGATTTTGACAGGAAGGTCGTGCCACTAGCAGTTTTATTATTGGAAGTGGTAAGAGTTAGTGTACTGATAACTACCCTAAAGTCTCTACAATGTACCTACCCCGGAACATTGTTATTATTGCAAAATAAAGTTCAAACATTTTTTTGGTTTATCCTCTGTAGCTTTTTTATTATTAACTTTACGTGAAAAAGTTAAGTATGAAAATTGTTCACAATTGAATTTCCTATAAGGTACGTGTATTCCTAATGGCAAAATTGACTTTCTCCATAGCTAAATTATTTAAAACAATACAAAATTTTGTGAATTTTCATATTGCAATAGTTTACATAAAAAATTACGTCTTTTGGTCAGACTTCCGATCAAACATGTCTTTGTAGTTCATAAAATATAAAATTTCTAGTCCGACCTCAAAATGGCGACTTATTGCAAAATTATTATTCTGTATTTTCAAATTCATTTCAAGTTGGTGCAGATCACGACAAATGAATGCGACCACCTGTAATCGACAGCTCAAGTTAGAGAATCTGGGTAAAATGCGTCTTAAAGTAAGTTAAAAACCATAAATTTTCATATAAATTTTGTTAAGATCAGATAAGTAGGAACCGAGATAATTTTTTTTTCAATCGATGATTACGCCAAAGCTACTTGATATTTTTAATTAAAACTTGTCACACTGCTTGTTCAAATATAACTATAAATAATAGCCGTTTTGTCGACCGCTGTAGATGACCTCGTTCATCTAGAACAACCAGTAAACCAAGCGAAATCAAAGCGCGCGGCCGCGTAGTTACTCCGGCCGGGTGGCGCGGTGGTGGGGGGAGCGCCGCTGCAGCGCCGCACAGGTTTTTCGGAACCTTAATTGTAAATTCATTTACTCAGCAACCAAAGCAGCTATTTTAATCATTTTTTTTCATGTAACATGTTTTTTTCTCAACTTTTATGTTATGTTTATGAAGTTACTGTAAAGTTAATGCAAATACAAAAAATTGTCATTCTTTTCACAATTTTTTCATTCTTTCGTACGCAACGCATGATATACATGAATATTGATCTGAAAATATTATTATTGTCACGCCCGCGCACCATATGTATGTGAATCCCACTAATAAAAAGTCATGACCGGATGTTTTGAAGCCGCTGAAGACGAATTGTGATTGGTTGATGTTGTGCGCATGCGTCAAGACTCAAGAGCCAATATGTTCATGTGTCATGGTTCATGTGTTTCCGGTGAATGCGTTAGTTTGAGGTTAGAGCGCGCGAAGCCCGCTGATGTTGATCTAACATTCTCGCCTAATATAATGGCAAAAAAGATCTGCGTGCAAGCAGAGTGCAGGTACAAGAAATTGAGAAAGATTTGTTTTTATTTTATACACAATAGAATCGACAATAGGCTCATGAGTTCTTCATATATAGATATACCTATGCACAGTTCGATAAGTTCTTTTTAAAAACTGTACTTTAAAAAATAACTTTTAAAAGAGAAATAATTCTTCAAAATTTTCAAAATAAAAATCGAATTTGATTATTTTAAGTATTTCTGAGTACTATTTAAATTATGAAGAAACTGTAAGAAAAATTAGAGCGCGCGAAGCGCGCTGCTCTTGGTCTAGTGATATATAAAAGGAACATAATAGCGTACTAAACTCATATACATATTTATCATTGTCACTATGGAGATATAGATGTGTGTATACATGTAAACAGTATATGTGTATACAATATAAATATAGTACTAAATGTGTATTTATATATAGAATGCTGTGTGAAAATATGTTGAAAATCTATGTTTTTACTATACATGTATACTTTTCTAGTTTTGGGAATGGATGTGTACAACATACGTATGTGTATATAATAATACAGAGAATTAGGTACAACTTTTCGATTTTTCGTACGCAACGCATGATGTTCATAAATATCAAGTAAATTAACTAATTAATATTCCGAAACCAAAGCTGCAATTTAAGTCTTTATTTTTCATTTAACATGACTTTTTCACAGCTTGCTATGAAACATTTGTCAAATTTACGGTGTTTGCATTCCATCTACAGTAGTTTTATGAACATAGCATAAAAGCTGAGAAAATAAGATATGTTAAATGAACAAAAATATGATTTAAATAACTGCTGTGGTTTCAAAATTGAAATCGAAAAATACTTGGTTCTCTGTACTATTATATACGCATACATTTGTTGTACACATCCATTCCCAAAACTACAAAAGTGTACATGTATGGTGAAAACATAGATTTTCAACATATTTTCACACAGCATTCTATATATATAAATACACATTTAGTACTATATTTATATTGTATATACATATACTGATTCCATGTATACACACATAACAAAAGAAAGTTGTGATATCAATAAATAAATTGGCAAGTTTGTTTATAAAAAGCAATAGTTTTGAAAAAAATTAATGAGCCTTTAAATGGCGGAAGGAATATCAATGTATATGTATATATGTATATATATGACTGCAAAGTACACGACTAGGTAATATTCGTAAATGCGTTGATTATTATTTTTATTTAAGGAAACACAAAACATGTTATATAAAATAATACATATAATACAAAAATATAAGTATATTCATGTTATCATTTTCATAAAAAATGATGTTCTTAAATAATTTTATGACATGATAAAGGTGCTAATAATAGGTGGTAATATCATGTGTTTGTCCGAATTTATAATGTAATATAACAAGATTGTTTCGCTTCATGAAAAATCAGAATTATAAAATTAATTAATTTTTATTATTTCCTTTTTCTGTTGTCACTTGTGGAAGCACCAAGCGGATGTACACTATACTCTAGTTAGTGATACAGTAAATGTGTTGTAATTCTTATTCCATCAAAATGTATAACATGTTTTCAGGACGATTATTTATAATTAAATATGAGATTTAAATATTCTATTATTAACTTATTAGGTATCATCCTCTTCATTAAAAAAAAGAATAATTTTCCATACAACAAATCTATCTCACATGTTTAAAAAATCAGGAACAATTTCTATCATGTAGAATACAATTTTTTTTATGGAAAAACTTGCCGTCCCGTCCTATCATACATAACGATGGATATCATCTTCAAGTTACGCATGGTTAACCAAAGTAATTCACAGTTAACGAAACATCGTTGCAAATTCTTAAGTAACCGATATTTCATTTATTATGTGTTCACTAACATTCTTATTAAATTTTTTAAGAAATGAAACTTAATTTCCTGATAATTGAAATATATACAAATACTCAATTTTTGAATATTTGTACATAAGTTTGACAATAATTAGTTATTATTAACAAAAGATTACAGGAAAACATGTTATGAAATTAATTTCTATTTCTAATGTTGGGAAATAAATGAAGATGAAAAATATTTTTTCAGTTTATAAATTTAGTTTTACATGCACACTTAATTAAGAAATAAAATTGCAACTACCATTTGAGGCAATTCTGACAATTTAACAGAAATATTTTGAATAGCACCGATTATAGGATAATAGGAAGATTAGTTGACTGCATTAAATAATTACAATATTGCTGATTACACTGACATTTAGTAATTTATCGATTATCCATGATAGGACGGGACGGCAAGTTTTTCCATAAAAAAAATTGTGTTCTACATGATAGAAATTGTTCCTGTTTTTTTAAACATGTGAGATAGATATGTTGTATGGAAAATTATTCTTTTAGAAAACTCGTGCAAATGCTTATCCCAATCACTGCGATTTTTTGCGAATGCGGACTTGACCATTTGTATTTCGGCGTGCGCTCTTGACAATACTCTTTCACGCAATTCCTCCGGCACTACAAGTTTCCATCCTTCGTCCGGGTGAGTGATGGGATCTAGCATTGGATCTTCCTTGTGCCTGTACAACTTTCCGTTTTCGACTCTCCACTCGGGAAATTTCGTGGGGTTCTCTTCGACTTCGTCGCGTCTTCGTAAATACCATTTGTCCTCAATCTGACCTATAGCTGAGATTTCTGGCTTCATCATTCTGGAGAGCGCGTCTGGCACTAAATGCTGGGTGCCCTTACGACGTATTATGTCGAAGTCCCATTGTTGAATTTCCATAGACCATCGGGCTAGTCGACCTTTCGGATCCTTCAGCGAGCGGAGCCACTTCAGAGCGATGTGGTCAGTGCTAACCGTGAAGTGGTAACCTTCAACGTACGGCCTGAGTTTGTTGATAGACAAAACTAACGCCAAGCACTTCTTTTCGGTTGTGGTGTAATTTACCTCCGGTGCTGACAATACTCTGCTGACATAGACGATCGGGTGTTGTCCGTCGTCAAATTCTTGCGTGAGGACTGCACCAATGGCGAAATAACTTGTGTCGCACTGGATCGTGAAAGGTTTCGTAAAATCCGGTCTGGCTAGGACGGGAGCGTTAGTCAACGCCTGCTTCAACTTGTTGAACGCTTCATCTTGCTCCGGTCCCCAATTCCAGTTTTTCTGGTCTTTGAGCATCCTGACTAGGGGAATCTTTATCTCCGACTCGTTTTCTAAGAACCTAGAGTACCACCCAAACATGCCCAGGACTCGTCGTGAGCCTGTCAAGTCCTTTGGAGTCGGGCAGTTCATTACTGGCTCTATTTTTGCAGGGTCGGTTCGTAAGCCGTGTCGATCCAGAATGAATCCCAGGTACTTTATCTCGCTGACACAGAATTCACATTTCTTCGGGTTAATCGTGAGTCCGGCTGACGTTAATTTTGTTAAGACGTGTCTGACTCTATGTTTGTGTTCCTCGAACGTGTCGGTAGCTATGACGATGTCGTCTAGGTATCCGAACACATTTGGGGAGTCCTCAGGACCAAACAAAATGTCAACCATTCTCTGCGGCGTACTGGGCGCGTTGGAAAGGCCGAAAGCCATGCGCTTAAATTGCCATAAACCGTATCCAGGTACTGCAAAAGCGGTGTATTTCTTATTGCTTTTCTCCATTTTGACTTGGAAGTAAGCCTGCTTGAGATCGATCTTGCTCAAGTATCTGGCTGCTCGTAGCCTGTCTAGTATCATGTCTATTTGGGGCAGAGAGTAGCTATCCTTTTTCGTCACTTTATTTAATTCGATATAGTTGACGCAAAATCTCTCTGTCCCATCGGGCTTTGTCACTAGTAACGGCTGGCTACAATAAGCGCTTGCGGATCTCTCGATTACCCCTAGTCTTCTAAGTTCTATAGCTGCTTTTTGTATTTCCTCTATCTTCTTCGGTGAACGTCTTCTGGCTTTACAGCGTATGGGGGTTGGGTCTGCCACTACGATGTGGTGCTCGGTTAAGTCCGTGTACCCCAGTTCCTCTCCGGGATTGTTTGGTAGTATCTCGGTCACCAGTTCCTCGATTTCCCGTCTCTCCTCGTCGCTGAGCTCGGAGATACCCGCGCTCTCTGCGATGGTGATTGCCGGAGATCTAGCTTCTGGCCGGTCGAACTCTCTCCACTCTCCCAGATTGGCTCGCCATAGGCCTTTGTGGCTTGTGTCTATTTTAAACGTCTTGCGGAAATCTTTGCCCAAAATCAGTTCATGTGTTACTTCTGCTACTGCTCTTGCCATAATCGTCTTGTCTATTTCATCTAAGTCTATTCGGATTGGTAGAAATCCTAATACTGGCGACGTTCCTCGTGTCACCGTTCGTATCAGAGCTTCACTAGCTTTCAGTCGAGTCGTGTACCTCCTAGCGATCTCTGGGCCTACGATGGTTATCATGGCTCCGGGATCGAACAAGGCTCTATACACCTTTCCGCCTAGACTGACTTTAATGTAGTCTCTATTATCTATTGTGGTCGTGGCTGCGTGCACCTCCGTTTCTTTGGATTCTCTGTCGACTCCGGTTTCCTCTAATTGTGCAGGGGTGCTAGGGTCTAACATCGTTTCGTTGATCAGAGTGTCCACAGCTGCCTCGATTTGTCTTAACTTCATGTAATCTGTCTGTTCATCGAGCAAATCTTTCACTTTCGTCCTTATTCTTTGGTCTTCCTTTAATTCTTCCTCTAATAATTCGTTTGCCTCAATCAGTACCATTTCCTCTTCATTCATGCTATCTTCATCATCTGTAGTTACCTCTTTATCAATTTCCTCAACTTCTTCCCACTTATTGTCTCCGTCCAGGGCGGTTACTCGAGTTTCTCCGAAATCTAAAGCCTGTGCTAACCTCTGAGCTGACTTCCTCTGCTCGGCGTTATTGTCTGACTCCACAGTGGATTTCGGCTCCAAGTTTAAGTTGGCTTCAGCTCTCATGATTTTTTCAGCTTTCCTGAATTCTGCTAACTCTTTTACCTTTGCCAGGCTCTTTTTCGAAAATTCCACGATATCTTCTAGTCCTCGACCATGAATCATGTCTTTCTCTACTCTAAAGCCTCGCTTTTTGCACAGCTGGATTTCTTCGTTTAACCTCGTATCCTCGTCACTACTCTCCATTGGCGCAGCCGGCGTCCCGTCTGGCTTAGATTCCGTGTTTCTAGCGATACTGGCTCTAACGTGATTTCCTCTGTTTGCCCCTGAATTAACCACTTGTTTCCTCATCTCTGTGATAGAGTCTGGCCGTTGTTTTGCAATGGCGTCTCCTCTTTTTACATTCGCGTTTACTTCCTTCTCGGCCTGCAGCGTTTGCCCACGGGTTGCGTCGGCGTTTCTTTCAGGCTTCGAATTTCTCTTTGTCTCTTTTGTCTCTTCTGGTTGTGCGCCTGTCTTTAAATAGCTGGTCTGGCTGTTACTTACAGCTTTGACCGCTATATCCTGACTTTGCACTATTTCTCATGGCTTGCTGCCACTTCCTCCCCCTCCCAAAATTGACAAACTCCTGCAAACTGCGAGGGTATGCTTGTCAATTTTGTTCGCTAGTTGAGGGCCCAAGGCGTGAACACCGAGGTCGGCTAGCCCTTGGCGGCCTCCGTCGAGTCGTTTCCCAGAAGCTTTCTAACGTGAGCACAGTTTGTGCAGTCTCGCAGAGTCGCGCCTTTCTGTCCGCATACTTGACATGAGGTTTCTGGCTCAGTCTTTGGCTGCAACGTCTGTAGAAGTTCTCTTGCTTTAGCACAGTTTTTGCAGTTTTTGAACTGTGCTCCAACTTGACCACACCACTGGCATTTCCCGGACAATTTTATCGGGTAAGGGCAGGCGTTCTTCCTATGACCGAATTGTCTACAATTATAACATTGCGTTTTCGGACAATTTGCTGTTCGATGTCCCACTGTCTCGCAAACGTGGCACGGTCCGAAATATTGATCTTGTGGCTGCGTTTGATTCAGTTGTTGGCTCAGTGTTGGTGTAAAGGTTTGCTGAGGCTTCTGCTGCATTTGCGCCGGTTGTTGTAGCGGGGTTTGCACTTGCTGGCCGGCCGCACAAGCTTCCTGTGTCGTAGTTTATTTCTGCTCGGGAGCCGTCTCGGTTGTTTCAGCCTTTTTCTTTATATTTTTCTTCTTCTTTGCTTTCGTTGCAATTTCGTTCGTTTCTGCTAGCTCTTCTGTCGCAGCTACCTTTGATTTTGGAGTAGCTGACCATGCTACCGCTGGGAACTTGGATTTTTCTGCTGGTGGTGGTGGAGCATATCTGGCATCATGTTCTAGTTCGTCTTCGAGTTCTTTACAATATTTTTTTACGTCATGGAATGTTTTAATCTTCTTGTGCTTTGGGGCTTTCCTGTAGACTGATCTCAATCTGTCGATGAGTAGACTTATCTGTTTCATAATTGACATTGGTTTTTGTAGATGATCGGCGATATGTCAAAAATTCATAATGTACGTCGATATCTTTTCGCCGTTGCCTTGTGTTCGTCGCAACAGTTCGTTCATTACATTCGTGTTGGCAGATGTATAGAATTGTTCTTTGAAGGCTGACAAGAAGTCTTTCCATGAGTAAATGTCTGTTTTTTCTGTCTGATACCACATTTGTGCTCTTCCTGTCAAAGTTTACAGTACTAGCTTTAGCATGGCTTTTCCTGGTATCTCTAGACTGTCTTTAATGCCTGTCCATTTTCTGTTGTAATCTTCCGGGTCATCTGTAGGTGAGCCTGAATACTCTATCTTCAGATTCTTGATTAGTTGTAAATGACTGACATGGTCTTTAGCAGAGATACGGTTGCGGCTACTACTTCTTTTCCTTCTGTGTCGTCTACGTCTGTTTCTATTTGACGTGTCATCTTCTGAACAGCTGCTGTCTGACGAAGTGTCGGACGATTCTTCTGAAGAGCTGCTACTTGTAGATGGCGATCTTGACTTTTTGTGTAGTTTACTTCTCTTTTCTGTTTTCGATTTGCCAATCTTCGGTGTTGATTTCGGTCGGGAGTCGCGTCTGTTTTTATGACTGACTTTAGTTCTTATAGTGCTGTCGGTTTCCGCTTCTGTCGATGTAATCTGCATTTCATGGATTGTCTTTTCCAGTTGCCTTCTCTGTGCCTCGAGTGAATTGTCATGCTCTGACTCCTCGCTCGAATTTGGGCTAACCTGTAGTTTCTCATCAGTATTTTTCGATTTCTTTTTTGTTCCTGTGTCACTTGCAATTGCTTCAATTTCCGGAAAATTCTTGGCGAATGAGTCGCTTACAGATATATGCTTTTTTCCTGGTGAGGAGTGCAGCAGAGTTGAAGTATGCTGGCTCACATACCATTTGTTACTGGGTAATGACTTATTCGCAGCTTCAGTCAGTGAATGTTTCACATGTTCGGAATATTGTATACTCGTTGACGCACTCGGTTGAATAAACTCTGGTGTTATTATCGGCTTTAACTGTGTCGTTAATTCTGTGACCTTTTTTCTATTAGTTTCAACTTTATCCTTATTCGAAAGAAAGAAGTAAAAATTTTATCTTCTTCCCGACTTATCTCGAATCCTAGCCGTATTCCTTTCTCACGTGGCGTCTACCAAGATAGCCGCCGAAACCGACGGCGTGGCAAAAAATGGCGTATTATCACTTTTCTTTTACTCCGTCTGTACTCTATGCCGCACGTTGGGCGTCACTGTGACGTTGTGCTTTTTCCGTCCTTGGGGAGGCGTAGCACCATGTAATGACACCTGTTCAGGTTTACCGCGAGCTCGTATTTTATTAAATATTTGGACGCCCGAACTCGCGATCTGGTACTCTTATGCTGCCGGCTTGAGAACTCCTTACGCTCTAGGTCATGGGGGAGTGGTGCAGGGAGAGAAGTACACAAAATGAATAAACGCGACTTACTTAAAATAGCACTTCGTAATTTATTATAAAAATCAAAATAATTGTGTATCGACTCGCGGACGTGTGCTCGTCCTCGGGCGAGCTCACCGTCTTTACGCGGGCTGGCTCTAGGTTAGAGACTCGCGGCGGGGAGGTATCTCTGGAACACTCCTACCTGTCTCTACTCCTTTTGCTCCGCGTCCTCGTAAACTGGTGTTGCCTCGTACCCTGTGGAAGCGCTCGCGAAAGAAACTAATTACTTGATCGGAAGATGCACACGGGGGGGTAATCCTGGTCACTGGAAGTCGCCTTGGAAAAGAATCGCTTTGTCTCGTTAGATGTGTCCCGGTCCGGATGGTACTCGATACTCCACTCGCTGGATACTCTTCGATACTCACTCTATTCGCGCTCGGCAACTACGCCGGTTCCCGGCATCTATCGCTCTCTCACTCGCACTCACGCATTTCCGATGTATCGCTCTCACATATTTCCACGCTGTCGCACCATATATCACATTCGCACGCTTACGCCCTCTTTTACAATACTCCAAAAATGCGCGCGACATTCAAAACCGCGTTTACACGCTTGTCTGGATCTACTAATCGTATTTACGCATTTTCCGCATTTCGGCACGCTTACATTCGTGTTTGCCGCTCGCACGCACGCTGTGGATCGAGCCGTAGCCCTCCTCCTTTTCCCAATATCGTTCAGCGCATAAGCGTTGCCTCCACTCTCTCTCCCTCTTGTCTGTCTCTAACGCATTCATTCGCTCGCCATTCCATCCTTCTCGCACTCATGCTACAGTCCGTTCCTCGCCAACATGGCGGCCGTCGCTGGCGCGCGTACGCCTCGTGGCTCGCATGCCTCGTATCTTCTTGTCACTCTCGCTCTCGTTGCCTCAACGCTGCGCGGTTCGTCCCTCTCTCTTGCTCTCGTCTTGGCTGCCGCGCGCTGCTACGCGCTGTATTCCCCCACACTCTCGCTCTCGCCTCGTGCTGCTGCTGCTCGGCGGCAGGCTGCTCTCGGCGCCGCGCTGTCCTGCTGGCTCTAACAGCTGACTGCTCGCTTGCTGCTCTGAAAACACCACCGACTGTAAGATTTTCGTATCTTGACTGGGTGGTGTCCAGGCGAGCAGCCATCGACGGGATCCCCGTCAAAACATTTACTGTTCTTGTCAATTGAGTTCTTCCAGCATTTTTTATAAATAATTTATTAAGACGTAATCATAATAAATATTGCTGGTTTAAACGTGATAAGTGTTCCAGCGATGTCTAGTTTATTATAAATTGCATGAAATACATGCAATTAAGGGGTTATGCCTGAGTTAAAATTCAAAAAAATCAAATTTTTTTTAATTGATTTTTTAATAGCAAATTTACTGTAGAATATACTCTTGAAACTCCTTTTGCCCGAAAAAATTTCGTTACAAAATCATAGGCAAAATACTAAAAATATATAATTTGTCAAAATTAAGTATTTTTCATATTTTATTCTATAGCGCTTTTGTTTATTCAAAGCCATTACATTTTTATAGAAAATTTAACGTTAAATGTGCATACAAACTCCTTTTGATAAAAGACAGTTTTATTAAAAATAACACAAATTATTTATTTATGAATTATTGCATATAGTAAATAGCTCATTCTGATAAAAGCATAGATTTTTTTATTGTGAATGTTAAAAATAAAATAAATTTATCTGTTTCATTAATTTAATCTTTTTAATAAAATAATAAGCATGCGTGCAAACTAAAATATTTTTATAAATTAGCACCTAAAAACATGGTACCATACAGCATATGGAAAAGCCAATCACTGTTTTACCAACCTAGTTAAGTTCGCTATCAGACAGCTCTTTCGTCTGCTTGATCTGCAGTCTAGTGCAAGCTTGATGTTGTGAATTTTGATCTGAAGTGAAAACTTCTGAGTGACAGTGGTGTTTAAATTTAGATAGGTATTTTGGACTCTAAATAACACATTATTTGTGAAGAACTTGTTCTTTGTGAGTGTGTTCTTTATTTTTAGGTATATAAGCTGTCAATGGCATGTGAACGATAAGGTACTTCTGTGTTCGATGCAAGGTTAGATGTTGTGGAAGTTGGCTGTAACTATTAACAATCCTAGAAAGTCATGGGTAAGCAATACCAACAATTATATTCATATGAAACATACTGACTGTGAATGCGTATAAAAATTTATATTTCAATTTCAGCTTTTGATACTAGTATATCAATATATGTGGCACCCGGGTCTTAATATATCCCTTAATACAGGGATATTTTATGCCAAAACACAAAAAAATATGCCAAGCAGTTTCTGTAAGTACTACCCGATAAATGGAAATAAGTTTCATGTATAAACTTTAAATGCAGTTTTCTTAAGTTTTGAATTTTTGTGATTTTAGGTCAGTTGCCGCAGGATTTCTCAACAACAATGGGACCGATCAAGCTGAAATTTTTTAGAGAACTCTAGGAAGCCCTTCTTTACTGCTTGAACGGAGGGAAATTGGCTAAGGTAAGTTTAAAGAATGTTACGCATGTCAACATATGCATAATTCACTATAATTATGAATATTATGACCTTATGTGTTTCTAAATATTTAAAATTTTTATGTTTCAGTTATCTCTTCTGTTCAAGCTGAGGAGAAAGACATTTAGAAGATTGTCCATCCAGTTTGATCTATATTCATCACCCGGATGCTGAGAATTCATACGGCAAACGGAAAAATCTGATCAAATTTAATACTTCACACATGGAATTGTTTGTATAGTAAGTATAGATATATAATTGTTTAAAAATATGTAAAATTACAATTAATATGTATACTTTAAGTAGAAAAAAGAATTTTGTTAATATTACTTATAAATAATTTTTTTTGCCTAATAACTAATAATTTGTTTTTTTCAGGTTTAACTCAGGCATAATCCCTTAACCTTGTCTACGAACTTATAATTTTGACTATTAGTAACAAATTATTAAAACACAATATTTGAATATAAAATAACAATGTAACTTTATTTGAAAATCAAGATGCTAATACACCATTTATTGTGATTAACAATGAAAAACTCCGCCAATTGTCGGACCGGCGTGGACGGAGTTCGGACTTAAACACGAGACTGCCCAATTGAGGGCATTGAGTCTCTTTTAAACACGATATCTCGTTTACAAATTTTACAACTTTATTGATATTAATTATTCAATATTTTAACAAACCTACTTTCATAATGCAATGCTTTCAAAAGTATAACGCTTATTCTGCGTTTTCACACGTCCAGTGTCAGCTGAACGCATACTTTTGAAAGTGTTACATTACATAATTGCCATCATCAATTGCTTTGAATTTCGAAATAACTGATTTAAAACAAAAGTTATACCTTTAATTCTTTTTGCATAATAGAAATAAATAAAATAGATAACGTCGTAGGACATTACACCTTGGGACCTAAGACATTGCAAAGAAATTGCAATATAATCCTTATTTCAAAATTCAAACACTCTACTTATAAAGTATCCTACTTAAAATTATGCTTATTAAACAATTTCATGACTATAAAACGTGCCGCAACTTGGGCTAAGGTGAGTATTCATTTTACAAGCATCAAAATGTACAACTTCCCAATGAAATGTAAAACATCTGTTTGTGTAAGTATATTACTATTTTTTTTTTAACAAGAAATAATATAACATTTTCGCATGTTTTACTAAATTACATAATAATAATTGTTTTCTTTTTTATTAGTTCCAATTATGGAAACATGCTCGCCGATGTAAAAGAGCCAAGAAAGAAGGAAAAGCTACTCCTCCAGAACCAACTTTTCGTGAGAAAAAATGGACATCAATCCAGGTAGTAATATTAACATATCTCTATTGATTATTTTTTTTTAACTCTATTTGACTTAAATTATATTTTTAAAATTTCTTTTCACAGTTCACTGACTGGCAAATTACTAGAACTTAGAGAAGATGCCAGCGCTATTGTGCAGAGCAGTTCTACAACGGTGCCTATGGACCAGACTTCGACACATATGGATTAGTAAATTTGTTTTTTTTATGAAATATCTGTGTATACAAACAACACTCATCGAGTTTATTGTGAAGTTTTTAAGGATTTTTATCATTGTATACTAGGTCCTGTAATATCTCACAGATACCATTGTAACAATATATAACTAGTAATAATATAAATAATAATAATATATTTATTTTTATATAAATATAAATTTGTATGTTATTTACTATTTCCATTAACCTATCCTTATATATAGAACAATATACATCTTCAGATGTATATCCCCTCCGGGCTTAAAATATAGCCAGCGTGGAAAAACATTGAACAAACACAAATTAAACTTTGAAAAGCTCAATTCTTTTAGATGCATTTAATATCTTAGGTTTATGTGGTATACCAGCATGTAATGTGCTAGGAGGTAAAGGAGGAGGATTTGGTCTCATGGGAATAATCGGTGGATGAATTACTTTAATAAATGACGTTTCAGCTTCTAAAGGCCGAGAAATTGTTGGAATAATTCTAACTTCTTTTAAATCTTCATTATCTTTAAACTCTTTCTTCTTTTGAATATTTTCATTTGTTCCTAATGAAATGAACAAATGGGTTAATGAATTAAAAATAGCTCTAAGTAATCGAATAGACCATCCATAAACTGCGTGTAATGCATAACCTCTTAAAATCAAATCAAAAATAGATTTGCAAATGTGCAAAATTACTATGATTAAAAATATTCCGGATGAAAATGATCCCCAAGACGTCATCTTCTCATAAAATTTTTTCCAAGTACTTTCAGCAATTTGACTCAAAGTACTTTCCGTAAATGTTATTCCTCTTACTAATTCTCCAGCGATATCCTTTGCAATCACATTTAATAATTGCGCTCTTTCCATAGGAAACATTAATTGAGCTTGTAACTTTTCTAAATCATTCTGTGACTAAACTCCACCCGTTGCTAGATTATTTATAGGTTGAAAAGTCCATCCTGACTTTGTATCTGGTCGTATTATATGAGGGGGCAAAGATCTTGTTAAATTCGGAGTAAATTTAATCCATTCACCATCAATTTCATAATAGGTTGGTATTAACCTATTACAATCAACTTTAATACTTTTTTTAATTAAAATATGAGTTTTTGGCGTTAAAAACCAAGTTTCATTATTCAACAAAACTGGCAAATATTCATAACAATCATTAAGCTTCAAAACTTCTACTTCTCTTGGTACACATTGTATAATATGCACAACTTCACCAGCAATTTTCGCCATATATCCTGGTTTTTTCATTATATTAAAAGCAAATTCATCAGGTGAAATAGTAGCAAGTGATAAGGAATTTTTTAGAACTTTTCTTTCTAATTCACATTTTTCCGTGAGTAAATCAATATATAAATCATTAATTTGTTTTCTTAAATGTCTTTCCACATAAACAAATTTAGAATTAACATAGGTAAATAAATCAAAACTTATTCTATTAATTACTTCACCATTTTCTGATCTATCTAAATCAAAAAGATTTGTATTTATTACGTTATCTTTTTCCATAATAAACAATTTTGGATGTTCCGTACGAATTAATTCTCTACTACAATGAATTTCTTTATTTTTAATTGCTAATGCAAATGTTATTTCATTTGCTTCTACTGTATAAACAATTTCTTTATTATCATTACTAAAGTATTTAGTTGCTATTCCTTTATATAAAATATCATAATAACTTTTAAAACAATCTTCATTATTATTAGGTGACACATTCCAAAATGAATTACCTCCTTCCATATCCATACAATGCTTATCCGAAAATTTACATACAATTCCTGAAATTAATGTTAGTTTATCAGTTTTTAAATTTACTTTAGCAGTATTTTCGATCAATGTAATCTTAATTAAACCACGAACAAATGCATCGTTCCATGAACCAAAACTATCTGCATATGCAGCTCCAGAACATGATCTATCTGCTGCACTGCCCGCAAAATCAACACCTTTTGTAGTAGTAGCATTAATTTTTAAATCCGTAATAATATGTACATCATCAAGTTTAAAAACACCGGTTTCATGTAATAATTGACATTGTTCATGGCTTATTTCTTTTATATATTGCTGTTCTGAATTTTCAGTTGGTATTAAATGACCAAATATTCCACAAGAAAAAATTGTTCTATGAATTTCAATTTTACATTGAATAATTGATATTGATCGAAAATCTGCTACTTGAATTAATTCTATTGCAACCTTAGTTGAATTTACTTGTTTATCTTGAAAATCACATTCTCCAGAATCCAGTAGTGAATAAGTTGTAATATTGGGTGATGTAGCACCACAATCAAAGCGTATAGCTGCTTCTATTATTTGAAAAAGTATATTAAAAGTAATGAAGTATCCCCACAGCATGATGAAATTCCTTAAACAAACAAAACACGTTAAATTTTTTTAAATAAAATCAATTTATTTGGATGAACTACTATTTGCTTTCCATCTTTATTTATTGTTATATCACCATTTTCACCTACATTAATAATTTCAAAAGGTCCCAGATTATGATTTTTCTCCAATTTTCCAGGTTTTGGTTCTTTTACTAACCATACTTCATCTCCTTTTTTAAATTTTACAGGATTTATAAATCTATCATAATACTTTTTAGATTTTTCTTTTGAAACTATCAAATTTTCTCGTGCTAATTCAGCAATTTCCCTCATATTTGTTACCAGATTTGTCAAATAATTGTTATACGTAGGTAATTGTTCTGATACCTTTAAAGGCTCAGATGACGGTAAATTAGGTGGATAAGCAAATACTAATTCATAAGGCATAAATCTATGTGCACTATGAATACTTGTATTATATTGAAACTACGCTAAAGGAAGTAAATCATCCCAAAAGATTTTTTTAGATGAAAAATTTTTTAAATATTCACACAATGGATGATGCGCTCTTTCAAGCGAACCATTTGATGCAGGCGAAAAAGCAGTAGTTTCTACTTTTGAAAATTTAAATCTCTTAGCAACAGCTTTCATTAATTTACTTGTAAAATTAGTTCCTCTGTCAGTGAGTACAACCTTTGGAGAACCAAAGATACAAATAAATTGCTGTATAAAAGCATCAGCTACAGTTTCAGCTGTTTGAATTTAAATTATGTATTTTTATATCTCTTGAAATACTAAAATGATCAATTTTCTCCGATAATAAAATACTCTTTAATTGCTTAAAAATCTGCAACATTTTTTCTTTAATCATGGAAACTGATTGAGCTACATCAATCCATAAAACAAAAATTTTAAATGCTTTAAAAGTTGCAATTTCTATCTCATTTAGTCGTATAATAAAAGAAATATTGTTTTCCTTAATAAAATTGTTAGTATTTATATCTAAACCTTCGCCTTTATCATCTATAAAATGTATAATATTGTCTTTTCTGTATTGAATTAGTTTCCTAGTATATACAATATTTTTATCTATAGACTTATTGCATAATTCACTATTATTTTTATCTACAATTATTTTATTTTTATTTCCTCTTTTTTTATGATTTTTCTCTTTTTGCTTAATCCTAGCTTCATTTAACTTTTCTATTTTCTGATCATTTGACAAAATATCCGTAAACTTTTTAGAATTTAACTGTTTCGCTTTTTGAGCTCTAGTAACTACATTAATCTGAATATTATCTACTGGATTTCTCGACAAAGCATCAGCATTTACATTATTTTTCCCTAGTTTATAAATAATTTCATAATCATAATCTAATAGTTTCAAACGCCATCTTTGCACTCTCGAATTTTTATCAGCAGTTTTAAACGATAATAATGGCTTATGATCAGTAACAATATAAAACTTATTCCCATAGATATAATTCCTAAAAGTCTTTACAGCGAACATTATTGCCAAAGCTTCTCTTTCATATGTATGGTAATTTTTTTCTGCTGCCTTTAAGGGGTTATGACAGTGTTAAAATTTTGAAAATACCCATTTTTTTTATTCACTTTTTTCATAGTTAATAGTTAATATGGTCCTGAAAGCCGCCTGGCTAAAAAAATTTTCCTCGAAGATATTAACAAAAAACTAACAAATCTGTTTCAAGTAAATTTTTGAAAAATCGTGATTTTTAAATATTTTAATTAAGCCAAACTTGTGGAAAGGATTGTTCTAACCCACTTTTTACAGAGTAATTTCATGAGAAATCTTACTGAAAATATGACTTAAAAATTGTTTTACAAACCGTTTTTTTCTCAAGAGTTATTAATTTAATTATTTCCGTAAAATAAATAAAATCTGTAAAATTAATTTTTCTATGTGTGATTTTATGTTACTAAACTCAATGTGTTAAAGTAAAGGCATTCAACAAATTTGAATTTGCCACTCGAATAGGTTGTGCCTCACAGCGTCTGGTCGAGAATGAAGATTTCTGTTTGATCGGTATAGTAGAATTTTCTGTAAAGCAGCAGAAAGCAGCCAAACAGCTGTTTTTCATCCAAGACACTAGATCAGTGCAGTTAGTCTGCTAGCTGCTGTAGCAATGCTTATAACCTTAGTGGTGTTGCAAAAGTGCAAGAGCTTCTGCAGAGTACAAACATTATTCAGATAAGTATTGGAAACTAATTTGTAATGACAGTGTTCATAATGAGCTTTTTCTTTGTTGGTATATTTTTTGCTTTTAGGTATACGGGTGCAAGCCAGCAAAATGGGAGCTTATATTGACTGCCTGAAGTATTATTTTGTATACCTTTTAAGAACTTGAAGTGTATTTAATAATGGTAAGTATTGTATGTAACTGTAATTCATAAACATAACTTGATTATGAATAGCTAACGATAATTTTTATTTTATTTTCAGCTTCTGAATGCTATTATCACACAGCATGACAAGCGCGTACCATCAAATATACTTTATTGTATGTATATTTGAGTACCAAAAGCAAATCAAGGTATGCCGGATATTTTCTGTAAGTATAGCTGAGTTCATTTGTATGATTTACATTCTAAACTTTAAATGCCTTTTACTCAAATTTAGTTTTTTCATGCTTTTGATGTACTTGCCGCAGCTTTCTGAAGGAACTGTAACATCAATCCGGATGAACCAAAGTGGAAAACCTTCCTAATGAGTACGGTCAAAAACTGAGTGGAACAGAATTGGCAAAAATAAGTTCAAAGTGAATGTTACGTATGTTTACATATGTAACATTCACTATAATTATTAATATTGTCAATATATGTTTAATTAATTATATTAATTTTGTATTTTTCAGGAATCTGTTCCACTTAGTCTGAGACCAGACTCATAATGAAGATTTGGCACTTTGATTCAACAGGATTGATGGTACGGTTCCATCAGAAACATGCGGCAAGTAAATACAAGTGATGAAAATCATGATTTTTGGTAAGCAAATACCTTTAATTGTTTTTAAATGTTACACTCACTTTATGCATATTATTTATGCATAAAAGTGATGTATAATACTTGTATTTGAAAGCAAAAATATAGTTTTTAGAGCACCTATATATCTATTAATTTTTTACAACACTAACAATTTTTCTTTTTTTTCAGGTTTTAACACTGTCATAACCCCTTAATACTCTAGAAGCAAATGCTACTGGTTTATCTTCACCAATTTCCCCTTGCGAATGTACACAACCCAGTGCAAATTTTGATGCATCAGCAGTAATAATAAAAGGTTTTTCCATGTCTGGAAATTGTAAAATTGGAGCAGAACTTAATGCATGTTTCAAATTTTCAAAAGCTTTTTGTCTTACGTCAGTCCATACAAATGTTTCCGTCTTTTGTAAAAGTATAGATAATGGCTTTGCTATATCTGCAAAGTTTTCAATAAATCTCCTATAATAGCCAGCTAAACCTAAGAATTCTCGAATATTTTTCCTTGTTCTCGGAATTGGAATCTTATTAACAGCTTCTACTTTTTCTGGATCGGTTTTAATACCTTGCTCACTAATTATATGTCCTAAAAACTCAACTTCTATCTGGAAAAATTTGCATTTACTTGTCTCTAATTTAAGACCTGCCTCTCTAAGTTTTTCTGCAATTAAATTAAATCTCTCGTTATGTTCTTCAATCGAATTAGCGACCATAATAATGTCATCAATATACACAAAACAAAATCCTTTCTCTAATAATTCTCCTAATACTCTTGTAAGAATTCTTTGAAAAACTCGAGGAGAATTGACTAAACCAAAGGGTAGTACTTTAAATTCAAAACTACCTAAAGGATGAACACTGAAAGCAGTTTTATGAATATCCGCTTCCTTCATTCTTACTTGATGAAACCCAGACACCATATCAATTGTTGTGAAATATTTATATTTACCCACATTATCAAAAATTTCCGTAATATTCGGTAACAAATATGGATCTGGTATTGTTTTAGAATTTAATTTCCTATAATCTATTACTAATCGCCATTTTTTTTTACCCTCCTTTGTCAAACCTTTTTTAGGGACGACAAAGACTGGAGCATTAAAAGGACTTGTTGATGGTCTAACTAATTTATATTCAATTAGTTTTTTTGTTTCTAAAATGGCAATTTGTTTTAAAGTATATTCTAAAGGAAATTGTTTTACATATACAGGTTTTTCATCAGTTACATTGATCTCATGTTCTTCTATTTCACATACTCCAAACTTTTCACCTTCTAACCAACAAATAACCTCATTTTTCAAAATCAAATTTTCTACGATTTTCCTCTTTCTTCGCGACAAATGATCTAAATTAATAGTATCCATTAATAATCTTTGCCTTTCAATTTTATCTAAATTCTCGCTTTCTTCCAAATTTTTTTCATTTGCTGAATTTAAATAAATAGCACCACAATGCATGATTTCTTTTTCATTCGGCAATTTTAAACCTGGTAATGCAACAAAACTTTCTGGCATATCCTGGATATCAAAAGTCAAATAATTTATCTGTTTATTTAATTTACGAATTTTTCTATCAATTTCACAATGTACATTATTACTTTCTAGAGTTTCAATAAATTTTAAATAGTTAATAGTGAAATCTTGATTAAACAATTCAACATTATGTTTATATTTTTCTAGACAATTATTTATATTTGCAATAAAGGTTTCAATATTGATTTTAGAATTATTTAAAAATTCAATCAATTTGCGCTTATTCCATTCACAATTTTGGTCCAGAAAATCTTGTTGTTCACCATCTATTTGCCCTATACTGCTACTTTCTAGAACATTATTCTTTATCAATGTATTTTCTTCAATGTTATTATAAATTTTACTTACTGTATTTAGAACTTTCTTTACATCTTGCTGTAAAGATATATTCCCTTTATTTATTATATTTTCCTTAACAACATACGTATCATCTCTTAAATCAACAATCATAGTTGTAATTATATTACAAGCATTACTACATTCTACAGTATTATTGACAGTTTGAATTCTATCATTTAAAGAAAATTCTAAATTCATATTTTCTACTTTTTCATAAAAAATTTGTACTACATTCTGAATCCCTATATTTTTCTTTAAATCTAGCGTATTAATAATATTTTCATGCTTATTTATAGCTGATTTTAATGGAATTTTCTTTCCATTTATTTCTAAGCAACCCTTATCTAATCTTAATTTTTGCTCTAATAATGCTTTTACGCCCAAAATACCATCATAAGGAATTGAAAAACCATCCGGAGCTACATGAAAATCAAAATCTGTATCATTTATGAATAATTTAACAGAGCCTAACGTTCTAATGGAATTTTCCGTAATCCCAGAAATCAGAATTTTATTACTAGTATTAATTACATCAGCAATTAATTTATTTTTCTTTATAATATTTAATTGAGCACCACTATCTACCAACAGTTTATATGTAGTGTTAGAAAATTCATCCGTAATTTCAATGTATTGCAAAAGATTTTCTAACTTTAATACATAGGTTTCAAATAATAAATCTATTATATCATTATTATATTGACATGCATTATTACTCATACTGTTAAATTTATCATTTTCATTACTGTCAATTGGTAATGGGAACGCTTTACTATGATCCCTTCCTACGCGTTCCTTCCAGGAAGAGAACTGGAGTTTCCCTGATTCTTTTTAAAACAATTATTTAGAGTATGACCAATACCCTTACAACCCGAACAAAATTGTTTATGCTGATTTTCTAATTTTCTTACTTCATCACAATTACTAGCTTTGTGACCTATTTTGTCACAAAATCCGCAGTTTTCCCGCGAAGCTGTCACAGCTGCTAATTTTCTACATTCATCCATAGAATGTCCTACGAAATCACAATATTCACACACTTTCTTAACTCCTCCATTATTATAATTACTTTGATTTTGCTGTCGAAATCGATTACCATAATATCTTTGTTGCTGTTGATTACCATTATTGTAATTATTTCTATTATTGGCATAATTATTTCTAAAACCATTCCTATTCACTTGTTGATTACTTTGCACTGCTTTAAATTTTTCACAGTTTTTTATTTCATGCCCTAATCCTTCACATAATTGACATTTCAACTGCTGCTTAGCCTTATAATCCTGAACAAGAATTTTAATCTTTTCACAGTCATTACTGTCATGGTCCGTAGTTTCACAAATTGTGCAAAATCGAAATTTATTTTCACCTAAAGTACAGAATTTTGTGATATGACCTTTTTTATTACATCGCGTACAATATACCTCTGGACAATTTTGCATAGTATGATCAACGCTATTACAAAAACTACATTTCCGAATACTCTGTATACTCGTATTAATACATTTATTTGGATTATGCCCCGGTTCCTTGCATTTTGAACAAAGAATATATTCCTTTATATAAGAACAATCCTGAGCTTCATGCCCCATCTCTTGACAATATTGACAATGAAAGTTTTGTCTTCTATTTAATTTGCATGAACTTATAGAATGGCCGGCTTTACTACAATAATTACATATTAATTTAATTTTATCTTTTACAACATTACAATAATTTGAGACATGATCCTCTTCTTTACAATAAACACAACCTACACGTTTACAAAATAATGCTTCATGATCACGTTCTCCACACATTTGACAATATAACATTTTATTAACCTGTGTAATTGTATTCTCAAAGAAATGATTTATCACATTTTTGCTAGCATTTTGTCTCTCTTGTAAATCTATTTCAATCACAATAGCCGCTTCTGTAAGTTCTGAAAATGTAGTTTCATTTTTTAATTCATATTTGATTTCTGGTTTCAAACCTTTTCTGTAACTTATTGCTACTTTTTCCATCAATTCTTTCTGAAACGTATCAAAATCTCTATCTGCCAGCCCCTCTGTTTTTTTTAATTAATTTTACAGATTAAACTACGAGCTCTATTTGTGTAAGACAATACTGATTCTTTATCCCCTTGAGTTAATTTCATAGCTTTACCTTGTAATTCATAAATATCCTCTTTGGGATTTAACATTTTAATTGCTAAAATTAAATCATCAATTGTTTTTATATCAGAATTTCCCCTTAATGCTCTACCTATTTCTCCTCTTAATTTTAATTTCAAAAATTCAGTTACATTTTTTTTGTCAATAACATCAATTAACCCTTTTACATCCCTCAATAAATCTATAAAATCAGTATGTAACATATTATTACCATCGTATTCCGGTACTAAACTAACAACAGTTTTCAAATCTGCTTTCATTGGTTTTGGGTCTGCCATATTTATAAAATTTTTTATGACCGGTTGAGAACTATTAGGATGAGTGTATTTATCGTCAATTGGTAATCCTAATTGTAAACTTGTCTTTCTGTTGCTATCAACACTTTTATTTTCCTGATTAATATTTAAATTGATATTGGAGTTTTCAGGGTTCTTTTCTAAAACAGAATTCGTACTTTTATCAGACAAACTTGATTCTAAATCCACAATCTTTATACTTTCTAAATTAATTTGTGTTTGTTGTACAGCAGATTTATTCCTAATATCATATAAAAACTTGTCAAGATCCAAACCTTCAAGATTTATTAAAGATTCTTGATTATCAGAATATTTTTTATTTTTAAGCAAACTATCATTTGATGAAATATAAGCTGAATCAAATGTACGAAAAATATCTTTATCTGTTCCTGTTATAAGACTTTGTTCCGCTTGAAAACCTCCAATATCTGAATATCTATTATTTTCATAGGTAATTTTATTTAATAAATTATCTAAACCATCATTATCAATACTTTTGTTATTTTTAGGCGTTGAACTTAATACTGTATTTTGCTCTGCACATAATGTGTTTTCAAAATTAGGACTTTTTATTTGTGGCCTTGCTCCTAAACTAACATCTACTTGATTTGTGACTTTTTCATTTACTTCTCCAATAATTTGTTTATCAGGAGATCTTTGAGTTTTACTACTTCTCTTAAAGGCGTGATCTTGCAATGGACTTTTAAGATACGCTCTGTATGATGAATTAAGCTGAATTTATTTCCTGGTTAATCGTCCATCCAACTGATTATTTGTAGGTTCACTTTTTTTATCACTCATTTGAATAATTTAGCATAATTATATCCAATTAATTAACACCAAAATAGAAGTAAATGCCACTCTTAAATTTCTTAACATGTAATTTCGAATAATTTAAATGATATAAAAATCAAATAATTTAATTTAACTGAATATTAATCTAATTAATAATAATAATAATTCATAAAATAATTCAGAAAATATTCCAATTAAAACAAAAACAATTCTATCCTTTTAAATGACCTAGTTATATATTGACCCATAAATCAAGTATCTGTCTCACAACAGTGTCTGTATTTTTGCTAACGCGGCATTCCTAAGCGGTCAGTCGCTGTACTCCAATCTACTTGTATACCTATCAAACATGTACTACACCTTGCTACACATGTATTCTTATCAGAAGAAAATAATACAGCTAATCTAATCAGCCCTTCTCAGAGTATCTCAATAACACGTGTAAAAAATAATTGCTTAGAAACTCTTAAATTTTTAGCTTTATTTAAATCCAAAATACTATTTATTAAAGGCAAATCGCTTACGATATTTGTATCGGAACCACTTGTTATATACCGACCACTACTTTCACTAGTAATCAGAATATTATTTATACAGATATGGTGTAAGGTATATGAGCTCTTTTAAGTAACTAATACTTTTTAAAACTTACCTATTTGTAGATAACTGCTTAGCTAGATGGTTGTTTAATCCCTCTAAATAAGTATTGACGTTTATAGATGTTTGAAGATATTAGTAACAAATTATTAAAACACAATATTTGAATATAAAATAACAATGTAACTTTATTTGAAAATCAAGATGCTAATACACCATTTATTGTGATTAACAATGAAAAACTCCGCCAATTGTCGGACCGGCGTGGACGGAGTTCGAACTTAAACACGAGACTGCCCAATTGAGGGCATTGAGTCTCTTTTAAACACGAAATCTCGTTTACAAATTTTACAACTTTATTGATATTAATTATTCAATATTTTAACAAACCTACTTTCATAATGCAATGCTTTCAAAAGTATAACGCTTATTCTGCGTTTTCACACGTCCAGTGTCAGCTGAACGCTTACTTTTGAAAGTGTTACATTACATAAGTGCCATCATCAATTGCTTTGAATTTTGAAATAACTGATTTAAAACAAAAGTTATACCTTTAATTCTTTTTGCGTAATAGAAATAAATAAAATAGATAACGTCGTAGTCCTCATCTGGATGCTGAGATATCCTGCGGCAAAGGGAAAAAAGTGCTGAAAATTAATGATTCGTACATGTAATTGTTTACAATGTAAGTATAGATATATAATTTTTTTAAAATAGTTAAAAATATGTTTAATACCTACATTTGAAGTAGGAGAAAGATTTTTTTTATACTATTAATAAATAATTTTTTTCAGCCTATTACTTATTAATGTCTTTTTTACAGGTTCAACTCAGGCATAACCCCTTAACTGTATCTAAAAATTGATAAATTTGATTTTTATATTGATACTTATAATTATACATTACAGTATAGACAGTTAAACAAAAACTACCAATGCAACCTCTTTTTCATTTTTTAAGCAGGCATTTGTCTAACGAATAAACATTTTAAAGTTATGAGGCATTCAAAATTAATTAATCCCTATGATTAATTGAACCAAACACGTTACCTTAATAATGATCAAATCGTGTGGCGTAGGTAGGATAATCTTTGAATCAAAATAAGAACACGCTCACTCTGAACCAGTTATTATTCTAAACTTAATAATAAATTTTCCTTTGATAAAAATACTTTTCACTTCACCAGCTTGTCACAGGAATTCCAATCGTATATAACCTGACAGTTGCGTAACCTCCCAATAGAAATAGGAAAACATCGACTGCAAATTCAGTAAAAACTTTCTTCGATACAAAAACGATAAAAATAAAACACTTTCACTTGCTTGTCACATGGAAAAATAGAAACTTTCCTGCATGAAAAATCATTAAAACTTTACACTTCATTAGCTTGTCATCACAAGAAAATTCTTTCCTTGTATCCTGATAGTTGTATATGCCTTCCAATCTAATAAAACCTGAAAAATAAAGGAGAACATTTTAACAAAGAATCAGTTCACAAATCCTTTATTTGTATTGTATATTTATATAAATCAAAATAAAACTAAATACTTATCTAATTATAAACTATTAGTTTACGATTGCTTTTCGATTGTGTACAAAAGAATTTAGCACTGTTTTAAAATATATATTTAGGTTAAATATATTTAACACTGTTTTATAATTATTAAAAACGCGCCCCTTGATAACATTTCTTGCTTATGTATTATCTATACTTTAGCACTGTGTTATATTGTAATCGTCGTCTGCACCACATATCTGTACACAAGTATATATCTATAGCGCTGACGTCACACATGATGACGTATGGCGGAAAACAATTTATCAGGGAGAAGAATTTTTTTGACGAGAATTCATGAGCCGGAACTTTCACTTCAGAATAACATTTAATAGAAGCCATTTCACAAAATATGACCCTGATGTGATCTTATTAGTTTCGTCTCAAGCTTTCGTTTGAGTATTTCTATGTGACAAATAATGCTGTCAAAGTGAAGAAAACCGTAAGTCAAATTTCGAACAATGCCTATGAGATGTATAATAGGGTCTGGCTAGTGCCCGACGGCGGCGTGCGTACTGAACGTACCTTATACTTGCCGTCGTGGCGCTACCGCGCCCCTTGATCTATATTTCCATAATGACAATGATAAATACGTATAGTGAGTTTAGTACGCTATTATGTTTCTTTTATATATTATCCACATACATATGGTGCGCGAGCGTGACAATAATAATATTTTCAGATCAATATTCATGTATATCATGCGTTGCGTACGAAAAATTGAAAAAATTGTGAAAAGAATGACAACTTTTGTTATTTGCATTAACTTTACAGTAACTTCATAAACATAGCATAAAAGTTAAGAAAAAAACATGTTAAATGAAAAAAAAAATTATTAAAAAAGCTGCTTTGGTTGGTGAGTAAATGAATTTACAATTAAGTTTCCGAAAAACGTGTGCGGCGCCGCAGCGGCGCTCCCCCCACCACCGCGCCGCCCGGCCAGAGTAGCTGCGCGGCCGCACGCGCTGATTTCGCTTGGTTCACTGGTTGTTCTAGATGAACGAGGTCATCTACAGCTGTCGGGAAAACTGCTATTATTTAGATTAATATTTGAACAAGCAGTGTGTCAAATTTAAATTAAAAATATCAAGTAGCTTTGGCGTAATCATCGATTGAAAAAAAAACTATCTCGGCTCCTACTTATCCGATCTTAACGAAATTTATATGAAAATTCATGGTTTTTAACTAACTTTAAGACGCATTTTACCCAGATTCTCTAACTTCAAAATTGGCCGAAATACGTCCCTAGCAACGGACATTTGTTGATAAAAATGTTGTTAAAAATGAATTTGAAGAAAAGTTCTTTTTAGCATTTGTTAAGTAAGATATGAGCTGTCGATTGTAAGTCGTCGCATCAATTTGTCGTGATCTGCACCAACTTGAAATGAATGCGAAAATACAGAATAATAATTTTACAATAAGTTAGCATTTTGAGATAGGGAGGTCTGACTGAAAATTTTATATTGCATGAACTACAATGACATGTTTGATCGGAAGTCTGACCAAAAAACGTAATTTTTTATATGAACTATTGCAATATGAAAATTTACACTTTTTTTTTGTTTTAAATAATTTAGCGATGAAGAAATTTAAGTTTGCAATTATGAACACACGTATAGGAAATTCAATTCTGAACAATTTTCATACTCAACTTTTTGACGTAAAGTTAATAATAAAAAAACTACAGAGGATAAACAAAAAAAATGCATTTTTGAACTTTATTTTGCAATAATAACAATGTTCCGGGGTAGGTACATTGTAGAGACTTTGTGATAGTTATCAGTACACTAACTCTTAGCATTTCCAATAATAAAACTGTTAGTGGCACGAACTTCCAAAAATTATCCTATACAGTTCCCTGGTTCCCGGACTATGCGTAAGAAAGAGAGGGATATATCGGCGCAAAGTTGATAACGTTTGGAACGTCCAGAGAGAGTTTGGGATCGCGTGACTGTGTCGCGTCGTACTATAGTTAACGTTATGTTGACTTCAGTAAGTCATAACGGAGTATAGGGGAATGTACGGGTTAGGAATCTTTGGTGATTCGATATATGTAGCTCTATGGTTTACTCGATGATGATAGAGGATTTTCGAATATCGCGCGCCTTATGTATTATCTATAGCTGGAGCCACCGGATGGATATCGGCATGATTGATTGATTGATCGATCG
This sequence comes from Philotrypesis tridentata, assembly GCA_018906965.1. Classification (NCBI taxonomy): domain Eukaryota; kingdom Metazoa; phylum Arthropoda; class Insecta; order Hymenoptera; family Pteromalidae; genus Philotrypesis; species Philotrypesis tridentata. The sequence continues at coordinate 13,381 of JACCIB010000170.1, read as the reverse complement.
AAAAGAGGGCGCTAGGGAAAATTCATAGATAAGGAAATAGATTAGTGGTAGTTCTGATAAATCAATAGGGGATTATTCTAACAAAAAGGACCAATTGTGTAATTTTGGAGGCCGGGTCTGCGTTTCCGTGAAGAAGGAGGCCGGGTGGGAAAACGCGGCATCCTTCCTCAAGTGGAGCGCTGGCCTCGGCCATTCCATCACTGGTGCTTGCCGCAAACAGTTGGTATTTCAGCAGTTGATTGCTTTCCCTTTTGGGGACGCCATTTTGGTCCGGTGCTTGAGTTTTCTTGGAGGAGTTTTGTAAAGAGTCCATTGTCTTTGATTATTCTTTTCGACTGGAGTTCACGGTTGTGGAGGAAAGAATAGTAGAGGAATTGAGTCAATCATATTCATAGAGGAATTTGGTAATATTTTATTCTAAATATTTCTGATGATCATTGATTTATGGCGGAGAAGCATTGAAGTTAAATGGCGGATTTTTGATTTCGGACGTAGAGGAAACTTTCGCGTTTTACAGGGAAGAACTATTTCGCTTTATTTGTTTGCCTAATAAATAGAATCAATCGTGGAGGAAAGTTTTGCGATCCCGTTTTCAGCTACGACTGGAGTTCTGGATTTAGTTATATGGGCGCGTGCCCATGTTTTATTTAAACTCAATATTAACTGTTGAATAATTAATCGTGTAATTTAATACGATAATATATTTGTGTTTATTTAATCCTAGCTATCGGCGTTTTATATTTGTTTAACCCGAATTGCCACCACTGTCCCGCTTTTGACCATTACAGAATTCCACAAGCCGGGAAGAAGGAGTCATCCAAGCAACTTAGAAATATTTTGTACACGAATTGGAATCCTCGTGCGGGCGAGTAAATTCCACGTTACAGTGAAAACTATAAAACTTTTACAGAAAAGAATTCGCTAGTAAGCCGAGTTATGTTATTTAGAATAAATTTATTTTTCTTCTTCAAAAAACATAGGTGCGTGTTCAAATCTACTATTTGAAATTTTAAGCATGGATGTATTGATTATAATTAATGGTTTATTGACTTATATATATATATATATATATATATATATAAAGCATAAAATCTTGTTTAGTTTATAATAATTATTATAAATGTTAAAACTGATTGTATGTGGATATTCTATAGCATTTTTATAATGTAGTGCAACAAAATTTCGATGAATTATGCTAATATTTCACTGTTTTACCTAAATTTTTTGATGCGATAAACAAGTCATGTTTAATTAATAAACTTGTGCTTTTTAATAAATGAGCTGTTATATTTATTTATCATAGAGAAACCAAGGTCTGTGACATTCTGAGACTTTCATAAGTTCTTTTATAATGAGTTAAACTAATACAAGAAATTTCATATATTATGCAGGGAAAAAAATTCAGCTAGGGGATCTTATAGAGAATAATATCTTATATTAAATCTTAAAAAATTAAAATTGAAAGATTATATTTTATTTATGTAAGGAGGCAATGAAAGTCGTCCTCAGCCTCAACAAAATCAACGAGGTGGTCCAAATGAAAATCTTCCTCAGCCTAAACAAAATCAACGAGGTAGTCCAATTGCTGTCCGAGGTAAATTGAAAAAATGACACCTGGACATTGCAAAAAACATATTTTAAATTATTAATTTTTTATTTGAATATTGAAGTAAAAATTAACATTTTAGGTAGACGAGGTGTACGGGCTGGAAGTTCATACACCATGAGGGCACTTAACCCATATCAGCAAAATCTGCAAAATCTTGCAGATTTTCTGAATAGGATGGCCATGGCAAATGTTGAAATAACCCGTAGGGCTCAATGTATGAGAAGGGCAACGCAAGAGGACGCAGAAGGGACTGAGGAAGACGAAGTGGTCGAGAACAATGAACCAATTAATATATAATGATTGTAATGTATTATATAATGAAAAATAAAACATAATTTAAGCACAGAATAAATATATGAAATTGTATATATATAGATTCAACGATGAAATAATCAAAGATTAAAGCATTCAAAATTTTGAAACTCAAAGCTCGTCTAATAGATAAACTTGTGTAGGTAATAAATTATATTAATATATTACAGGATTTTAAATAATTAAAAAAGGATTTGAAATTAAACAGCAGTTCGCAAGGATTTGTTGTGCCAAATAATAAAAATACTGAGATACATGATACGTGTCTTCTGATTAAGAGCAAAGGAAGTGCTCAAATACATCTGAAATGTAGTATAAAAAGTTGGATTTTCATTGTAAATCAAACTTGATGACTTTAATTTATATTATGCATAAGCAGAAACATGCAAATATATACATATATTCGTCTTTTACACATTACATTAATGACTCTAATTATTATATTCGGAAATTATGCAAAATCAAAATAAAAACTTCCGCTTGCTCTATTCCAATTGCTGATTTAAACTTAATAGAGTCGTCAGCTATTTCCTAGTTTATTAATGATAGAATCAGTGAGGCCGATAGAATATTTCAATATTCACACACAAAAACGTTTTTATTTTTCCATGTATTACTTAATTTTTCAATATTCGCTCCAAGCGTATAACCTCCCATGAGACATAATAGCTTATAAAAATCTGAAAAAATAAAAGATAACATTTAAACAAAGAATAAGTTCATAAAATCTATATATATGTATGATATATTTAAATGTAATATAAAACCATATACTTATCTGATTGTGTTCTCGTAATTCATAACACTGTAAAGACACAAAAGTATTAATTATATTTGGCACTGTTTTAAAATTATCATTATTTAAGACTACTTAGCAAAATTTATATATATACATATATATATAACAAAAAAAGCAAAAGAAAATTCACTTTGTTTGAAAAATATAACACTGTGTATGAAAACATCGTCTGTCGTCTGCAGAAAAATAACGTACACTAAATTATATCTATATCTTCTGCAGAAAAATAACGTACACTTAAGTATACCTATATAGCCCAGAATGACGTAGCTACTACGTCACCGGATATCCGTCGAACAATTCTTCTCCCGCTTCAAGACTTGAGGTGCCCGAACTTTCTCTTTAGAATATCTTCCGATCGAAGCAATTTCACAAAATGCAACCCTGATGTGATTTTATTGCTTTCGTCGCAAGCTTTCATTTAAGTGCTTAAATGTAAGAAAAGAAGCTGTCAATGCGAAGAAAACCGTACGACTAGTTTCCAACAATGCCTATGAGAAGTATATAGGGTAGTCTGGCTAGCGCCCGACGGCGGCGTACGTACTAAAGTACCTTATACTTGCCATCGTGGCGCGACCGCTAGTGTATGAGTTAGAGGTAGAGGGAGGGAAGGGGCGGAAGATAGCTAAGGTCCGTGTCAGTGATCACATCCCCGTCCCTAATTCGAACCCACACGACGTGTCCAAAAAGTAGTATTAGTAGGTGGTGTGAGTACCAAAACTGTGTAACATTGTGCATGTAAATAAATGGTGATGGGAAAACTGTGTTGTCCTCAAAATATCCGCGAATTCGTACTGAAATAAGAATTGCTTGTAGAATGAGTGACTACATCCCACACAGCCTTGGCTGCGACGGAGCCTTGGGCGAGGAACACCGTTTGAGGGGAGGAGCTCCTCCGACAGGCAGCCACCCGTCGGATCGAGCGATAGCCAGCTGATGTTTCCTGCGGAAACCCTGGAGACGACATGGCGTCAGACGTCCGCCACGAGCCCATCGGTCAGGACGCGCCGCTTTAGGGGACTGCCACGGTCAAAATCGACGACAACCCCGAGGAGACGGCAGCGGAGAGTGACCTCCAGTGGCACATATCCCTGGACGAGGAGGCCGATCTTCTGCGGCAGCGGAGAATGACCTCCAGTGGCACATATCCCTGGACGAGGAGGCCGATCTTCTGCGGCAGTTGGAGGACCCCGACGTCCCGGCGACGAATCCCCACCAGCTCCCACGAACTACTCCCTGGAAGGAGCAAGGTCCAAGGAGCCCCGCCGAGGCCCCCGCACCTCCACATCGGGCTTGACACTGGAGACCCCCCCCCCCCGTGCACGGCCGCAGAGCCCAATCCCGGCACGGGGGACGGCCTCCAACGAGCCAATCCGGTAAGTGCGCTGGCCGTGGAGCCCAGCTCCGGCGAAATGGTAAGGGAGTTGCCGGGCGTGGAGCAGATCTCCGGGGTAGAGAGAGAGGAAGAGACGCGGCCCCAGCCGTACGGGCGGTTGGACGAGCCGCGAATCGTGGACGTCCCCTTTGATGAGGCGAACCTCGAGCCGAAATACCGGTGCACCTACCTCCCGGTGCAGGCGCGAGAGGGACCAACAGCGCAGGGAGAGGAGGACTGGGACATGGAAGATGGTACTCTAACCATCACCACCTACCAGCTAGCTACGCGACCTCCTCCGTCCCGCTCTCGGAGACGACGAGGACGAGGACCAGTGCAGTGGATGGCGGAAGTCTATTTCTCCCCCCTGGAGGAAGTCCGCCGCCCACGCTCGATCACACCACCTGGCCCACCCATGAGGACCGAGTTGCTTCCAACCCAAGCGCACGGTGGCCAGTCATCTCGTAGCTCCGACGCCTCCCCCCCCCCAACCCTCACCAACGGGAGAGAGGAAGCGCGGCAGGAGAAGCCACACCACGGTAACGGGGTTGAGCTTCGACGGTCTGCGGGCTATACCCCGGCCCTCGATCCTCCCCCGTACACCTACTTCAACTGCTGGCAGAAAGGGCACGGGCACCTCAACTGTCCACGACCAAGGGTCCGCACTTACTGCAGCAACTACGGCCGCAACGGAGCGGAGGTCGACAGCTGTCTCCGGTACACCGACCGCCACCGGGAGATAGCCACGGAGCTAGGGCCGCGAGCTAGATGAGAGCAGACAACGGCCCTTCAGCATACCCGCACCCGACACAACGACGGCCGAGCCCCAGTCACCGCATTGGCGCCAACACCGGCCCCCAGAGCGGCGGGAGCAGCGCAGCCGAAGAGAAGGCAAGGGAGCCCCTCAGAGCCGCGGCCAATCCCGAGGCCCGGCACTCGTCGGATGACGAAGAGAACTAAGGGTAAGCGTCTTTGTTTCTGTTTTCACCCTTCTTCATTCCAGCCGATGTAACTAGGAGGAACTGAGTAAGAGAGACGTTCCGAGTGGAGGAGAGAAGACTTCAAGAACAGAGACAGGGAGGTTATTTTGTTTTAGCAACCCTGGGAGAAGCAGAGGCTAAGCACGAGAAGGAGCAGTTGACTAACCACTAATTCACAGTCGGGGAGGGTCTCTGCCGGCGAGCACCCGGTACCATTATCTGGAAAAACCTAATAATGCAGGGCATTGAAGGTTTGGAAGGGGGAATGCGACGGAGATTCCGTCGTAAGAGCCGGGTAGCTTCCCTGCAGACACCCGAGACCGAGCAAAACGAATATGTTACGAATATGAGAGAGAGAGAGAGGGGGAACACGCGAGGATAGCAGCTGGCCGAGTCGTCGCTGTGACGTCACGGCCGACGAGCTGCGAGAGAGCGCGCGGAGTAGGAGCGCCGCCGACTACCACACGCGGCCGCGCGCGGCGCGCAGAGCCAGTAGGCGCACCGACAGGCCACAGCCGCCGCCATGACATCACCGAGAACCACGAGGCGACGGCTGAGACGACGAGCGCATGGCGTGCAGCGAAGAGCCATAGACGGCGCACAAGAGCGAGGATGCGTGTACAAGCGGCGCATATGCATGCGTGTTCAATGAAGAGCGTACGAGTGCGAGAGAGACAACACGATGCGGATAAAACGTAGCGTTGGAGAGTGGATGCTACCGAGCCCTACAGGCGCATACAAGACCGATATTGGCGGTCGAAGTGGAGGCGACGGGCTTCTCTACGCCGACGGAAATACGCGTGCGAGAATAATACGTCGAAGCCGAGAGAGGAATGATTCGATGAGAAATGAATAAATGCAGTATGCCGCGAGAATAAACAAATAAAAATAAATGTAAATAATAAGAGTTAGAGGATAGAAAACAATTATTGTTAAAGAGCGAGAAAAGAAATTGTAAAAAGCACGAAAATGTAAAATAAGGCGAAAAGACAGAATATAAATTGTAATTACCGCGGCGACTCACGTGATAGCCAAAGCCAACAAGTGTGTATGTGTGTGTGAGAGCGCGAGGGAGAGCGACGATCCGAGAGCGGTCAGTCGCACGTTAGCACGCACCTTAGCAGCAACAAGCATTTCCAGAGTTTTTCAAAGCAAGTTTCCAGCCAGTTCACCAAGTCCCGGAGTTCGCCTGTTCATCGATCGCATCCGTAATTGTTTGTTCGCGACCGACGTTACAGGTAACGAGTGATTGCTTCAGTCCGTGAGTGCCGCGTGCGTGCCGTAGCCTTCGCCATGTCCGCGCGTTAGTGCGATGTACGAAAGGAAAAGTGTATAGTAAGATTGAATAAACCGAAAACATTGTCACCCAGAAACACTCACTAGTGTATAACCTTCCACTAAAATTCAGGCTTAAATGGCCCTGACGAAGAGAATGTCAGCTGAGGCCTGTAGATTTTACGCAACGCACCCGCGACGCGATCAAGGCGCCCTTATCGGAAACAGAAAAATACACGCGACACAGGGCCTTGTAAAACACAGGGGAGAGGATCGGAGGAGAACGACGCAGTACACACCCCGGAGAGCGACGAAACGAGCGCGATCCTTACCGTGGATCCCTTTTCGCGCCATCACTACCGTGGTCGCACACCACTCCCCCGCGTGGCCTCTCCTGCCGTGTCACAATGTGCAATGCATTACGTCATTGCACATAGAAGGGACACTTAATATTAATTTATTCGCCTCTTTTCTTTCTCCGTTGCGCAGAGGTGGGGGTGTTTCACTGGCGATCCTGCCGGGATACCGGGCTCTTACAAGAATGAATTTTCAATGTGCGTGTTTGAAAAGGTACAGTCGGGTACAATTAAAACTTTAATAATTGCGACTGCTGCCACGTTCTGCGCATTCTAGCTGACGTTTGGTGACCGATCACGATGACGCCGTATTTACCGTGGAAGATTAGGCAACCATTCTTCCGGTAAATTGGGCGTTGCATGATGGGTCACAAACATGCGTAGAATATAGCACCAATATGCAAAGTTTCAATTTAACCCTACGGTACATGTAATAGAATTGCATGATATTCTTACATGCCATTATCACATGGCAAATGTACCCATTATATCATGTTTGTCTAAAATTATCATGTAATTTAACAAGATTGTTTCGCATCATGAAAACTTTTTCTTTTATTTATGGAAGCTTCTTTTATTTATCCTTATTTCATTAAAAATCTATGTCGAGGACGATTATATATAACTATATATGAGATTTAAATTCTGTTGATTTACATACATTTAAAAAAAACAGGAACAAATTCTATCATGTAGAACGAAATTTTATTTAGGGAAAAACTTGCCATCCCGTCCTATCATAGATAACGATGAATACCATCTTCAAATTATGCAAGGTTAACCAAAGTAATTTATTTAGATGAGTGTGTATACACTATCTAGTATGATTTTATCCCTCGGTAGATTGTTATAATTCTTTTGTTTTTATTATCGATCTCTCCGAGGCAATGGTTTAGAAAGGGCTTAAAAAATTAACACTCCTTTCTTTTAAGAAACGACGTTTCGGCGATCATTGTCGCCCTCATCAGGAAAATATTGCAGCACATTTGATTTGTGTACATCTCGATAATCCCTTCATCCGGCTAGTTAACAGGGGGGGAAGAGAGAGACCGAGTGACACAGCTATTATTTATACCGCTTTATGACTTCCGAGCCAGTAGCTGACAAAGCGGTATAAATAATAGCTGTGTCACTCGGTCTCTCTCTCTTCCACCGCTGTTAACTAGCCGGGTGAAGGGATTATCGAGATGTACACAAATCAAATGTGCTCCTATATTTTCCTGATGAGGGCGACAATGATCGCCGAAACGTCGTTTCTTAAAAGAAAGGAGTGTTAATTTTTTAAGCCCTTTCTAAACCATTGCCTCAGAGAGATCCATAATAACAACTGTGACACGGCGGGGCTGGTGGCTGCGGCGGGCGAGAGGAGAGAGGCACGTCGGTGCGTCTCCCGGAGAGTATTTCGCGCTCGCGCTTGGGCCTTCCCCTCCGCGGTCCTGAGTCGAGCTACAGGTCGCGTCTATTATTTTTCCGGGTGTACGGGCGCCTTGACGCGACACGGATGGCTCACTCACAGGCTCGGGCCTCGGCTAAGACTCCTTATTTCACGGGTCGTTTGAGCCGGTAATTTTTGGTATAAGAATGTGAACACTTAAAATTGTAAATGAATTTTCTTTATTACTTTCACTACACTGACAGCAGACTTCCTCGCGTACGGTCGTTGTCTCGTACTCTGTGAATCGACGACGCGAATACAGGCGAGACGCGGTTGTGCGCGGGTGAACAAGGCTGCTGGATGAAAACTCTCGAAAACTCTTAAAACTCTCTCAAAACTCTCGATGCTCGAAGCTACTCACTTGGAGGTTGGCTCGGTACTGCTCGCTCGCTCACTCGTCTCGGCGCTCTATCTCGCGATCTCACATATACACGCTCGCATCGGTGTACAGTTGTCACGTGATCGGCCGCGGCAATTTACAAATTTCTCGTCTTTATTTTCTCCTCACTCATACTCTGGCTTCGGCACACTCGCTCGCTTACTGCCGTTGTGGAGAGCCCTGGCGCCTCCACTCCGACCGCCAATAACATTTCGCGTTACACACGAGGCTCGGTAGCCTCCACTCTTTCGTGTTCCGCGGCGGCATCGTGCCGTCTCTCTCGCACTCACACACTCTTCGGCAGGCGTCGTGCTGCGCGCGCTCACACACACACATACGCACGCGCTCGCTATAGTATACGCGGCTCAGCCGCTCGTCGCGCCGCTCGCTGTAGCGCCATGCGCTGGCTACGTTCGCCGTCGCCTCGTGCTCCTCGGCGGTGTCATGGCGGCGGCTGCGGCCCAGCGGTGCGCCTGCTGGCTCTGCGCGCCGCGCGCGGCCGCGTGTAGTAGTCAGCGGCGCTCCCACTCCTCGCGCGCTCTCTCGCTGCTCGACGGCCGTGACGTCACGGCGGCGACTCGGCTGGCTGCTACTCTCGTGCGCCCTCCCTCTCTCTCTCTCCTACGGCGCGGCTCAGTGCCGGCGCCTGGCTACGGCTCAGCTGTTTTCTCCTGTAAGCACCCGTTGCCGTTAGAGCATATTCTTCTGCTCGGTTTCGGGTGCCTGCAGGAGAGTCACTCAGCTTTTCAACGACGGATTCTCCGTCGCATTCCCCCTTCCAAACCTTCAATGCCCTGCATTGTTAGGTTTTCCAGACTAGGGGTGCTGAGCGCTCTCCCGCAGGGGCCCTCCCCGACTGTGGGTTAGTGGTTAGTAACTGTTCTCTCCCCTGTGTTGGGCCTCTGCTACCTTCGGGTATTGCTGAAACGAATAAGCTACCTCGGTGTTCCTTGTTTCCGCTTTGAAGTCGTTTCTCCTCCGCTCGGCGAGTCTCTCTTACTCGGTTTCTCCGGGTTATGTTGAGCAGAATAGATATGGATAAAACGGAACAAAGACGCTTACCTTTACTTCTCTCCGCTCTCTCGTAGGCTCCCCGGGGTGAAAATCCTCTCGAGGATAGCCTCCCGCAGGTGCTGGGGCAGATCCTCCACCCTCTCCAGGATCCTGAGGACTTCTGAGGGTGCCATCCGGGCGCTAGACTCGCCGATGGCTTCAGGACCGGCCGACGGGGTGGTGGTGCGAGGCCTCGGGATGGGCTGTGGCTCGGTGGAGAGGGGCGCAACGGCGCGGAGCCGGGGCACTGGCCGTGTCTCGGGCGGGCTCGGGCGCCTCTTTTTGGCCTGGGGCGGGTCCGATGTGCTGGCCGGGGGTGATGGTGTGGCGGTTGGAGCGGTGGAAGGTCCGGCGATGGCGGCGTCGGTGGTTGGGGCGCCAAAAGCCCGTTGCCGGCTCTCCTCCAGCTCCTCTCCCAACCCTGCGGCCATCTCGCGGTAGCGGTCGGCGCAGCGAGGACAGCCGTCCACCTCTACCCCGTTCCTGCCACAATTGTGGCAGTAGGTCCGGACTCTGGGCCGGGGACAGTCCAAATGTCCGTGACCGCGCTGCCAACAATTGAAGCAGGTATACGGGGGAGGGTCAAGGGCGGGATTGTGCGGCAGCGCCATCAGCCCGTCAAACCTCAGCCCGGTTAGTTTGAGGTGCCTCCTCCGGGTCCTCTTCCTCTCTCTCTCTCTCCTCGGCTGTTGCTCCCCCTGGGGTGTCTGGGGCACCACCTGTGGGCGCGCGAGAGCGGGTTGGGGTTCGCTCCGGATCGGGGGACCTGGTGGCGTGGTCTCGCGTGGGCGGCGGGGCTTCTCTACTGCCGGGAAGTAATCTTCCGCCGTCCACTGCACCGGACCTCGTCCTCGGCGCCTCCTGGAGCGGGCTCTCCTCTCCGGCTCGTGTGGTGGCGGGGGAAGGCGCTCGGCCGGCCTGTAGGTGGTGACCGTGAGGGTGCCGTCCTCCATGTCCCAGTCCTCCTGTCCCAGTCCACCTTCAAACACCTGCACCGGCGCGTAAGGGCACCGGTACTGCGGCTCTAGGTCTTCCTCGCGGAACGGCACGTCTATAATCCGCGGCTCGTCCAACCGCCCGTACGGTTGGGGCCGCACCTCCCCTTCTCCCCCTACACCGGAGCTTCGCTCTACGGCTGGGGAACTCGTCTCTCTCGTTGCGCCGGAGCTGAGCTCCACGGCCGGCAAACTTACCTCCTTCGCTACGCCGGAGTCACGCTCTACGGCCGGCTGGTGGCGCTGCGTCTGCGCTCCTTCCCTTCTGGCGTCGCCCTCGCGCTGGATCTCGGTCCAGTCCCATCTGGGCCTGGGTGCCCGCGGGAACTCTTCCCGAGTACCCTCGCCGTGACGCACGCCCAGCCGTGCCCACACCGAGCTGGCTCGTTGGAGACTATCCCCCGTACCGGGAATAGGCTCGCCGGCCGTGCAGGGGGGAGTCTCCGGTGCCAGTCCCGGTGTAGAGGGGGCGGCGTTGGCGATGCGCGGAGGGATGTCGACAGCGCGGGGGCCCCGTCGCGGCTCCTTGGGCCTTGCTCCCTCTAAGGTATAATCCCTAGTGGGTGGTAGCGGCTCGAGGGTCTTCGTCGGGGCGGCGGTTTCCTCCGACTCCCGCAGGAGGTCGGCCTCCTCCTCCAGGCAGACGCAGCACTGCAGGTCTCCCTCCGGGTCGTCCGGTCCCACAAGGGCTGCCTCATCATCTGAGGCGTCCTGCCCTAGGGGTGCGGGACGGGTGGCCGGCACTTCTTCACCCTCCATGGCCTCGGCGGTCTCCTGGAGTGGCTCCCTTTCGCGGGCAGCTCGGCGAGCAGCCGTCTGTCGGAGGAGCTCCTCCCTCAGACGTTGCTCTTCCTCCATTCCACCGTCGCAGGTGGCACTATGGGGGTTGTAGTCGCTCACCCGAGAATCAATCTTATTTTATTACGGGTTCACGGATATTCTTAGGACAGCACAGTTTTCCATCACCTTGTTACTTACATGCGTTACTTCACATAAACATCTGGCACTCACGGCACCTGCTAATACTACTTTTTGCATACATCACGGGGGTTCGGGTTAGGAACAGGGAGGTAGCCAGGACGCGGTGGGATGTACTTCCGTAAATCACTAACATGGACTTTGTCTATCTTCCGCCCCTTTCCGCCCTCCGTTTCCAGTTCATATACAAGGGCTGATATCTTCTTTATTATTTTAAAGGGGCCCTCGTATTTCGGCGCGAGCTTAGCTGCGAAGTGCGCTGCTGCATTCGACAGTGGATGCGCTTTCCGTAATATCAAGTCTCCCTCTGAAAACTCTGCAAACTTACGCCCCTTGTTATACGCTCGGCTCTGTCTCTCCCTTTCTCTATCGATAAACTTGGCTACAAGTTCGCGCAGGGCATCTAACTTCTTCATCCTTTCCGACCACTCTTCTGGCTTTCCTACATCTACGCTTGGACTACCCTCCATCTCCTTGTTCCGTCGTAAGCTCCCTACCGGGGTGGGATGGCGACCGAAATTAAGGAAGGCCGGTGAAGTTCTAAGCGTGGCCTGGTTTGCCGTGTTGATCGCGTGTCTCAGCTCATGTAACCGCTTGTCCCAATCCTGGTGACTCTCTACGTACATCGCGATCATGGTTTTTAGGGTTCTATTAATTCTCTCCACCGGGTTGGCTTGGGCGTGATACGGGGAGGTCGTGATATGCACGACCCCGTATTCGGCTAAGGCGGGGGTGAGGGTTTTGTTAACAAATTCCGTCCCATTATCGGTCAAGAGGTATTCGGGAGTTTCCCATCGGAAGAGAATCAGTTCTTCGAATGCTTGTAATACAGCTTTCTCATCTGACTTTTTTAGTGGCTTGACCTCGATCCACCGCGAGAAGAGATCTTCAAAGACTAGCAGATATTTGTTTTGGCTTTTACTCCTGGGAAACTCCATCATGTCGGCTGCTACCACTGTCCAGGGCTCTTCCACTATCCTTCTCCCCATTAATCCCTGGGGCCCCTGTTGGCTAACTTTATACTGCTGACACGAGAGACAGGAGTTTACGTATCGGTATGCGTCCCTATACATACCTGGCCAGAAATATTCTCGGGCTAGGCGGTCGTACGTTTTGTCGATCCCCATGTGCCCAGAGTTTGCGGCGTCATGGGCAGTCGAAAGTACGCTCTCCTTCTCCTCCTCGGGGACTACAAGCTTCCACCCATCTTCCCCTCGCGTGATAGGCTCTATTATCGGATCTATTTTATACCGGTAAAGTCTTCCGTCGATCACCCGCCATTCTGGGAACCTTTTGGTATTTTCTAGGACATCAGCTCTACGGCGGAGATACCAACTGTCAACTGTCTCTCCCAGGGCGGCTACCTCGGCTTCAAACATACGCGATAGGGCATCGGGTACTTGGTGTTCTTTCCCCGGGCGGTGTTCAATCGCGAAGTCCCACTGCTGTATCTCCGCAACCCATCGGGCTAACCTCCCCGTCGGCTCTTTTCAATTTCTGAGCCACTTGAGCGCGCTGTGGTCGGTAATTACCGTAAAGTGATATCCCTCGACGTACGGTCTCAGTTTCTTAATGGCCCAGATCAACCCTAGGCATTCTCGCTCGGTGGTAGTGTAATTTCGCTCTGCCTTGGTCAAAATTCGACTCACAAACACTATTGGGTGTTCTCCATCGTCCAATTCTTGAGTGAGAACGGCCCCAACCGCGATGTTGCTCGCATCGCACTGTATGCAGAAAGGCTTCGTGAAATCCGGTCTCGCTAATACTGGGGCTGAGGCTAAGGCATTTTTGATGCTTTGGAAGGCCTCCTGCTGATCCTCTTCCCATCCCATGCC